>CM023451.1:70499653-70922417 GCA_013339765.2 Haemaphysalis longicornis
CGACGGAAACGGCCCGATGATATAACGTACACGGCGGCCATTGGCGTTCCACTTACGCTTCTCTCTTTCCCCCGCCACCGTGGCTGCTTGGAGAGTTGTGTTTAAGCGGGCTCCGCAGAGGCTGCCCTCTCATCTGGAAACGTTCTCCGTCGCGTCCCCTTTGACCCGCAGTCCCAGAGTGCGGTGCGGTGATCTGGAAGCAGTGAAGGTCAAAGAAGGGAAACGGGCAGCCGGAGACGACATTCTGGCGACGTTTGAGTCGCTCGCACGTCCGTGATGCGCGAGAGGAATCAAAGGCCCAACCTCTATAAAGCTTGACAGGCTGATCTTAGCGCTGTAATGTTTTAATAAAAATCGCTGGTGGAGTAGTTGGTTCATTGTGATTGATTGTAGGGTTTAACGCACCGACGCAACGGAGGCGGTGAGGCGCGCCCTAGTGGAGGGCTCCGGATTAATATTGACCACCTGGGGATCTTTAACGTGCACCGAAATATCGTACACCAGCCGTTTTTGTTTTTAGCCTCCATCAGAAATGCGGCCACCGCGGCCGGGAATCGAACCCGCGGCCAGTTCGTCCATAGTATTCGCTATAAAATTATCACAGAGCAGACACAAGACACGAGTCTATTCTGGGCTAACTTTTTTTTGCGGATGCTGTACGTTATATCGCTCCAAGTGTGATAAAGCTAACTTATCCGAGCGGCTAAGCAGCGATCGCCTACGTTCTTGGCGCGCTAGCAAGGAAATAAAGCGCCAACCAATTGCAAATACTTATGAAACACCGCTGTTGTGAAAATCACCATGATATCTTCTCCGTATGTTGCCTTGGGGCGAGTATTAAGTTCCTGCGGTATTTTGTGTCATTTGTTTCGCTCATACTTTTTTCTCCTCTGAATAACCTTTTCTTTGACGGCTTTTGGTTGTCTTAACGGAATCGGCAATCTGGCATGTGGAAAAATCGTAGCTACGAAAACGCATTATGCTAAACTTTGAAACCACTATAGACGTGTCTTCCTTACCTGTCGTTTTGTGCCATTTCAAACTAAATGGACTAGAACCTGCAAACACGAAATTACAACACAACAAAGTTTTTTTTACTATACAGGCTTCCGTTCTTATTTATTTGAAGGAGGATGTAATCTTAGTTTGGTGGTCTTTCAGAGCACTGAGCAGGACGGTTTGTAGTGTACACGCATGAAAGGGCCATTTTTACTTTACTTTGCATTTTTATGCTGGTTTACGTGTCTTGGTCCTCGCAATAACCAAATGTTTCTTCGTTACAGGCCGATATAACGGGCGCTGTCAGTGGTTTCGGTTTCCTTATACAAAACACAAGTGTCCCTGAAATGAAGTGTGACCAACCAAGCTTCGTATTTAGTTCACTACAACCTGATAATTCGCTCTATCGATGTTTCTTATATCGATGTTTAACTGTAGTGTCTACTGTATACGGTATGCGGTTATACCCGCTAGAGCAATAACGAAGCCATTAACATTGATGAAAAATATTATGTATAGCTTCAGTTGCTCCTGCTGCACACCCTGGATTGTTCTTTCTAACATTCTGTGAAAATCTCTACAAAACGACAGGGGCCTTTTATGTTTCTTTGCAAGATTTTTAACAATTAGATGCGTGCGTTGTCCTATTGCCACATTGTAATTTTATTCCTGGTACTCGAAGCGGAAATTCAATCCCGCTGTTACAAATTTATCGTAGATACGTGATTTATGCCAATCCATCTAATAGGATGGAACAACACCTTGAAATAAGGAACTCTGTCATACACTATGACGACTACACCATTGTAATGGAAGATTGAAAACTCAGTCTCTCAACTCTCGGAGGGGCATCTTTAGGCCGACGTCCTCTTTTTACTGAAGCATCAAAAGTTCTAGCACTTTTCGAGACCCTCGGTTCATAAACTACACAGAAACAGGTACAAAAATTGTTTCACATTTCCACATTTTTGGCGCCAAACTGTTCGCACCCGCCCAAGGCCCAATACGTGTACCCTACTTTACACTCCGGTCGCCGCTACGCTCGTAGACATGCCCAGGAACATGTACAGAGTACAAATATCAAGCTCTCCTACAAATATTGCAGACCTTCATCTGCTTCCTCCCTTCATTTGATAATGGCAACCACCAAGGACAAGCATCGTACTTGCGCCTCCCTCAAGAACACAAGTACCAAACCAGTGGAATTATTGGTTATTGCTCTCGTCATTATTAAAACTCCCGCAAGGATCGTAATCATTAATTTTAATGCCACCTTTTGTATGAAAACAACAGTGCGACGGACGAAATAAAGTAAGACAAACACGCGTGCGCCTGTGCTCCCTACTGTTATTTACCAAGCAATCGAATTTTCAACACTTTTGAGGTACCTGTCGCAGCTTCCTAGCATGTAAAGTGGCCCCAGCTAGCTCAAGGTTCCTCAGTTAACAAAACCACCAAATGTCGACTTCGTGTGGATACGAGACACTACCCATGAATGGACATTAACTTCGCACGCAAGCCTGCGCACTTTCCTCCCACGCCTCTCAGAAGGAACACTGAGATTCCTTCCCTTGGCCACCTTTGAATAGGTCACCTAGCATTAACACTCCTCAAGTCCCACGTTTACCAAAAGAAAAGAAATGGTGCTCAGAAGACTTCAAAGGAACATTTCCCTACGCCCAACGTATCTGCATCACTTGTATTTCCCTCAAAACAACGCCATACACAAATACTGCCCTCGACCATGTAATCTAATTCATATAGTCAAGGGATGCGCGCTTAACCTATCCCTCCCCCCTTTATTACCCTCTTCTCCTCATTGAGGTGTCGGAGAATTTGACGAACCAGCGCTGACTTGGACACCCGGCAACTCTTGGTTTATATGGTTGAGACTGCAGGGTCATCACATGGGCTACTGGTACGAGGAACCACATCCACATCACCAGGCTCGGATAAAAGTTTTCATCACCAGTTCTTGAGAGATGCACCTGGTTTCGGTCCGCCGTACTACTTAGGCTACCATTTAGGTTATTCCGCACTTACCTTAAAAGCCAAGTCATAATTTAGCTCATCAATCTCCCGTAATGTCTGCAATTAGCCGAACAAAGCACCACTGCCTTTCCCGCTCTTTCTTTAGAAAAAAATCGCACACGCATTGCTAAGTAACGGCTTCCCATGTTTTTTTTTTATCAATTTCCCACCCAGTTGGGGGTTTATAAGTTGTTTGTCTTCGTCGCTTCTCAGCGTGTGTCATTATCTTGTGTACCTCCGAGAGGCATTTCTAAAAATGGCCCAACTTTATCAGACCTATTTATATTTTGTGCATTTAGTCCCTTGACATGCTAAAAAGATTTGTACTTTCGTCGCGATGTTGTTCGTGTTTGCTACTACCAGCGCCTGGGCGCGTGAATAACGTAAGAAATTCACCTGTCTTCAAAAATCGATGTACTCCACGGCGGTTATTTTGAATGAAGACATAACTACCCGCTTTCGACAGCCTAAATTCCTGCCGAATTGCTGTTAGGCGTAATACCTGTGCTGAGAATTGGAGTTCGCTTTCAACCTCTCCCAGCCAACGGTTTTGTCGCGACCATCCGAATCAACAGAAAACTCCCGCGAACAAATAAAAGAAATTACTCGCACCGCCAGGAATGAAACCTCCTCCGAATAGAGAAATGGTGTGAGAGCCCGTTTCAAATTTTGTCACGCCTAGTGGCGACATCTCGTCTCACCAAATTAGCTACAAGCGCACGCGTAGACGGGGAGACAGGCGGTGTTCTCATCGACACAGCTGCGGGTTTACCCCCGCGTCCTCTCTGAATGCACGTGAGAGCGTATGGTGACCTCTCGCGCCACTTAGCGCTCCACACAAGGCCCATGTAGCGGCTGCGTGCGCGCCAGTACATCCATTTCGTCCTCGATGAGTTTGGACTCGCGCGCAACGCCGATACCAAAACACCTACTACCATCCGTGGTACGTGTATTGAATTAACGTTCCCGAAGAATAGAACTGCGGAGAAAACGCAAAGGCTGCGTGTGTATCGCACCAACCATAAGGCCATTATTAACGTCGTACTGAAGTGAAATAATTAAGAACGCGTTACAGGTACCGTTTAACGCACCGTTAACGCAACTGGGCCGTGGTCTCCCGTGGTAGGTGGTGCATAAAGCTTCGCTTTCCAACCACCTCCAGAGGGTCGATTCGCCCGCACTTTTTTTTCCCATCAACTGCTCTCTTCAGCTTGGTCGGGATCTTGCATTCTCTCTCGTTGCAACTCATCGATCCCCGGCCTACCCAGCACACCCTAACTCGAATGTCGGTGTTGACCGCCCAAGTCTGCCTTTTTTTCTGAATCTATATTTTTAACGACCGATCAGGCGTCGTCCCGGTAGCGTTGTATGCATTTGTGCTCATGCCTAGCGTGCCCCGTTTGAATGGATAACCAAAAATGACAGATTACAAGCAGGTTTGGGAAACCTGTGGTTTAGGGAGATGTAACTGGACAATCGATAAGGCCGGCCACTGCAAATTCAAACTTCAGATGTATTTTTTTTTCTCAGTTTACGTGATGCGTTGGTGGTTCATTGCCGCACTGTAACATGCAATTTTCGTGGAGGACGCATTTATTTCCGGAATGAGGGGTATACTTCCATAGCGACAGACGAACTGGGGAGGAAAATAAACCGTATAAGAGGAACGAATGAAAGATTTTAAAAATAGAAGAGAGTATAATAAACCACAGCGGTCTCAACCCACAAGAAGACCACAGGAATAACGACAAATAAAGCGCTTTTTTCTTCGTCCTTCCTGCTTAGTTGCGCTGTGGTTCAATGTGCATCGCCAACTCCTCCATTGCTTTTCAAAAAACACAAAAGTGCACATAACAGCCCTATATTTAGCTCAATAAGGCGTGATGCTTAAAGAATCAATTCGCTGAGCGACAGTGCATGATCCCACATGAGCATTACGCATTGTAAATTTCGGTTCGCCCAAAATAGGGGTTGTTTTCTTTGTCGATCTCACAAGAGTGAAGAGAAAATCAGTCGGGAGAAAACAAAATAAAGGCTGATCGCCACAATTTTCATGACGTAATTGACAAAGTTCTGATGGATAAAAGCATAAAAAGCAGGACCGACGGTTTCACTTACGGATTTTGTTGTTGCTGTTGTTGAAAATGGCTTTTGTACCTTTGCATGTATTTTTGCGTTTTGTTCTGCGGTTGTTCCTCGTTGAAAAGCTGCATACTTGTAAAGGTCATTTCGTACTGGTTCTTGCTGTGTTCGAAAAAAACACGGGATGGCGGAATAACTGAATGACAACCGGAAAAAGAGAACGCTAATGCCTGTCGGCCCCCTTCATGCTTCAAATGGCGAATTTTTGCTGCTCCAAAACATCCGGCATGCTATGTGCTTGGAGTAAATTTTTGTTGTACAAACTATATTCAGGCACTTCTTTCCCTGCATGCGTCCACCTGTGTGGTTTGTTCGTGTGCGTGGGTGTGGGCATACCTCTGAAAACCGCGTCCAAAGGAAATTCGGATAGCCTACTGCAATTTTCTTTTAAGTAATTTTTTTTCAGTGGGAACTCCCACTACCCTCATTCTTCATGATGTTAAAATTTGCTAGCCCGTGTGTGCAACCTCTGCGAAATATACAACAAAACTAAAGAATTGGCGCAGCTTGAACTAGTAGTGCAAGCCTAGAGAAACGGCTGAGCTGGTTGTAGACCTAGATTCTTCCGGTTTGGCTAAGTTTTGCTAGGTTTTGCTGCAATTCGCCAAGTGTTGTTAGGTTTTGCGATATTTCTTGCTAGGTTGGGCTAATGATTGACGGGTGAGGCCATGTTTAGCCGATTTTAAAGGCCCTTCCGGTCGGTCCACCACAGTGACAGCGGAGTCGAGGGGAGAAAAAAATTAGGTCAACCCCAGCTCCGGTGTTACTACAGCCCTACACCACTTGTGGAAGCTGCACCAATTTTCTTTCCAGTTTAGTAGCCCGAGAAGAATATACATTTAAGAGTGGCGTGGTAAGGGGTGCGCACACGGCATATGCCCCTTGCGCTAACAATCAAGTAAGCCCGAAAGCCGACTTCACTGTTATAATACCCTATCTGCGGTTGTGCACCCTTTACAAGTGGCAGTTTTTTGCTTTGTATTTTTTGCTAACGCCACCAGACCAAGATAAAGCCTAAATAGCTCTGCTGTTAGAATTCGTTTGACTAACGCTGCCTTCCTACCCTCTGCTTTCCGTTGTGCGCAGTGCTTCTACACTGGCCGATGGCGTCTGGAAACGAACTACTTTTCTCCCCTTCTCACGGCTCCTCCGACGTGAATGGTTCCGGTGGAAGCAATGTCCAGGGCCCGCGTCTCACCACCGAGCTGCCGTCTCGGCTGCTCTTCTCCAATTCGTCGGGTGGCAGCCTGCCGTGTTCTGCCACGGGTACGCCCGCCACGACCATCCGCTGGCTGACCGAAGACGGCGACGAAGCGGCCGACGTGGCCCGGCTGAGGCACGTGCGTGGGAGCGACGGCTCGCTCGTGTTCTTGCCGTTCCGTGCGGAGCAGTTCCGCCGAGACGTGCACGAGGCCCGGTACCGCTGCTCGGCCGCTAACGCCATTGGGACAGTAGTGAGCGCTCAAGTCCACGTCACTGCCGGTGAGTTAGACCAGAGACCTTTCTTTGTCCTTGAAGGGGGGACATCGTGTCGTTCGAACGAGCAGAGAGAAGCTCAATCGTGCTGTTGCTGCGTCGATAATACATTTTAAACGCAAAATGCATGGATGGGAAAAAGGAGAAAAGACAGGGTCTGTAATCGGTTTTAATTCGACGCGTGAAGTACTCGTCGAACCCCCACACACCTAAATACCTGTTAAATAGGGTTCAGGGTCGTACTTGGTATCAACTTGGTTAACCACGTTAAGGGTAATCTAAAGGATTCTCTTTATAGAACCATGGTAAGTTGGTACCAATTATTATTATGATGAATATATGCGCGTGGCTACAGTTCTTTGAAACATATGCTGATTTTAATACTATGCCGTCCTGTCATGTTTCTGCATTCTTCATCTCCCCACTGGCTCTTTCTCTGTGCTCTCTCCTTGCGTATGTTTTGCGCACTGGTTTACCAACCCCCCACTTTGTCGTATAACCCATTCTGTAGAGCGCGGAAGCGTCTGCGTACTCGGCAGAAGGCTTGTAAATGTACTGTTGACACTGCAGGCCCAAATTCTAGATTCGCTGATCACGAAGGGAGCAGTCAACGAGTTAAAATCGACAAAACAAACTCCGGCATCATTTGATTACTTGGATATTTCAAAACGAAAGAAATGGCTCCTATCAGTATCCTCCTCCAACCCCCGTTGGTGGCGTGAAAGAACGATGACAGCGGATGCTATCTGCCACACACTTAAAATAAGTTGATATGGTATTGTATTTTATTATGTATGCTGGCGGTTAATGATTGGAGGAACATAGTAATGAGACAGGGATAGCAAAGCACGAACAAAAAATAGCGCCAAATGACAGCGGGTCTCAGTCCAGGAGGTGCGCAGTGTGCGGTACTGGCGTGATTACTCCTCGAAAAGAGCGTTTTGGGGTGGAACAGCATACCAGGAAATTGTTCCCGCATATTTAGCCATCGAGATCATATTTGGCCATGTTTACCACACTTGGCCATATTACCACGTAGGCAGTAAAAACAGCATATCGAAGATATCGCTCAAGTAATTCCGAAATCAAGTACGAATCGAGGAGAGGCTATTAATACTCAATTTATAGGTTTAGAATACTGGCATCGTCCTGCTTAAATACCTAAGAAAATGAACCTGTTGTGAGTGCGCGTCACCGCTGTTTTCCCATAGCAAGTAGTCAACGTATTCAAAATAAAAATAATTTTCTTTCAGATCCTGGCGTAAGTGCAGGTAAAGAAAAACGGCGACAGGCTTCATTGAAACAAAAAAGCACATGCCATGTCAGCGTCAGCCGATTATCGTACTCCATCGGAAAGCCGATATCTTCAAGCCTAAAGGCTCCTCCGCTACTCGCCGTTTTTTCCCCTCTTCAGCGTCATCCAATCTTTCCTTATTCGAAGCTCCTTTAGTGCGCCGCCAATATTCGGGCTTGCTGTTTGCAAAGCTTTCCGGAAAGCGCACGTCGGAAGCATTAGCGGAGGAAGTAAAATGAGTGGGCGAAGTGTACGACCTGAAATGCAAACGCTGTGTGCCGTATAAGGTGTAGCGTTGTTGCTTCTTTTACTTTTTATTACACACTCAGTGAAAAGAAAAAAAACACGCACGGACTACAGCGCAAGGTCCGATCGCATTTTAGAGAAAATGAAGCGTAATATCGGAACTCGCGCACTAGTCCGAATAAGCAAATCGATCGCAGTATCGCACAGGAAGCCTTTATAATACGCGTCACCACGGGCAGTACATATAAAGCTGTTCCGCGAATTTTTTCAACGAAGGTCGACGTCTTTCCAAATATTCCTAGTTTTTAAAACATATGTACTGAATATGCAGACAAAACCAAACACGTATCGCACAGGAAGCCGTTCGAGTCACCACGGGCAGACATATAAAGCTATAAATTGAGAATGTTTTAATAGCCTCTACCTCGAGCAAGGGCTTTTAGCGCGTAGGTTTCAACTGGAACAAACAAAAAAGTGGTACTAACATTGCCAGGAGAGAGATGGAACGAAGAGAGAAAGGGGGCGAGAGCCCGATGTTTACCGATTGAGCTGCGGGCCCCCACGGAAACGTGGGAGACAGTCGGTGCTCTCACCGAGCACATCTGCGTGTTTTCCCCATGCGTTCTTGCTGAATGCCACATGATAGCGTCACGCGACTTCTCACGCCACTGTGCGCTCCGCCCGTGGCACGTGTAGCGGCCGTGTGCGCGACTTGCGCATGCGCTACCTGTTATAAAAATAGACTCACGTGTGTGTTCTATGTCACACCTACGCGTGGCATCTCAGTTCTCCTCCGTCTCTGCCGCCGACCTCGTCGCCTCCGTCGGCGACGACAGAGACGGAGGAGAAGTGAAATCGTCTAACGCCAGGTATGAGCTTCCTTGAATTTATTAAAAAAATTTCCACTCACGTGCTTGACCAATACAACTCAACCAACCACTGGTCATGAGTCACGCATTGATTTACCTTAGCAAAGAACATCTCTTTGAAGTAAAAGGGTGTGGTTAAGTGCTTTTAATTGTCTTTGTCTTCACTCTTTGTAGAGCCACGTGTGTGAATTTAAGTGACGTAGCATGCGTGATCATTGTGGGTGTCGTTTACAGCTTCGCTTTCCTACCACCTTCCCAGGGTGGACTGGCGTGCATTTTCTAGACTGGGATGAGACTGGTGGACTCTCAGCCGGTTGGGAAAAGGAAGATTCGAGAAGGTTAGGGTTTATGCTGCTGAACAACATGCATGCGCTCATCGCATCCGCCCGCAGGCAGTCCATAAAGCTATGACAATTCAAGAGCCCCACGCGGCTAGCAAAATCCGCAGAACAAATATCATTACTTCAGCAAGATTTTGTAAAAAGAATAAAATGAATAAAAGAATACTTTCGCGCCTTATAATGCAGCTTAGAGTAATTTGTACTTTGTTCGTAGCTGTTCGATGTACTTTCTTGCCATGGCCCCGCTAACGCATAGGAAGCGCGATAACCGCACGAAATCTGGTAATGGCGGTAATACTTAGGTTGAAATCTCATAATACGATTGCTCGCAAATTATGGTCATTCACAAAATGCTTCAATGGTCGAGTTGGTTCATGAATTCACAGAAATCAAAATGAGCGCAAAGGACGTGGACAGAGAAACACAGGTAGACTGGGCGAACGCTCACTACCAACTAGTTCACTTTTAAACACTACATAGCATATAAATACCGGTACATAAAAGGCGTGCCCACACACACAACACCCAAAGAGCCAGCCGCATGCGCTGCTACTAATTGCAACGTAACAGGTGAAACTCACTCCGTTTTCCCCAAACACACCGACGTCTCCCTCCTTTCTGGGTGATACGCTTGCAAATGTTGATTGAATGATTGATGGTTGGGGTTTAACACGCTGAGTCTACACAGGCAATGAGACGGGCCGTAGTGTAGGGCTGCAGAGTTTGTCCACCTGGGGATCTTTAACGTGCGCTGAAATCTCCAACACACAGGAGCTTTCGCTTTTCGCCTCCACCAGAAAAGCGGTCGCCGCGGCAGGGAATGAAACCCGCGTCCCCTACCTCGCCAAGCCTAACCAGTAGCGCCATATGTTATTTTACAGCCAATCCAAAGCCCGTAATACCCTATTCATTGAAACAGGGTTCACATAAAAAAAGAAGATTTGAAGGACGGGATATTGGCCAAACGTTATTGCGAAACGTTATGGGCTTTGCATGGCTTCAGCTGTGCCAGCTGCCGAGAGAGAGAGAGAGAGAGAGAGAGAGAGAGAGAGAGAGAGAGAGAGAGAGAGAGAGAGAGAGAGAGAGAGAGAGAGAGAGAGAGAGAGAGAGAGAGAGAGAGAGAGAGAGAGAGAGAGATACATTTTTTTCTGAAAAACTAGCTTGGCTTTCAACTTTCCACTAACTTTCAGCTATATATTGAAATCAGTCTACCAGCTAGAATGGCTTGCTACTCCGCATGGGAATAAGAGCGAAAAAGCGGTGGAACACTCCTGCACACAAAAACTCCCAAAAGAATTACAAACTCTAGGGCACGAAAGTATGAAAGTATGACTAGGGCAGACATTCACAGAATTTGTTACGCGCCATGGTCACGGGAAAACACACCAATGCCATTGTTGCCCGTGTCAGAGCGGTGGCCGGATAGATGGTCCCATGACATCCCCGAGTTTGAAGCATGCATCAGCACGCAGTCAGAAGGCTCCCATCACGTTGAGCTGTGCTGAATGAAAGCGAGGATGCGCGCACGGTACAAGTCCAATGTCCTCACGAACACTACAAGTCTCACGGAGAAGGGAGGTTAAACGGCGCATCATGTGAGAGTAGTTTCAGCCGACGAATACGGTCCTGTTGGGCTCCTGCTGGCCGTTCGATCCTCTGCGTGACGCTGCCTGACACAGTTGACAATAATACGCCAGTACCTGCCTAGATGTTTCCCTATGTAGCTGTGTTTTTTTACTCTGAGGATACAGCGTACAGGACAGAGGGATTCGCAGTTGGTTGCGTTTACTGTTTTTGTTTTTTTGCGACTGGCCTTTTTTTCTGCGCCTCGCACTCCGAGTAACCACTCTCTTTGCCAATCCCGGGTTCGGTACGGAATGTCGCAGACGCCTTGTGTGACCATGCCAATTTGCTGTTCAAGTCGCCCTCGTTTTCGCGAATTGTTTTACAAGTGCCGCGGTAGGCTTCCTAGTCTTCTTGCCACAAGCATCCATCTTTCCTCCAGCGGCCTTCCTGCTCGCTCGTTCTCAACTCACAAATCTCTTGCACAAATTTGCCAAACAAACAAGGCTTCGCGAAAGCACACCAATCAAGATAAAGAGACTGATAGCCGAACAAAAATAAGCAAAATGGCGAAGACCAAGCGCCGCTGCATTCCCGATGCCAGAAACAAATCCAATCTCGACATTGGAGTCCCCCCATCTGGCTGCAGTCGCGTTCTTGTGTTTGCAGCAATCGTCTGCCATCCAATCTTTTCTTCCGCGTCTTCTTCTTATTTTTGATCGCACGTATCTTCGTCGCCTCGCCATTTCTCCGAGCCGGTTCCAGAAGCAGTTCAGGCAAAATTGGAAACGGAACCGCGTGCGTGTATTTCGGCATTTCCCGTCTCTGCAGGCTCGCTGTGTTTCAGGCGAGCGAGACGAGTGGCGCAGCGGCCCAAGAGACGAGAACGTGGAGGATCAAATGAAATATGGCAAAAGCAAGTATCAGCGTGAAAGCAACGCCTAAATGGCGAACCTTCAGAAGGAAACAACGTCGTGGAACTGTCTTCGTTCCCTTCTAGACTATGTAACGAGATTGACGCCGATTATTTTGTCGCAGATGCTCCTTTTATTCTTACGTTGTTTAACGATCGTTTCTAAAGGCAGAGAATCGTTAGATATTTCTTGCCTTTGGATACCCCATCTTTTCAACATTTCGTTCACGAGGCATCGGAATACGCTTAATTGTTATTTTCCGTGGTGCTGTTTTTCTTTCGGATCTATGGGGCTATGTAGCCTCAACGTTTCATAACCTTACTATAACAGTGAACGTCTCAAGCACGTTCATCTTGTTTATTGGAGCTTCCAATAAACAAGATGAACATATTAACAATAGAAGAAATGATGATGGTTGGATTTTTATGGTGCATGGCCAGCTGGGCAAATAGCGCCAGACAACAGAGTAACTATAACAGAACTAAACACACGGCATTAGGTGAAACACAGGTTGTACTGGTAGTAGAAAACCCGATGCAGAATTGTGTGGATGTATGGCTCACCAATTCAATTTAATTCAGTTTATTTTCTATGTCGCTATTGACAAATTTCTTGACAAACTCTTCCAATGACAGCTTGACTGGGGCTCAGGAACCGATGTATGTGCCAAATAGTGATTGCGGGTCAAGCCCTATAGCAAGGCAGTACCCAGCCATGATACAAAATGTAGAAAAAGGAGCCTAGCAACTCATTTAACAGTGGTAGCACGGTGCCTCCTTCCAAGTTTTTGGCGATCCCAACAGCCAATGTTTTACGCAGACAGAAAGTATGTGCGCTGCCCTTTTTTTGGCAATAGCCACTAAGCAAGAATGGAGGGTGCACCGAAAGAAACAAAGTTGGGGTGGACAGTTGAAGTTTTGCAATGTCTAGCTCGAAAACACATTGACAAAAAAACGCCATGACGCCACTTCCGTAGAAGGTCCGCATGCACGAGCTTCCCTTTCCACTACATATTAGAGAATAACGAAGGATCCCGACTCCGGCCAAATAATTGATCCCTTCCTTAGACCAAATTCACAAGGCACCTGAAAAGTACACGTAGGTAAAGTTCATTTATGGCTTCTTTCAGGGATTACTTAGCGAGGTGGGGGGTGGGTTAAACGAGACTGCTCGAAAATGGAGCTAGAACTCACAGATCGAAAAAATCAACGCAGACGATCTAAAGGTAGTTTTTAATGAAGTGCTACAAGAAACAAAAGAAACAACCGGCATTTCATCTGGATGCGTTCAAAATGAGTCTTCAGAAGTTACAGTTGAATGAGACGACGCAGCAAGCAAGACATTTGAAATGTAGTTAAAGCTAAAAAACAAGATTTCTGAAAAGGAAGAACAGCAATTGTAAAATAGTGGGATCCAGCAACGCCTTCCTCTACCGCTAGGAAACTAATATATTTCCATTGGAGTCCTACGCACACACCTGGAATAATACGAAAAGCAATTTGATCTTTCGTCTTCGCGCTAGTTCGCGTAACACTGCCCCAAGGCCCAAAAAGCCGCAGAGCCGCGCATCACGAAATAAAATGTAGCTTTACCGAAGAATCGGTTTGAAAGCGCTGAGAACTGCCACCAAACGAATGGTATGCGGAAGAGATTAGAGTGTCGTTTCGGCGACGCGAAATGAGAATTTCACGAGACTGAAATGTTACGCTTGATTTGTTGGCTTCCTCACATACCACAGTGCAAGAATAAGCGGTAGGCTGATCAATGATTTTGTGATCTTTCGCGTACGGCTGCATGCGACGATGGGGCCGCAAGAAGGTGAACGGAGTTATTGTTAGGAACGGGAGGGAGTAGGGAAGGGCCGACCGATGAAAAAAAAGAGGGTGTGAGAGGAGACAAAGTAATACAAAGGAGAAATCTCGTGAAAGATAAAAAAGCACGGCACAATGCAGTGCTTTTCTTTTGAGCTTTCTTCAAGGCTATTGCAAAATGGCTGGTCATCGTGGGCTGCGAGCTGACATCGAAGCAGCGTAAACTTAATTCATCACTTGAGGCAGAAAAATGATTTTACATAGTCTTTATCATGATGTCAGGAAATGGGATGGCTCTGGCCAACTCCCGTATTCCCTTTTGACGCACGCAAATGGCTCAACCTGTATTTGCCGTCGTGGAGGCCTGGAATTGTTGTGATCGAAGTTACGGAGGCCCGCCCGCCAAAAGAATGTGCATGGGACGAAGCAGGAAGGTTCAGAGAGGGAGGCGTGTCCATCAGAACAATTGAATATTTTTAACAGAGGAGCTGTTGTTCTTGGCAATAAGTTCGCCGTTGCAGGAAGAAACACCAAGAAAATGTCGAGAGCTCGTGAACACGTGCCTTCCGGCGACCGCCGAGCCCTCCCGGCACTGCGCAGAGGCTTCAGAAAAAAAAAAAAAAAAAAAAAACTCCAGCGCTGTCGTCAAGCGCTACCGCGCATGTATATAATCAATTCCTGCACTAGTAATACCGATAAAAGATACCCAGCTGGGCAGAGGTCGCCGCGGTTGCTGCATTCTTTGGAAGCCATTGTGGATAATATCAGACATGGTTATGAGTGTTCCAACCTTCCCGAAACGACGTCGATGAGATGAACAGAACACACCTCCAGAGAACAGAAACGTGCGATAGAGATTGAACATGGGGTTGAATAAACAGCGCTTCCAAAAGCAGCGTAGGACTGTGCGTATTCTGGCAAATTTCCTTGGTTCGAAGTCTTTCTAATTCAGCACGACGACCAATTCGCCGCGACACTCAAGGGGCGCGGGAAAATTGTGCAGAGAATAGACTCCGCACATGCAGACCCTTCTTTTGTCGTGGTGCCTTTCACACGTTTGTTGCATGGGCACTTTGCGCTAACGCTGATTGTTGGTGCAGCCAACAACGGCGTAATCAGGCCCGATGAAGTAGTTTCTGTACTTGCCAAGTAGAGACAATTACGGCAACCTGCCCACAATTAGGACGAAAAAGATCTATTGGGGTTTAAAAGTCGGACGTCCGGCTGACACGGCGAAACGTAGCTTCATAGGCCACCCCCGTCCTGGACAAAGCGGGTGTGGGGTGTCCCGCCACCTTAGCGGGTTGGGAATGGAATTTATGGGCAAATCTGACAGCTCTCGGACGCTTTGCACATTCTCCTTTAAGCACTGTTTAACTTGATGCTGCTGACGTACCCAATAAATGACACCAATTTTCGATGCCGCCTGTACGTCTGATATGCACCCGCGGCACGGAGCAACAGCATGGGGCTACGACGTGGTCTGCTCGCTCGGCAGACCCCAAGAAATGCCCACCAGGTGGCGCCTCGATCGTTATAAAATGATCGAACCAGCGAAATACTGGTCTATACACTTATACAAGCGCGGTACAGTGAGCAGTGGGTGGCTGCGGATGTTGACCCTCCCCAACATTTCAGAAAAGTTTCCCCAATATTCATCTCCACCTTGCATCAGTGTCTGTTCACAAGCGTTGGTTTGGTGGCTATGCGGGATTTTTTGCAGACATTTCGAGCCGCAGGGTGTCGACCAACTCACGTTTCAAACATGGCCTAGTCAAATGCCGCAAGTGCAATTGATTCCTCTGAAACACAAGATGAGGATTTTTTAGTATTGTAAGGGCATTGGGTACTTGGTGAAGGAGGACGTTTATTCTACGACACAGCCGTCTCCGAACAGCGGTCTAGGAACCAACGATGATGATGATCAGTCCAGAGGAAGACGAAATGTTCCTCGAAGTGTTTGATGGTGGGGATAATGTGGAAGTGAAATAAATGATTTTCCATTCTCCGGAGCTTCGCGCTTAAAATACTGCCGGCCTTCAAAGCTGAACTCGCCATTACAAAGTAGCATGTGTTTGCTTTAGCCACAAGCGAATGCCGACACGGAAACCAATGATGGTACAGCCCCGATGAGCTTACGACACAACTTCGAATTTTTAATTGTGAAGTGACTGCACATAATGATCTTGCGATGCAGTTATTGCCTGGTTTATTTGTTCTCTCAATTCCTTCCCTTCGACACCACAATTCATTTTGTGTCACCATTCCAGGTTTTGATTGGATTGATTGATTGTAGGGTTTAACGCGCCACGCAACACAGGCAACGAGGCGCGCCGGAGTGGAGAGCTCCGGATTAATTTTGATGACCACCTGGGGATCTTTAACGTGCGCCGAAATCTCGAACACACAAGCGTTTTTGCCTTTCGCCTTCATCAGAAAAGGGGCTGACGCGGCCGGGCATTGAACCCGCGACCTCGTGTTCAGAAGCACAACGCCTTAGCCACTGAGCCACCGCGGCGGGTTGTGTTACCATTCTAGGATCTACGATGAATTTGCGCAGTTCATCTACTTTTAACTAGTACTGATCAGTGGGATACCCTTATTTAACTACCCACATGATTTCATTCATCGAAATAATTTACCCGCCGCGGTGGCTCAGTGGCTAAGGTGTTGCGCTGCTGAGCACGAGGTTGCGGGTTCGATTCCCGGCCGCGGCGGCGGCTTTTCTGATGAGGCGAAAAGCAAATACTCCCGTGTGTACGAGATTTCGGCGCACATTAAAGATCCCTAGGTGGTCAAAATTAATCCGGAGCCCTCCACTACGGTGCGCCTCATGGCCAGCGTTGCGTCAGCACGTTAAACCCTACAATCAATCAAACAAACTTTAATTTGATGCCGCACACAACCTGTCATTTCTTTGAATTTTAACATAATTTGTGACTTACCATTACTATCCTATGAGGATAACGAGGAAGCATCTTTTATTTGCCCCAATGATTCCGCTCATCAAGACAATCAATTTAATACCCCATACCTTGAGAGGCATCACGGGTTTTTAACCGAATCGATGACTCACCATGACTTTGTCATGATTATGACCACGAGGAATTTTTATTTGTCTGACATGATTTCCCTCCTTGAGACCTGCAATTTGACTCACCCCCCATGCCCTAGCGGCACATCACTTTAAATGTTAACCGTATCTATTTTTCACCTGTGTCACGATTATAAACAGGAAGCGATTTTAAACAGAAACGATGACTGTGTCACGATTATAAACAGGAAGCAATTTTTTTTGTCCGACCTGAATTCCCTCAACGAGATCTTCAATTCGATACTCCAAACACCCTAGATGCATTCCTATAAAATTTTAAACCATTGTATGAATGACTCAGCATTACTATGGCATAATTACAGCCAGGATGTATTTCTTATTTGCACAACGTTATTTCACTAATTGAATCCTTTAATTTGAGATCCAACATGCTTAAGGTTCATCATTATGAATTCCAACCCGTAATATGACTCACCAGAACTAAGTCAATATTATGGCCACGAAGCATTTTTTGTGTGTCCCACGTGATTTCCCTCCTCGAGAGCTTTAATATAGTACCCCACATTCCCTAGCGGCCCATCACTTTGAATTTAACTCAATCTATGACTACCCGTGATTTTTGCATTATACGGTTCGCCATTTTTCGTAATTTTTTCTTTTATATTTTAGTTTTTTTTTATTTCGTTTGATCAGTTGTCTAAATTTACGCTTTTACAACGATTATAGATTGAACTTCCGCGATATCTGCATTTTCGTGGAAATGCAGGGCGTTAAACGGTTCTGGCTCGGGGGCGGAGGGGTAGCGGAGAGGGTTACTCGGTAAACAATGCTACGCATTAAAAAATAAAAGCCATATCCATGAACGCCTCACGCTTCAGACATTCGCGAGGACAGTTTGCTTTGACACAATGCTTTTTTTGAGGATGCAGCACAGATATGCACCGGGACCAGTACATCACTAAAACAGCCTTCGATTGTAAATGAAGTTGAGCAGTGAGCGCAGCGTCCTCGTCGCCCAGGTTGCTTTGATTCTCACCACGGCTCCCTGCAGCCATCTGAAGTCGCGGCCTCCTCTTGTCATGAACCCGAACATGGAGCCTATATCAAGAGTTTGGTGTACAATATATAGGTAAAATTGTTTACAAGCAGTGCTATTCGTCACGGCCAGCAGGTATAGCTACAATAAATCTGCAGGGAAAATTCTTTCCGACCTCACACGAGCTACGGTATCATGTCGTACCGAAAGCATGAGTTTCAGCCCACGAAATGTGTACGCGTTAGTATTTGTTACCGACTGCGGGGATTTTTAAACTTTGAAACTTCTAACTGGAATTGTGAGTACATCCGAAGCCCCGAGTAAATTCTGAGCACGAGGGAGTTCGGAGTACATCTGAGTTCTGAATTAATTTTGAGGTTTGAGTCCATGTTGAGTTCTGAGGTCATTTTGAGTTTCCAGTCGATTTTGGTTCTGAGTAAAGTTTTAGTTTAGTTCATTTATAGTTTTGGGTTGATTTTGAGTTCTGAGTACATTTGAGTTTTGAGTCGTGTGAGTTCTGAGTTTTGCGCTCACTGTGAGATTCAGTTTGAGTGAGGGTTGACGTGCTGCTCAGCAATGAGTCTGAGTTTGACTGATTGGTGATTCGAAAATAAATGTGTGAGTAAGTTTGAGTGAGATGCGCCAACTTTGCCTAGGTATGTACGTAACATTTTCAGTGTTCGTTTATTAAAATTTATGTATGCTTGGTTTTTGCGATAGCAAATGGAATACTAAATCCACTGCAGAAAACCGTCGCCTGCTGTTGCCTGTGCCAGTATAGCTCTTGGCGGCCATTCACACATCAAATGGCAACAGCAACTAAAGGTTCTACTAGATAGGTCCCACGTTCCGCTTGGAACGCTCGTGTAGTAGTTGGACGTGATTCTATAAACGTTGTCGTATGGTGCCTCGATTCACGCACGTATCCCGGGTGCGACAGCGCTTGCATGGATGCACCCGATTTGGAGCAGTGGAACGTGGTAAATATAAATTCACGTGAGAAAACCCCTAAACCCAGAACGCGTTATCGAGGGAGCAACAATACGGGAGAAGAACAACAGGAGAGGTGAGCGGAAAAGAGAAGGGAGGCATTTAGTTGGCAGGGGTGCCAGTCCACTGTCGTCTTTCGTCGACATTTGCAACGAAAGCAGCAGATATTTGGCCAATTTTTATGGCTAAGCTCGAGAAGGCCAAGAAGTCTTGATAATTTTGGGTCCGTGGGGAAAACTCCAAGAAGGATACTGGAAAAGTCAGGCCATTGTAATTTAGTACGGTTATTCGCCGTGTTTTGATAGCTGTAAGCGCTCTGCTGCGGAGGAATGACTAGATGTGCTCATGGTGTCGATATGACACACGGTGCCATCCTCGGACTGACATTCGTTTGGATGAAGACATATCCGTATTGTGCCGCTCGTAATTATGGACAGGTCTGACTTGTTTTAGGTCAATAGTTACGCTGCAACCGTGTGTGGCAAGCACCCGAACGCGCGAGCGGATGTTGTCGCGGTATACGAACAAGGGAGAAAGTGTGGGCGTGCATATGCCTTGGTCTTTCAAGAAGACGAAGCCATTGCCAGCGGTAATTTCTGTAGAGGTATCCACGGTGTTCCACGAGCACGAACCAGAGGAGCGCACAAGTACACAAAGTTCGGAGTTAGCGTTTGTGATCGTTCTTGTCAAGAATGTGCTCTTATCAATCCGGAGTTTTAAGCAGCTGGTCCCAATGCTTGCCGCATATGTAGTGCGAAAAGATGGCTATAACATCCTACCAGATCGGAGGCATTCCCTCCAGTCTACTTCTCGTGCATTGGCTGGGCATGCGCAATAGGATTCGTGATCTAGCTGGACACTACTAGCCTATGCTTATGTGCTGGAGCTGTTCCGCCGCAGCCCCTCCTTTTCCAGCAGCCCCCGCTTCTTACGGGTGGGGCTGTTGGCGTCTCCTGCTTCATCGTCGTAATTGTGGTCTCATGTAGTCACAGTACAAACCACCGGAAAACTGTTTTACGCCTCGCGCTAGAACGTAACGCGTACTAAAAAAACGCCGGGACATACGCCTAGTGTTAAAGAGCTTCATGCTTCTAAGTCAAAAGAATTTTACAACAAAGTTGTATAGCTCTATCCCCTACGTTTCCATCTCCGTTAGAAAGAACGCCAAGGCACCAAGAATACACTTATAAACTGCATGCGTCGCCCCTCCCCAGGTATCACTAGTGAAGATGGACCGGGATCTTTTTCTAAACTGCTCTTTGGTATCAACAAAAGGGCCACATAAAGAAGGCGCCATGACACTGTTTCGAAGCTTCCTTCAAAATAACCAGGGTCACGCGTTCTTGACGCAATTTCAACGAAGGGAAGGTGACAAAAACATTTCACACTTTCTGTTTCGTTTCGGCGGAATGTTTCAGAGAACCGGGTGAACGAATCAGCTCTGTGTGCAGCAAAAGCATCAAGGAGAGCATTACAATGGCAGTGCCCAGAACGAACGGCGGAAGGAACCCAGAGAAAGTGAAGAGAAGGGTGGCGAGAATGTAGTTTGGGGAATGAACAGAAAGTGGTCATTTGTATGCTGTAGGCAAAACAGTTTTGGGAAATCAAACCGGCCTGCTCGAGGTCCGTGTCTGCTGGCTGCCAGCCAAGGAAAGAGGCATGACTGACCCACTTTCCACTTTATCTCCCGTCACGCTCACCACATTCGCAATGCCGACGTTTGCGTGGCTTTTTGTTCTCTTGTGGGGTCTCATTACAATTTTTTGCCCCTTTGCAGTAACTTGAAAACAAATGTAGGGTTTCGTTGTGATTTGCACTCTGACGCACTGGTGCGTGAGCTGAAAACCGGATTTACATCTAAAAACAATTACACTTTAGGTAATTAATTATGAAACAAAAGCGCTCTTTATATCATACACAGCTCTCAGAGGCCACTACATTGTGCTGCTTCCTAGAGATTTATCCTAATAGGGCCTAGAAGACAAATGCAAGCATAGTTGATTAAAAGGACTTCCTTCTACCGACATTATTTATACCAATTTTATCGCAAACTTCAAGAAAATAATTGGGGTAATCGAGATAATAAAGAAAACATAGCTAGCTGGGGAGGCTGCCCCGTTACTAACTGCAATTTTTCATGATGTCGCAAGACATTTTTCTGGCGATTGGTGGCCACCTACCGAAGCACTACCAAAAAGCATGACTGGGCGGTTCTACTGGGACCTCCAGTTCTGTCTGATCGTGTCAAATGAATGTCAACTACGTTTTGTTGCTGACCCATAATACGTCACTTCTGCCAAGATTACGTCACTGTGGCTGTTTTTTCGAAAGTTTTTTCAATATTTTTAGCATGTTTTGTTAAAAAGGCGTTTTCCGTGCCTCGAATGGAGCTGAGTGATTTACCAAGTGCTACTTCGAAATTTTAAGAATTTTAATTTTGTCTTCATGACCCTCTTGTGTTTCGGCTTGAAATTTTGAATCAATATTCTTCAAGGGGCGTTGACGCGTATGATCAGCAACTTTGGTGTTCGAGCAGCTCAAGACGCATGATATACTCTCTTTATAACTCCGCTAAGTGCCGTAAAGACAACAGAAGATGAGGAAGACAAGGACCAGCGCTGGTCCTTGTCTCCCTTGTGTCGTATTTTCTTCACTGCGCTTGACGGAGTTATATCGGAGTACCAACTAGCTCGTACCCAAACATTGTCGCATTACTCTCGTTGGATTACTCTTTCGGACCATTGTTAAGTGCGCTTTTATTGTCGAACTTTGTAGAGGTGCCGGCATTTCACTTCTATTTTATGAAGTAAGACATGCAGAACTGTATCTTTATGGTGATTCCGGAATGCAGGAATTTCAAAAAATCTCTAGCTCCTCTTTTGTCATTACTGGTTTTTTAGTACTTACGCAGCCGTACCGTTGTGCGGATGTAAAGGTCGCACTGACTAGTTCAAAGCAACGCTGCTGTCGGGGCAGAAAAGACATTTGCTATCTACTTTTCCACAAGAAAAGCAAAATAAAGATATTAGAGCGGGAAAAAAATGGACCTGCGGCTAAGCTGACACAAAATGTCTATATTCGGTTTCGTATTATACGTCGATAACACCTTTACTGGGGTAGCCGATGGTCCACCTTGCTCCAATTAGAGACTGTTTCAAGCGACCAGTGTAAAACTCCCCTTTGTAAAGTATTCAAGATTTATTAAGCGGCAAAATAAGAAGAAATAGTGTTTCGTGTTCATATTCACTCGATCAAGTCGCCTGGTCGCGCACACATATGTACGACGATCCAACGATTCACGCAAACTGTATAGCTAAAATGTCATTGAAATATTTTCCAACGCCTCCCATTCACCTGCGACCTTCTGAAACTGGTGAGACCCCCAATACAGCTGTGGTTAACACCCAAACCCTGGAGGTCTCTCCCATCTCATCCTGGCACGGCCCGAAATCTCACAATATGAAACGTACCCTGCCATAAGGTGATAGCACCTCACATGCCAGTGCACCCTTATTGTCTAGACAGTCCCACAATCACTGTCATAGGTAAACATTTCATTGAGGGAAATCGTGCAGGACTTATATGGTAAATTTAATCTAGTACAATTTAACAAGCCCCACCAAGTATCAGCCTGCAGAAGTACGTGAAGCCAAGCGCTTAGAGTCTTTAGCACATATTCCCGCAGGTCACCTCTTCCCTTCAATCGCCTTCTTCTGTTCACCTCTTCTTCGATTGGCCTAGATTTTGTTACCTCTTAAGTAATAGTAATCAGAAACATCATCGTCGTTGGCACAAGTCGCAACAATCATATGCTATTAGGATTTGTTATGGGGCGAAATGAAGGATTCGCAGAAAGGAGTGTTTCTTATCAGAATTCGTTTGCTAGGCGAATTATACTAGTAATCACGGAAGCACATGGAGCAATAGAAAATGCTCAGTGAAAGAAATAAACAAAGGGTGAACATTATTAATTTTTTACAATTACATGTAAACAAAATCTATATTATAAAACGAGTGCAAAACCGGATTAACAGCAAGTACGCTTACATTACATGCAGGTTTACCTCGTGGAACGACCCTCGCATGAGGCACGTGCCTATGAATTTTAATCGGAGGTGTTAACTGCCGCCGAATCAGAAACGTGTTATATGATGGCTAATCCTCAATTTTTTTATTACACACAGACTGCGTCCTAAATAAAAAAATTCAGAGTTACTTGGAGCTGAATATAACACATCTTCGCTATGATTTGGCTATGTTTCATCTCTGAGAGAGGCCTATACTGGCGAAAAGCGCGGAAATTGCGCTTGAATCTGGGTACGGACATACACATGGAACACGACTTGTTTCATTTCAGATGCGAAGCATCTCATGCTCAGGGCTGTGTCCCTCCCTCCCTCCCTCGCTGTCGTTGTCCGCCGTCCGCACTCTACTGCGCATGCGCGTCTCTTCAGCCCCGTCAGTGTTTGGGCTGACGTTAGCGCAGTCCACTATAAAAAGAAATAGTTAGGCGGCGCCGTGTTTCGATCCAACGACTCTCTTTCCGCAACGGGAGGTACGTGGCGCTCTTCCCACTGCGCTACAAACCGAGACGGGAGCATGTGCTACGAATGCGCCTTATGTCCTTCACTCATTCAAACTACGTCAGGAAGCTACTTATACAACGAAGGCACGCGAAGTTGAACGTCAATGGAAACGATGAGTTAAACTAATGGGAACTTCAGTCGATTCCATGGCTGCTTTGCATACCACTCAGGGCTCTCCTACGGAAGGATGGTGTAATTTTTTATGTGAGATCTAGTTCCGGTACCAGCTATGGAACAGTTCACGTAGCATTTCTCAATATGATTTTTGTTTTTGCTTGAATGGGCACTACACCAAGTGAGCAGCCCTAGTCAACAAAAATCGTCCCCTCCGCCCCATATCTACCCCAACCAGTATTACAGTACCTGCCACATTTTGCACCAGCCAGGCACCCTGTACTATCTGGTCTGGGAGTGCCAACAATCCCCATCCCTCACACCCAATCCCCGTCCTACGTACGAGCAGTGGGTGGACCGCCTGTCCAGCTCGGACCTCTCGACCCAGCGCATGCTGATAGAGAGGGCACGAGCAGCCAGCAAGGACCAGGGCATCCCGAACTAGCGGACGCCCCCACTCGGTAGGTGCTCTCACCATCCTGCACCATTAAGCTCCAAATTAAAGATGTTTATTCTCTCTCCACCCCATTCTCCAGTGAACATTTCGAAGCTGCGGTATACGAGCGATAGAACTGATTATCTTAATAGACCTCCTTAGAGAACCCTTCTTACTCAGAGCGACTTAAAGGTAATTCGTATAAATAGTCGTTTTTCATATTTTTTTTACCTTCAAGAAACACTTCTCCTCAGAAGAAAACAGAATGAAGACGGGACGAACGGAAAGAAAGAATCAGTGTTTGTGGGGTGTGAATCCTTCTTTTTATGCCTGCGGTTGGCGCTGTTCTCCATCTAAGTACTACCGTGTTTCCACTTGATTCATCGCCAAACCTTAGTGCAAAATAAGATTTCTTTGGCGCAGATGGACTGCTACTGTGGCAAAAGAAGCTTTTCTGTGTTGGTCAAGCAAAAGAAATTGTCAGAACTTCATGATACCCAAAACGTTCCTGGGCACAGACGTTTTCTTACGAGGTTTGAAGGAAAAAGCCAAGTGATTTTGAGACTCTACTGCAAACACGTGTTTGGATTAACTTCCTTTCCGTTTCTTGATATTTTGGCCGTAATTGCTGCTACAGGAAGACTGGCCCCACATCCAGGCGACAGCTTCTCCATGGAAGCTATTCGCGCCTGGCGTGTACTGGTTCCACTCACGTGCCGTCATGTTCATAGTTCAAGCGACACGCATAAGATTAAGTCCTATTGTCAGGCTAGATCGCAAGCATTCTTTGGCGTGTGCCCTGCAGCTAGATTCTAGCAAAAAACATATTGCGTAGTTGAAAGAATCTTCCACGTATACAGACTTCGTTAACTGATTCGCATGCGAAGCAGCCAGCTCAAACTTCACGACAAATGGCAAGCAATACCTAGAAGCCACCACTTATCCCGACGAAATTTGCGAACAATAGGCGCGTAGCGCTTTCTCAAATATTCATCCCCCATCCTATAGAAAAACAACCAAAGCTGTGTCGCTCGCAAGCGTGACCCTCGCATACATGCTCTCACGCCTTGTCGGGCAGCCGCGTGGAAAAAGATCGATTTTCGACGCGCACATAAAAAGGACAGCACGTGTAGTCAAGCTGTTGACGACGTCTGCTGAAACGCGAGCCGGGCTCCCGAATGGGCGTCCTTCCCACATCCCTATTTGCATTCTCGGCGCTTGATGACAGCGTGCTGTCACGGCATTTTCCCGCGCCACTCGCTCGGCAAGGCTAAGCCCCTGGTTGGCGGCTCCCGAAAGCAGAGTCGGGAGCAGGCAAGCGCTTCCCGGAATTCGCGCAGCTTGTGTACGCGCGATCCCCACCTGACAGGTAACTCTTTCGCGACTGTGCGAGCTGCATGTTGTCGCAATGCTGCCGCCTTGCTGGCCTTTAATCTCCTCCTCGGTTACCTGGCTTTGCTATCTTAATGCTTTGTTCAGTCAACTAGAAACAGTATGTGCGAACGGGCTGTTCCCACGCGGGGAGCTTACTGAAGCAACAAAAGCAGAAGGGGCTAAATCTCTATGTCAGCCGAGGAAGCATCGCTGTGCAAGCTGGAGAGGCACCAAGAAGCTCATTTACAGAGGTGTTACTCGATGTGAAAGGAGGAGGGCGAAACAAGTTGCCGGTTCTTTCTCCGGGCCACGTTACAAATGTCATTCGGCGGTGTATTAGTAACGCACGTGAGGTTAGTAACGTGAGCTTAGCAAAGTAAAGTAAAAAGAAAATAGAAACTACGAAGGAGGGGAGGAGAGTGGGTGAGCGGGAAAGGCGGCGAGATTATAGGTTAGTACTACCTAAGTTATTTTAGTGGCCTTATACCGGGCAGCTTCCTCCGGGATTTGCTTAAATTGCTTTGAAAACCTTTTAGCAATAAGCCTTCACAAGTTTATAAAAGCACTACAAGACATTTTTGTTCGTCATTTTCGAAGGCCTCAGAACATCAAGAAAGCCAGAAACAATATAATGGGAGCACAATAGATATATCACGCGCGAAGGCGAACACCGACAATCTAGTTTTCGTTTCGGTGCTATACCTGGTGCAATACTCGGTCACCTGTGGTACCCTTGCACAGCGGTGTGTGCACACCGACTTTTATTATGACCTTCTGCGCTGGGTTAAAAAACCGGGCAGCGCCTATTTTGTTTAAAGTCAGTATATTCAAGCGTGCGGAGCTTATGGCGTAGGCAAAGTTCTCCCACGCTGCCACTGGATGGCGCTACTCGTCCACGCTGGCAGCAAGGCCGCCATGCGAGGTGGCGTTTCGGGGCCGCGCACAGGCGGTTGGTTGGGAGCCAACATTTTCGCAGTCTAAGAAGGACAACATACGTTCTTCAACAAAGCGCCAGTAGTGATTACAGTTCCCACAAAGAAACAGCTTGATTAGTGGTATGGAGGAGCACAGGACGCGTTAGTTTCGGAAAGCACGACTAATTTGAACGAAACTGCGGAAACCGCTTTGTACGTGGTTGCGTTGTACTATGTTTTTCTGCACCGCTATACATAACCACGGCCTAATTTGCTTTAAATTTATCCTTACGCAAACAGCGGCTGCAGCAGTCTCCGTTTCCGTCATGACTCGCTCCAAGGAAATTGAAGGATAATTTGTTGTTTGATTAGCAATTTCACAGCAACCATTTCGACAGCAATCTTTCGACGCCACATAAACGCTAAAATGGCTATAGGAAAATCAGCCTTTCGTTTAAAATCAACTTGCTAGTTGCCTTCAGTGTCCCTTTAATGATGTCGCTGGTTTGACATTTTTAGCACAGGCTTTTTCACGCATTAGCGCAACGTAATTGCGCGACATGGCTATGCGCGAAAAGAAGTCGGTATATTTTGTTTTGCGCAGCTCATTTGATATATATATATATATATATATATATCGACATGCCCGCAGCCGCTATCCGCCTAGGCATTCCACGAGGTATGGCGGCGCTGGAGCATACTTCCATAGAATGCCAAAGTTGCTGCCTTGAATCTTTACAACATTATCTTTGAAAAAATAGTCGTGTTAGTATGAAGAAAAACAACAAATCTCAATCACTTTGCTCTGCACTAGACACCAAAATTTATGACCCTCAAGTTGCGTCAGTTTCAATTCAAAGGAACTGAGTGAGGTACGCATCATACGCATGTAAATGGAAAAGAAATGAAGGAAGCTCAGACTAACGCGTAAAGCTCGAAGGCAGTGTAGCTTTGCGCGAAGTGCGCGAATAGCACGGCGGTTTAAGTCCACAATATGCAGTCGATATGCTTCTCCTTCGCTGCCCCAAAGACCTTTACTCTGTCATTGTCGCTATAAGTGTGAGCTTCTTTCATTTTTGGAAGTGATAATCATTTGGACATCACCTTGAATGGGCATTAGCTTTGACGTGTATTTCTCCTTCCTGTCAAGGGTTGTCACGATGACGGTGAACGTTGGAGCCTTTCTCGTTCCGAAGAACTGTTAGCACCGATTACGGTGAACGCTGAAGTATTTTGGCCAAATTTGCCAATCTCCCTCAGTGCGTATGCTTGGCTTGACAAACGTGCGCAGAGGACGCTGGCCGGTCCCCGCGAGGCAGGCACGCACGAGCGCTCTGTATTTTCTTGGTTATTTTTTATACTGCTGGGCGGTCGCTGCAATCTTGGTCAATCCCCTAAGTGGGTATGTATGCTTGGATTGACAAACGTCCGCATGGGACGCTGGCCCGTCGTCGCGAGGCCCGCACACACGAGCGCTAGGGATTTTATTGTTTTTGTTAACTGCGGGTCGGTAGCCGTGAGGCCCGTGCTCTCGTGCGCGCGCTGGCGTGCGCGCTCGGCACGTGCTTGGTATTTTAAACTGCGGACAAAAAATTACGTTTACTAAACAGCTCCGCTCTTAAAAATCACGTAAGGCTTTCATCACTTGCGTAGCGCTTACCGGGCATGGTGAATGCCCGGTCGTAAAGCACTCCAGCCTTAATTCTGTCGCTTACTTTCGTCTTTTCTTTCTGCGTGTGATGCGTTGTCTCCTTGTCGAACCGAGCCTACGTCAAAAGCGGCTGTGGGAACTTGTGCCTGTACTTTAGTGAATGCATTACATTACATGGTATGCGAGCTCTGAAGCTACCGCAATGGTTGCCACAGTTACCTCAATCATAATCTCTGTTTCAGTACCTGAAGCCAGAACGTGACGTTCGCGATCGTAATATGAGATAAGGAACATATTGTAAGGGCCTTGGGTACTTGGGGAGATAGGGCGTTTATTTTACTACAAAGCCAGTCTGCGAACACTCTTGCAGGAACCAACGATGATGATGATCAGTCCCACAGAAAACGAATGCGTTACTCGAAGTGTTTGATGATGGGTATAATGTGGAAGTGAAATAAATCAGTCTCTACGCTTCGGAGCTTCGCGCTCACACTTATTTCCCCCGCCCGTCGAGGTGGCCTCCCGGCCGCAATCACACGGAAGGACGACGATGGAACGGCTTTAGCCGAGACACGTGCACAATCTCGATGCCTCGGCATCGGTGGTCGGCAGGTGGAGCTACGGGGGTTATGCGGAAGTTGACCGCGTGAGGTTTTCTCTAGAACGGTGCACGGGCCAAGGAAACGGTGAAGGAGCTTTTCGCAAAGTCCAGAAATCCCGGAAGAGAGTCCATAACAAAACATCATCGCCAGGTCGGAAATCAACAGTCCGGTGAGATGCGTTGTAGCGCTCTTTTCGGTCCTGCTTACACTCAGTAGTGTGGTAACCGGGAAAGCTGGTGGCAATACTTCACGCGAGAGATGAAGTGTTCAGTGCTTGGAGCAGAACGGGACACAGGGGCGATAAAGAAACAGGTGTCTAGTGGCGAGGACGGTTGGCGGCCGTATACGAGGAAGAATGGGGATAACCGGTGGGGCGTTGGATGAGCCGTATTGTAAGCGAATGTTACGAGCGGAGTATGTGGTCCCAATTGCAGTGTCGGGTGCAATATACATTGAAATCTTGTCAGAAAGCGTGCGATGAAATCTTTGAGTCCATTAGTCTGAGGGTGATATCCGGTGGTCAATTTGTGAACAGCTCGTGAAGCATGCAGGACTTCTGCAACGATGTTCGACAGAAACGTTCTCCCCCGGTCACTTAGCAGAACACGAGGGGCGCCGTGCCGCAAGACGATGCGATGCAAAAAGAAGCGGGTGACCTCTTCGGCACATCCAGTACGCAGGGGAGCCGTTTCAGAATAGCGTGTCAGATGGTCCACAGCTGTCACAATCCAGCGGTAAACGGTAGGAGTTCGAGGTAGCGGCCCGTACAAATCAATCCCCACAACATCAAAAGGCTCAACGGGGCACGAGATAAGTTGTAGTTGTCCAGCCGGAGGTGATGTAGGGCGCTTTTGGCGCTGGCAGGATGTACAGGACGCGACGTACTTGGATACGCTTCTGGACATGCCAGGCCAAAAGAAACGGGCTCGGATGGGGTCATACGTTGTCTGATATCCGAGGTGGCCAGCGGTCTCGTCGTCAAGAAAGGCTTCTAAAATTTGCCGCTGCAGGGCCCGGGATGCAACGGGAACCCGCTTTTCTCCAGTAGGATAGTAATTTTGACGATGACATACTCCATCGACAACCCGAAATTTTGTTTGCTGGCGGCGCCAGCGACTGTTTGGAGGCTCAGTGGGTTGGATATGCTTTTAAAATACTGGTCTTCTTGTAGGAGCTTTTCGAGCTCAAAGCGTTCATCGACCGCAATGGAGCTGACAGGCGCTAGCGGCAACGCTTTTGCCGGTGGCTTTACGCAAGCGTTATCTGAAGGCGATAGCGGGAAACGCGATAGAGCGTCTGCATCGAGGTGTTTCTTGCCAAACTTGTATGTGATAGAGAACTCGTATTCTTGCAAACGGAGAATCCATCGTCCAAGGCGTCCAGTAATGTTCTTCAAAGTCGATAACCAGCAGAGTTCATGGTGATCGGCTAAAATGGTGAAATGGTGGCCGTTTAATTATGGCCGAAATTTCTGAACAGCCCAAACGGCGGCAAGGAATGCCTGTTCTGAGATGCTGTAGTTTTTTCGGCGGGCGTGAGAGAGCGACTGGCATAAACAACAGGCCGCTCTCTTGATTGATCATCACGTTGGAGGAGAACAGCGCCAATGCCGGTCACGCTTGCGTCGGTATGGAGACGTGTGGGTCTTGTCTCATCGAAATGGCACAACACAGGGTGACAAGTAAGCGCACCTTTAAGAGCTTGAAAAGCTTTTTCACAGTCGTCGGACCAGGTGAAGGGAACGTCGTATTGCGGAAGCCTGTTGAGAGGTAAAGCAAGGGTGGAAAAACCGGGAATAAAACAGCGAAAGGAAGAGTCAAGGCCGAGAAAACTGCGGACGCCTTTTTGTTGTAGCTGTCGAGAAAAATTGAGCAGAGCTGGTATTTTGTCTGGGTCTGGTTGGATACCTTTTTGGCTGACAACATGGCCGAGGACTTTGATGGTTTTGCTGACAAAAAGGCATTTCTTTGTGGGGAGATGAAGTGCAGCATTTGCTAAACAGGTAAGTACTTTGTTCAAGCGCTGAAGATGTCGAGGAAAAGTCTGAGAAGATGAGATCATCATTCAAACAACATAAACATGTCCTCCTTTTGGTTCCACGCAGCACTGTATCCTTGAGACACTAAAAAGTAGCTGGGGAATTACATTATCCAAAAGGCATAACATTGAATTCATAAAGTCCGTCCGGGTTCGAAAACACTGTTTTTTTTATTTGTCAGATTCATGCATCAGAATTTGCCAATAGGCGGATCGGATGTCAATGCTCGAGAAATATTCCGCGCCTTGTAAACAGTCCGAAGTGTCATCTATGCGGGGCATGGGGTATACATCTTTTCAGGTAATTTTGTTTAGTGCACGAGAGTCAACGCAGAAACGCACTGATCCGTCTTTTTCATCAACCAAACCTACGGGCGACGACCACGGGCTAACAGAGGGGCGAATGATTTTGCGTTCAAGCATGTTCAAAACATGGTCCTCGATGATCTTTCGTTCAGACGAAGATGCACGATACGGACGGCCGCGGATGATACGAGAGCCATCCGTGTCAATGCGGTGTGCTGTTGCGGAAGGCTGCCTCGGCTTCGGCGAAAAGAAGTCAAAGCAAGCTGCGTGTTTTTCAAACAAAGCAAGGAAAGACTGCGTCTGTTTATGGCTGAGGTCAGAGCTAATGGTTGCAAAAAGGTCGGCTGATGAGGATGCAGGATCCAAAGGGCGCTGGCCTGCTGGCAACGAGAAAATGGGCATAACAGACATGACCTGGCTGTCAGCAGCAGCAGCAGCAGCAGCAGTAGCAGTACCTTCGGGCAGCAAGATCGGCTCTCAACTGACGTTCGTTGCAGCAAGTGCCACTGACCCATTCGAAAACCGGGCGAGGCAGGTGGAAATGATGACTCCTTTAGGAAGGAAGGAGCCTGAAGGAACGGCTCAGGTGCCACCATCTTGAATCCTATCTGAGCGCATTGTAATTAGCGTCTCTTTCCCGGGAAGCAAAACTTGATCAGCTTTTGCCACAAACCGAGGCGGCTCCTTATCATTCACGCTGGAGCAGTGGGTAGCTTTGAGTTCGACAGCCAGTAAATTGGAGGAAATGACAGCGCACACCGAAGACAAAAAGTCCCCCCGCAGAATCAATTGGTGTGCACACGGAGAAGCACTGCCACGGGTAACATGATGACGGCTTCTATCTCTGAATACTCGAACTGTACATTTCACTGAGGGTTGCAGTACGACTCCGTTAGCACCACACAGTGAAGAACCAGTGTAAAGAGTTTAACCTTACGGAGACGTGCACACAAATCTGCATGAACAACCGAAACGCTTGCGCCAGTATGCCCAAGATCCTTAATTAAAATTCCTTCCGCTGAGAACAGACAAAAAATTTGATGGTCGTTGAGGAGGACTTGGGCATTTTCCGGGGGACGGAGTTTCACCTCCGGAAACTGCAGGCGCTACTTTTCCGAGCGATTGTCGGGAACGTGGGATGCCGGGTGAAGAGGAGACACGGACCGTCGATACGGTGACGGTGATCAGCGGCGCGAGGGACGTTTGGTCTGAGACGGGTCAAGTGAGGATGAGGGTGGCGATGAGCGTCGTGGGTACGTTGAATAATAGACGCGACGTTGCGAACTGTAAGGATAGCCGAAATGTCGTTCAAATGGTGCGTACCCTCGTCGTTCATCTCGCATACGGCGTCGGCAGAAGTGAGATATGTTTCCGGGATCCTGCAGTAATAGCAGACGGGTCGGTCGCTCGGGAAAGCCTGGCGAGGGGTTCGAATGTTGGTGTAGTACCACGGTGGAATGCTCGCTGCGGAGATAGCTGTTAAATGGCCTGGGTGCACACGGGGCATCTTGTGGCAGGTGCGGTCGCGCTGCGATCGCCGAGTAGGGCGGGATTGGAGTTGTAGCAATGGGTGGTGGCGTCGGCAGCAGACCCGTCATGGATGCGAGCTCCTCCTTCACAAGGTCACGCAACTGGAGCGCTTCCGAGCGAAAGGGATCACGTGCAGGAGACGGCGGGTCATTGAACTGGAGCACTTCCACTTCGCGGGTCATTTGGCGTATGAGGGCGGGCAAGTTCCTGTCCCTCTGTGGTTGCATAGCCAAAGCATTCAGTTGCAGACGGATGGCTTGCAGTTCCTCCAGGCGCTGGCAGGTTGCCTCGGATATCGCTGATGGTCGAAGGATTTCGAACTACATGGGCGTGGAAGGCGAAAGAAGCTATGCCCTTGAGGATATGGCGAACCCTGTCGGCCTCAGGCATGCTTGCATCCACATGGCAACAAAGAGTGATAACATCCTCTATGTATGACGCATACGTCTCCTGAGGGCGCTGAAGGCGAGTGGCCAGCTACCTTTTCGCCATGTCCGACCGAGCGCTTGGCCTACCGAATATCTGGCGCAGCTCCTGACAAAAGGTGGCCCAGTCGGCGATCCGGTGGTTATTGTAAAAAACCATGTTTTTGCCACATTGCCCAAGAAAAACGCTACGTTCTGTAGCTTCGCCACGTCATCCCATGGGTAAACGCACCGACTAGAGTATACTTCATCGTAGAGCCCGGAGAAATGAGGAGGGTCGCGCTGGCATCTGGTGATAGCAAATGCCAGAGGCGCAGCAAGGGAGGTGCCAGCGGGACTGCTTCCGGCCTCACGCTCCATCGCTGCTATAGGCAATCGCCTACCTGAACGGAGCTTCAGGGGTGTGCTTGGAAGGCGTTGAGGACAGGATCGAGCGCAACCTCCACCACTTGTAAGGGCCTTGGGTACTTGGCGAAGTAGGGTGTTAATTTTACGACAAAACCGTCTCCGAACACCGGTCCAGCAACCAACGATGATGATGATCAGTCCCGTAGTAGACGAAGCGTTCCTCGAAGTGTTTGATGATGGGGATAATGTAGAAGTGATATAAATAATTTTATACGCTTCGGAGCTTCGCGCTCAGAATATACATGTAATCTACAAGTCATGGAACTGTTCATTTTCTCTCAGAAAAGATCGATTTCAAGAATCTGCTGCCGTTCGACCTTGGCCACAGAGGAGTATTGTAGTCACCGGCCCAAGACGGGATTGATAAAATACACGGCATTACGAGGAAGACTGTTCTTCCGATCCGCAAACTCGACGGGAAGAATTTGATGTCCATAAATCGTTTGGTCGTCTAACGAGCAGTGTGAGTAGACGACTGTAGAAGAGAGAATCCTAGTCAAGGTGAAATAACCGCATACTAGCCGTGTTAAACAAACCCCAGAAATCTGCACAAATCCCTCTCCCGTCACGCGAGGTGACATATTTGCACTAACGCAGGGTACCGAAGACGAACCGCGCAAAGAAAAGGCGCAGGAGTTGTGCGTGGTTGAGCGGAGAGACATAACGAGACAGAAGTGCAGGCTTAGGAAGTCACCTGAGAAATGAGGTAGAGAGGGAGATAACGAGACAGCAAATGCAAATTTCCGTTCGCGCCCGCCTCCTCTCGTCTTGACAAAAGAGATTACATTTGGGGACGCCCGGCGTACGTGGTCCGGCCGCTTTTAAGCGAAACTCAGATGGCCGTGCGCTTGGTGGGAAGCTGTCGCTGCGGCAGCACGGCTATGCACTCTACGCCGCGCGATACCTAAATTTCTCTGTTTTTGGGGTAAAACCGCAGGGGAACGAGCGGTGCTTGCGAAAGATAGCGACCCGAATCTCTGGCAGCTGGCGTCGACGGGGACGTCGGGAGAAGCGGGGGTGGAGGCGAGGCGTTTGCGGGAACATCTAGTTCGGCGTTCCCGGGATTAACGATGACGACATGCCGGTATGAGATGACACTGAGTAAAAAATTGTCATGTAGCTCCATGGTGAAAAGGCATTCTATTAGAGCCAGTCACGCTATATCAATATGCGTTTGCTTTTGGTTTTCAGTAGGCTGAAATATTTAAAAATTAGAGAACTTTTGAGAATTGTATAATCATGCGGTTGTATCCTGACACTTCTCCCTTTCACTGACCATTTTTTATTTATTCATTCAGAGTACCCCCGAAAGGCTCTCTGGGCGAAGGTAGTACATAGGGGCCAGACGCCAGACCCCGATGCCAGAATCCGCATGTACGCACCACCGAAGCAGCAGCTATGTGCCCAAGCCGACAAGACGCTCCAGATTGTGCCACTGAAGGAGAGGGTTACAGTCGTCGCCCATACGTACATGTCTGTCACAAATTGGCCGCCTCCACATATTTTGCTGACTCGAAGCAGCTAAACACCTGCGCTCAAATTTCGCATCTGGGAGCATCATCACCAGCCAACTATGTTCACTTTCATTTTGTATTTGTTGTTTATTTTGTACAGGTTTTTATTATTCGCTTGAACCACTGGATAAGACAACCTTTTATTTGTTCATTTTAATACCTGTGTTTTAGGTCCACTTCCCTACTATACACAAATGCATTGTGAGAGATTTATTTCTTAGAGTAACGCTGCACAGTATAATGTAGAAATATAAAGGGCGTAGAGCCTTCAATAAATATATCCATAAGTTTAATGTTCCCCGGTTGAGCACTTTACACCGAACACCCTTATAGTCGCCTTCAGAAGGATACACAAAATGCAATGCTCCCGCTTCGTGTATTTTGTTTTTATTTGCTTAAATTTTGAATTCTGAAAGTACCAATCAGGTATACGTATGGTACTATAACAAATACAAAGGTACTGTGATATGTCATGTGTATATTTTAGCCATATAACACGTCACACTAACAGGGGCAGACTTTTGGGGAGGGAAACCCGCCAAACAAGTTCAGAAATATTAAAACAAGTAAATTTTTCACTGTCATTTAAGAAAAACATGCTGAGACATGACGTTCGCGCAATGGGGCTGTAATTGTTCCCGTTACAAAAAAAAATGTTGGGTTGCCGATGTGCTAACGCAGTGTACAGGCATATAGCACCAGTGCACAGAGAGATGTTGCCACAGGTCCTGTCGATGTAGAGCTTATTGCGTCATACGCTGGTACGGGCTTCGCCACATAGCGTCTCATACTAACACAATAGTATGAAACATTATCATTCGCTAGAGCATGCACGGATTGAAGAATGCTCTCGAGTTCGATCACGTGGCTAACTATTGCCGCCATGGTTTTCGTGGCAAGGGACATCCACAAACGCGTCGTGGGAGCGATGCTATGAACGTTGTCGTTCTTGTGCCAAACTTTACCGTAGCGCTTCCTCATATTGGCTAAACACTGAGGCCAAATTTTCAGGCTGCTCAACGCGAAACGTGTATTCGCCGGCTGTGGCCAATGAGCATTTTTTCAGGGCTGTGCGTGTGCAAGCGTTCACGAAGCGTTCGCCATGGTGTGGACGGCCCGCGTTCAGCTCAGGAGAGTGGTATCACCCTTTCCATTGGCCGGGGCCAAAGCCGCCATGAAATTGGTTTTGGCCCCATTTCATTTAAACCAGCTGACGTACTTGTTTAATTATATTTCGTGTTAGATTTTGGGAACGAAGCTGCAGGTGCGATACGTATGTCGTGAAAGGCGTTCGATAACAAGTCTGGGGAATGACGACCAGCGAGGACGTTGAGGATGCATACGGGAAGTGATACATGTGGGGTCATCTATGCGGGTAAAATTTCAAGCGTTAAAGCCATCGAGTGGAAGGGGCAATTTGGATACGACGAGTTCGTCCAAACTATGTTAAATTCCGAAGGTTAAGATGTTCTTGCCAATGGCAGAAAGACCTGCCTGTGTTCCAAACAACACAGCGAGTGAATGGCTGCCGCAGGAAGATTGATTTATTTGAACCAGCAGCTCGGAAAGAGACAGTCGCAAGATGCGAGAAGTTCCGGAAGAGCTTCTCTTTAAGAATTTTCTCGTGGTGGGAAAGGCTCTCAAGGAGACCTGTGTGATCTGGGAGGAAATAATTTTCGGTTGAGTAACAGCAAGGCACTTTTGAGCGAGTACAAAGCCGAAAAGGGTTAAGGCCTCCACCTAGGGGACGGAGGAAGTTCCGATCAACAGGTCGATGAGAGTATGGTCTGTATTATTGCCTCGTTAGTTGAATACTTTGAATAGGGAAGCCTATAGGTGCCTGTTACGCTCAGCCGAAGAGGCGTGCCCGATAATGGTGTTGCAGGCCAGTTGCTGCGTGTCCTTGATGTTACCAGGTGAGCTGAGTTCATCTGAAGTAAGCTGTATGAATCCTTGATCCGTGCCCGGTTTATGGTAGACGGGGGAGCTTGTGTAGAGAGCCGGAGATGTAATACGTGGCAGTGACAGTTGTAAGAAAGTCGCGAAAGTAATTTTACATGCAGGGGCGCATACCGTCTCTGCCATGTTTGTCGAGTATGTTATGTGAACGATCGAAGAGTCAATTTTTTAGGACAAGGGATGCACAAGTGAGTGGAACTAGCAGCTTCTCACACATCCTCCTTGAGGTTTCGGAGGCTCTCGGTGTTCCGGAAGCCGTATGAGTTGTCGCCAAAGGAGTGTGGTGTTGGTCAGGTCACTCGAGGGGTGTGGGTGAGGGGGTTTAAAGGGCGCGTACCATTCTTAGGATGGAGAATTAAGTTTTCTGCCTCCATTCCGTAGTTACACGGCAGCTGTCTTGCATGAGTCATCGGAAGACGAAGAGGAGCTACACCGAGGTTCTGAAAGAGGTTTGGCGTGATAGCTATCTTATTCAGGTTATTAGCTTCATGGTGCTGGCAATGGAATTCATTAAATTGTTTCGGCAAGATAATTGAGGTGTTCATAATAGATACATGTTGACAAATTGCTACGGAAAAGGCCAAGTCTATACGAACCGTCCAAAAACGGAGCTGTCATCGTTAGAACACGCACACGCGCAGGTGTCTAGGGCGGCACAGGCGTAAAAACACACACGTACGCACACCCACACGCACCCAAACACATACGCACCACACACGCACACGCACGCACACACACACACAGACAAACACCTCCCTCCCCCACAAACGCACAATCACACGCGCACGCACACACACAGGCACGCATGCACACACACACACACACACACGCACACACGCACACGCACAGCACACGCACACACACACACACGCATGCGCGCGCGCGTGCACGTGTGAACACAAACACATGAAAATTTTACCAAGAAACATTTTTTTTCGTCCCTCACTGGTGGACCTGAATTGATTACCTCCATGAGAAGTCGCTCAGTTTAAAGGTTAACGATTGAACCTGATCCAACTATTCTGTCTCAGAAGCTTTAAACCATTTAAAAATATCCGTAATTCGTAACAAAAAATCTTATAACGCACCTAATGGCAGCATGTTATTGTTTATTATGAACCACTAGAAAACCACGAGCACATGTAACATAAGCAGAGAGAACTGCTCTAAAATGGGAACGACAACCTTTGATCTAGAAAAGGAAGAGAAGAGGAAGGCCAAATATGTAGAGTCACCAGGCATAAATGAGTTGTAGAAAAAAATACAAATAAAAGGAACAGAGACACACAGAGAGACATAGATAGATTTATCGGATGCTTTATTCAAGGCCACGCGAACTTTGTGTAGTTCCGTTGAACGTTTACTTAAAAATCTCCATGGAGCAAAGTTTTTAGAAAACAAAAATATTAGAAATGCAACACCTAAATGAGGCACATACGTAAACGTTTCCGGGAAGGTAGAAAATGGAAGGTATCACGCAGTGCGCAGCTGATACGTTAAAAAATATATATTCCCCGTGAACCAAGCTTTTTGAAAGTATAATGTAATCAGACCGCGTTCGCGCGAACCTCGAGCCGAGACGGAGACCTTTACCGAGAAGGCAAAAAATAACATCATGCATATTCCGAACATTAGTAAGATGAAGGGGGCCGAATCTGTATTCAAGATATACTCTTCGCAAGACACAAGACCGAAAGAGCATGGTGAGGGGAAATCAAGAGGAACAATGGACGTGCGGCTGCTGTGGAGGTACTCGATAAAGAGGAGTACCGAAAGAAGAAGAAACATTCTCTAAGGGCTAAGCCTCAGACGTATAACATATATGCCGCACTGGGGTGATTCGAATAACGTTCAATGGTCTTCAAACAGTCGCTGAACCATCGAATATCTTATTGGACAGCGAGCCTATGCTTTTCAGGTGAAGGAAAATTGAACATACCGTTCAGGGCTGCGGCGGAGCACGAATGAGTTTAGAAAGTGGAGCTGATACGATAACGCTTGAATACGAAATTTTACATTCGATGTAGGCCAGCATAACGGCTTCTTCGTAGACTATAAAGTGTCCTTTATTATATTTTCGTTGCGCATTTTATTTCGTTTTTACTTAGAAATGGGTACATGGAAGTTGGGTACATAATAATGCCAAGATACCATAGAATTGCTTAAACCGACATCTTTATCCGAATATCTTGTTAAAATTGAAGTATTTTTCGAGGAACCTTTCTTAAAGAAACCTTTTGTACTGCAGTTCCTGCCTTCAGGTGTTTTTTAGTGCGCAAAGAATAAAATTCAACTCTGTTTCTGACAGAGTTTATCTGCGTTGTAAACGAGTGAAATGCCATAATAAGGTGCTTTTTAAAGAGCAGCGCACTTCCGACTCATGGTACGTTTGCATTGAAGTGCACTGTCCCCGCAGGAATTACAAACACCAAAGAGCCGCTATGTACACGATGTTCCAAACGTAAAGAGAGAAAGAGAGAAAAAAGGTAAAGGAAAGGCAGCAATTTTAACCAGGCTACGGCCTAGTATGCTATCCTACAGTTGGAAAAAGGGAACAATAAGGAAAAAGAGGAAAACAGAAGAAGAAGAAGGGCAAAGGTACGGACAGAGCGCAGAGTTGTGTGCCCAGCGGTAGGACACTATCGACAAAAACGTTCAGTGAGTTCATAGAGGGTAGTCTTTTGGGCTACAGTCTTCTGTGCAAGTCCGTTGTTTTGAGAAAACACAGCAGAGCTTTTGTCGCATTGTGCGTAGATGACGGAGAAGGCCAGCGGTCCAGAGTTTTCTTCTCAGAGATGAGGCGCCGAGAGTCTAGCTACCGTAGAGTTGAAGAGAGTTGGCTACTTTCCGATGAAAAACGTTGGCACTCGCATAGAACATATCGTACGGTCTCTCGTGTGTCACAGACGTCGCACGCCTCTCACTGGCTGCCATTCCAATCAAATAGAAGTAAGCAATTATGAATGCGACTCCGAGCCAGAGCCGACAAAGAATAGTTGCATCAGACCGTGGGAGGCCTAATGGAAGGGTGCGCTGAAGATACGGTCCAGGGAAATAATACGAGCGCTGACTCTTGGGTAGCGATACGTAAGTCGGAGAGTTCAGCTGCGTCCGTCTTGGATAACAAAATGGGTATGGTTTCCGTTTTTTGATGCGCTAAGCGCGTGGCATCGTCGGCACTTTTGTTTCAGACAACGCGGCAATGACTGGGAATCTATTGGAAAGCAATTTCATGACCCGCTTGGGTTGCACGGTCGTACAATAGTCTTATCTCGGCCAGGAGCTGTTCATGAGGTCCACGGCACAGGTGACAGGAGTGAAGCGCAGGCTTTGAGTCGCAGAAGATTGGGTAAGTTTTTTTTTATAAAATACTGCAGGACATAAAATGGCCCAAGCAGGAGTGGGATGTGGGATGAGTCGTACACGTGTAGCAGGTATACAAGATATTCACAAGTAACATAAATCACACTTCAAAGTAATTTTCCAGAGATTTTAGTACATTTACAGATCAAAAATGGTGCAAGTTCGTTCCACTCTGTTATTGTGCGAGGGAAAAAAGAGTACTTGAAGTGCTTCCAAAGATAGGTTTTTTGATGCGCAAGATAACAAGGACGCAGTGGCATCGCTAGTCGGATTCACTTCGGGGAGTCGGACTGGCGGAAGCCATTTTCAGACAACGCGGCAACTTCAGACGCGTACTCTGGGTTAAATGCGAGGAGTTTAGTTTTGGAAAGCAATTTACGGGCAGATGCAAATCCAATGTGGCAGGACCAAGTTAAATTGTTGGTGATTGTCACTTTTGTACTGTACGTAAAGTGGTTGCTTTTTGTTAGTGCGCATAGATATCTCGGGTTTATGTGGCCAGCACTCACACCAGTTATTACTGCATCAATACTTTGTCAATAACACTTGTCATCTGTGGATTTGACTGAACGAAACAGAAGGCAATCATCGGCAAACAGCCGCAGTTCAGCACCATGTTTGGCACAGGATGTAATATCGTTGATGTAGATTAAAAACAGTAGTGGTCCCAGGACGCTACCCTGGGGAACTCCGGAGTTAACAGGAAGAGGATTGGAGTAGGTACCATTTATATCAACAAACTGTGTGCGAGAAGATAGATACGATGATACCCATTTAACAATGGTCGAGGGAAAACCAAGCAAGTTAAGTTTGCTCAATGGTGTGAAGGGCACATCGGATGCCGGTAAGTTATGTAGCCGTTGGAGTGGCAAGATGGGTTATTTCCAATTTTGCGGTCATGGACATTCGTGGGAGAACAGCGGCACCGGGTGAACCAGGTGTTGTTACAGAGCCATCGGTGTAAATATCGGTGTGGTTACTGCATCTCTCGTGTAAATGAGAGTCAGCTGCTGTTGTGCCAGCGTTAAAAAATCTTGCTTTTTGATTAAGACTGGGATATCAAAGCACGCTCGGGGCTTCGCCATACACCAAAGCGGGAGTGGCAGCCTCATCGAAGGCGCATAGTTGGACGGCATGCTGGTGATGGGGAAGCTACAACCTTTGCAAAAGACGCATGGCGGCGTATGGTATGCTAGCAAAGTGGAGGTAAGGCAGCATGGTTACGTACCTAATGTGCGCCCTGAGTGTTTCAATACTCACGTAGTGGACAAGGGGTGATCACGAGCCACAGCAATGGTTGCAGCTGTTCACGTGCACCGTGGTAGGGCAAGGCAAGTTCGAGGGCCTGCACTTGTATGCCTTGCGTTTGCTGAATACTTGTGCTGCACGTACCTGAAACTACAGAGAGGCTGTACCGTAGGGAGCCAGTAAAGATGGTCCTGTGGTTCGTTTCCCCGAAGTCCGGTGTTAATCAGGAACACAATCGCCCGGGCTCCGGTCGATTTGGCAGGAGGCTGGTCAGGGCGATGGTGTTTCAGTTAGTGTTGCAGTTTGAATTGACGAACTCGACGTTGGGGTTGATTAAGTGAAACGACGAGTTTATATACAGCTATTTACAGTAGGAAAACTTGGTACATGAGTAATGAAGAAAAAAACTTCGAACTGCAGCTAGACGCTATCTCCGAGTGCGCACAAATCACTCGAGCGCCTCAACTTCGTCTAACTCTCCTATTCTCGGAGCGTACACAAACCGCTCGAGAAACGATGGCCGAGACTCTGTCTCGCAGCAAGATCCGTCTAGTTGCCCGATATGGCGCTGCACCCTAAACCTCCGACGTGATCTTAACCTCTAACCTAGGGGGCTCACAAATCCCAACCTAGCTTCAACGGTCGAGACTCCTTGTCCCGCCGGGAACTGCCCAGCTCGGCGCTTAGACAAGAACGATTTCCAACGGCCAAGTTCGGCCTTATAAAACCTCGAGATCACCCACTCTCGGAACTCTCGGCCCCTGTAGCTTTCGTGCACGCGTAAGGGAGTGCCCAAATTCACGTAGACAGCTGTCACTCAGCACGCCACGGAATATTCAATGAGGCGCCGCCATCTTCGGGTCAACGGCACGCTCGCAGACGAGCAGGTGCGTGCGACCCCGCGGGGTGAAAGCGAAAAACGGCGACAGTGCGTCATGCTGACCAGGGCGCGTTAACAATGGAGGCTCGCGCGGCGCTCGTCCCGACGCCGGTAATCCCACCACCTCCGTGCGTCAAGCAGACGGTCCCGGAATCCGGCGGCGCTGTCTGCTTTCTCAATGTCGGATTATCCCTGGGGTATGCGGTGGGCCAGACAATCCGTCTCCCGTGCGCGCCGTGACGAATTGGCGACGGCTGCAGCACAGTGTTGGCAGTACTACGTCGCCAGACAGAGTGGCGGGTTCTCACGCGCAGCCTGCGCGCCTGGCCACTGACCCTATCAGTGGACCTTACAGAGCCCAAGAATAGTGCTTTCTATAGCTGCAACATTGACTTCATTGGCGTTCCCCACCTCTTGCCGCCAATGAACAGGTGAATATGGGCCACTGCAGATAGCCTCTTCAAACAATGAACGTGGGGGCTCCAAGAAAGGTCTCTGTCGGCAACCACGCCAAGAAACTTGTTACATTTTACATTAAAGACCCTTTCGCCACTAACTGTCAAAGGGTATGAATACATAGGCCTCCGTGAGAACGCAAGCACTGCGCATTTGCTGGAAGACACTTCCAACCCTAGCTTTTACAGATAGGTGATGGTCAAGTCTGCAGTCTTTTGCAGGTGCGCGCGCGCGTGCTGTCGAATCACTCCACCTGCCCAGATGCAAACATCATCCGTGTAAATCGACAGATGAACCGTTCTTGGAAGGGAGCTTGCCACACCGACGGGTGTGAGGTTGAACAACGTGGGGCTAAGTACACGTCCATGGGGGACACCGCGGTAGGTATAGTGTATCGACGTTGGCCATCTTGAGTCATTATAAAAGATTGACCTCCCCGAAAGGTAACTCCGCACTTACTGGTAGACTCGTCCGCAAACCCCTACTGCCTGCAATGCTTTAAGAATGCCATCGTGCTCCACCATGTCATACGCTACTTTCACGTCCAGAAAGAGTGCAGCGTAAATTCGCTTGACACGTCTCTGCAGCTGCACAAAGGTTACCAGGTCGACAACGCAATTGATAGAAGAACGGCCACGACGGAAACCAGCAACGACTTCAGGGTAGACGTTGTCGCGCTCTAGGAACAGCTCCAGACGTGCAAGGATAGCTCGTTCCATGGGGTTTCCAACGCAGGTGGCAAGTGCCATGGATCGGTATGCCGCTGGGTCCACCAGAGGTTTTCCAGGTTTCAGGAGCGAAACAAGGCGGCTAGACATCCATTTTTCAGGGACTATACCATCACGCCATAGTTCGTTGAAAAATTTCAAAAAAGCTTTCCGGGCGCTGTTTACAAGCTGACAGAGAGTAGCATTGGTTACTCCATCCCACACAGGCGACGATCGGGTGCTGGGAGCCAATGCCGCCTTGAGCTCTTCCGTCAAACACTAAGCATCCATCCGAGAATCCCGCGATGCGAGATCAGTGCCAAGTGATGATCCAGCAGGGCCTGTTGCACTGGTGATGCGAACGCAGAAGTGCTCTGCTACTTCGAGCTCTCCGCGTTTCTGTTGAAGAGCCAGAGCCTTGAATGGGCAGCGCTGTTGCACGGTGGTCATTAGCCCTCCAACAGTTCTTCATATTTCAAAAAAGACTTTCGAGGGTCAAGTGATTCACAAAAGTATTTCTAATGCTGTGCTTTCACTTAAATGGGACGGCGTTAGATCTTCTCCTGCGTCCTTCTCGCATGTCTAAAACCTTAAAGAGACTTAGTTCGCCTGTATCTTCGTTCGGCGCGCCGGCGCACAGCTCTAAGGCATTCCAGCGCTATGTCGAACTCTGTTATTTTACGATACAGCCTGACGGAACTTATGCAAGCAGCTACCGTGCTTCCACAGGCAGACTCCAGATCTCCAGGCTAGTCTCCCCACCAAAAATCTTGCATCTTGAATTGAAATTGTGACCAATTGGTCACCCGAATAACGGGTGGGTCGAAGCGACTTTGTAGTCCATGAATCTTTAAATAGGTCCAAATATTGTCACTCCCATGGGTTTTTATGTCTCGAAACTATTGCGTACGAACGGACAAGCATCGCGTAAAAAACGTTAGATCCAAGAAAATGCCGTACTTTGTACCACGTAAAAAAGTAGGACTTCCATCGTTCAGTAAGCACAGGTCATGGTCTCAGGCAAAGGACACCCGGCTGGGGCCTTTGCTTCAATGCCTGAGCTTCCCAAAGCAAGTGGTGGGCATCAAAATAACTGTAATGACGCATGGACCAGTCGTTGTGCTTAGTATGCGCACCAGCCTCTTTTGATCAAAACGAGATGTTGTGTGTATGTCCGCAGCCTCAAGTATGAAGGTGAAGTTACGTTTCCTGATGGTCAGGCAGACGTACTCCTTACCGCTGTGAGGTTCTACAGGATGGTGCACGTAGGTGAGCTCATGTCTGATAAAAACCGCGACTTTGCTGGCCTCCCCGCAAGTCGCTGATTAAAAAAGTTCATAGCCAGATATCCTTATAGGTTAATACAGTTTCGGCTCACAGATGACGAGGATGGGGATCGACTTGATGAACACATATTCCCGGAGGTAAGAGATGCGTGACAGCAGGCCTCTGGCGTTTCACTGAAAAATGGAAGCGTCCTTGACGTCTGCACTGAACCAAGGTGCGCATGTTGGCCAGTGCACTTGCTCACCCGGGGCTTGCGAGTACTGGATCCAGGGCCTCCAGTACTTGCAGTGCACTCAACGCTGATGGAGTGTTTATGTTAGTTTTTAACGTGCGGATAGCTTTCATGAGGGACCTCAAGACCGCTACGAATTGCAGATCTGGGCCTGCCGCCAGGGTGGGAGATCGCATGAATGTCTTCAGCACTTAGCGTTGGGGCGCAGTCGGCGGTACATCAGGTGGCCGTGGGGGCCACGCGTCAACCGACGGGGGTTGTAATCCTTCCCATTACTTCTCGGCGACTTCTGCGTTGCCGGCGGTTTCGTATGTGGCTGAAGAGGGCCGCGGGGGTAGCGGGGGGGGGGGAAGTAGTAGTTGCACTGGGGAAGGATCCGCTTGCGTAGAAGCATTGGTTCGAAAACGGTCAGACTTCTTTGAAGACCTCCGCTGTAGAGATCGGTGCCGCCGCCTCTGTCGTACCATCGCAGGAGCCTCCTTGTGCGTGCAGCGATACCTCAATAACTGTTTCAAGACAGCGACCTTCCTATTCATACGTTAGCGCTTCGATAAGGCGTCATAAGGTCCCTAATGGGTGGCGCATTTGACGCTACCTACCATGCAGTCGCTAGCTTTGTAAAGCCCAGCACATTTCGGACATACAGTGGCGCTCCCACAGCTTGTGGCTACATGGCTAATATTTATGCACTGGTGGCACTGGAGGAGTTTTGGAACATAGGGTGCGACAGGCTGACGGAAATCACCCACCTTAGCATGGGCAGGAAGGCCGTCGCCCTTGAAAACTATCTTCTGGCACCTGGACGTACAATTGTGGTTCAATTATCTGATGACAATACCTGCATGTGCAGGTTTGATTAGTATTGGAAGGTCTTTCTCGAAAATAGACGCATCGACGATATAAATGACGCCTACCGCCGTGTCTCCATACGGAGGGTCATAAGCTCGCACTTCTATGTCTTACAGTGAAGTAATCTTGCGCAAAACCTCCCGCGCGCTCCGATGCTCCACGTCGATAGATAAGATATTTCGCCACGAATCAATCCTGACGTGCTTGACTTCCTCAGGCTCAGCGGCCTCGAGCAACGCGGAGACTGCCTGGTTGTTGAGCATTCTCAAGTTGTCTGTCCTGGCCTCTGGCACGAACAGTATGGTGTGCACTGGGTGTCTAGGCACGGGCTTTACTGTCGACGTGCTAGATCGCAAAGATGCCGTGAGGAGCCTTCATTTCGCCTGTTTCAAAGGTACACTTGGAAGCCATCGTCTGAATCACCATCACTGGGCCCTCAGTACAGCTCGGTGACATCGGTGTCGGTGTCAGTTGGGGGCTGGCGCGCTTTCTGGAGGCGAGCCCGCCGGTGGATCCAGGTCGCACGGCTTCTCCGGGAGAATTTCGTCCTCACAGGTCAGAAAAAAGCCGTGTCCTGCGGGTTGAAAGCAAAACAGACCACAAATCGTCGGCAAACGAGCCAAGTGGCGTCCTACAGAAGATGCACTTCGTCGTCGTCCGGCCAAACGTAAAACGTTAAATCAAAAAAGGGGGTTCTCATTTATCGCGCCGAAATTTGAACCCATTCACTTAATGTTAGGTGGTTCCCTTGCCTGCATTAGGAACTAAGCCCGTTAGGGTCTGGGGCTGTTGCGTGTCCCGTCGTTGCCGTCGTCATAATCGTCGTCTCATGTTGTCACGGTAATAAAGCACCGGGAAACTCGTTTACGGCTTGCGCAGGGACGTAACGCGTATTAAAAAAAGCACCGGAACCCTCGTTCACCCCTCGCCCTAAAGACCTTCGCGCTGCAAAGACAAGAGACCTTTACAGCAAAGATTTACACCTCTACACCCCAATGGTTTCACCTTCGTCGGCAAAAACGCCGAGGCGCCAAGAATACCCTTATACGCTGCACCCTTCGCCCCTCCCCAGGTTTCGCTTCAGTGGAGCTGGCCCAAACTTTTTTGGGGATCCACGGGGCATACCACTTACCACCTACGTTGAGGGATGCCAGAATATTTCGAGAAAACTTTATTTTCATTCACATTTTCATGCTATCGATACTGTCAAGGAATTAGGGAAGACGTAACCTTCTCAACGTTGATAAAGCTTATAGGAGCGAAATTTTGCAGGCTGCATGTCGAATGCAGAATTGATTGTTTGATTGATTGATTGATTGATTGATTGATTGATTGATTGATTGATTGATTGATTGATTGATTGATTGATTGATTGATTGATTGATTGATTGATTGATTGATTGATTGATTGATTGATTGACTGAATTTAGGGTTTAACGAGCCACAGGCTCGTTAACGCAACGCAGGTGATTAGGCGCGCCATAGTGGAGGGCTCCGGGTTAATTTTGACCACCTGGGATCTTTAACGTGCGCCGAAATCTCGTACACACGGGCGTGTTCACTTTCCCTCTCCACCAGAAAAGCGGCCGCCGTGGCAGCAATGCAGAATTAAACCATGCGCATGTTTTAGGTATTCTGTCTAGTAACTGCGGCTCATATACGACTCGTTTAGAAGGCACAGAGAAAAGCCTTTAAATTAAGGCGGTACAAGTGAAACAAAAATGAAGGAGGCTAACACTAACGCGTAAGACTTAGGTAATGAAGATGTACGCAACCTTCACGACCCTCAGGACACTTTAGGTACACGATTGCAGCCGATTCGCTTCTTCTCCGCTGCCGCAACGACCGTTACTTCATCGCTGTTGCTATAGGGCGAAGACGAAGCAAACTAAAAAACCGGAACTAAGGAATGTAACACGCCTTAAACTAGGCGCCGGCATGTGCAACGTGTTCTTTGTCGAGCAAGTGGCTTGATTCCTCTCTCCCGCAGTCACAGTCAAATGACCAACCACCTGACTGGTTCCCTCTTTTGAACGCTTGTGTGTGTTCGCCTGAATTTTGATGTATTGTGCTTCCCATAACTTCAGTGTATACTTTTGGTTGCTTGACTATGTAATCCTTGTACGGTCACGTCTGAGCGTATTCGCCCCGATGCGACGACTCACTCTAAGTCCCGTGATCTACCAGACACAGGCTCGAATCCTGCCGGAGCCATTGATACATTTTTTTATACAGTTAAACTAAGCTTAGTCGAATGCCGGAATCAACGTATTGCTAAGCATCTTCGCCAATAACAAGCAAATCTTGTTCTAAATAAGGCTTTACGAATCCATAAGTCAGCTATGAAACCGCGCATAAACGAACCACGTGACCTACGTGTTCACATTTTCGAAACACTAGCTAGCGTGTGAAGAGACACGTGTTGCCGGCCAGCAGAGAAAGGAAAATGTGATTATCTAAGAGTAAAAAGCCAAGCAACCGAGCCGCGGCGAAGGAATGCATGCGTAATTTAAACGGTAAAATGGCAGACATTGTCGCGCGCGTACTCGCGGTGGACTGAATCTACAGAAAGAGCGTGCGGCGGGGTACTTTGCGGGCACTTGGGACACGCCGCAGGAGCGCCTTCAAAAAAGAGAAGCGCTTCTTACGCGAAGTCTAACGAGGTTGTTATATGCGCGGAGGTTTCTGAGACGTGCTGTGCAAACGGAGTGTGGGAACACCCTAGGAGTTTGCTGTGTTTCTATTTTTGTTTCCCAGCGGCACGCTATGCCGAGCGCAAGAACTTCGTGGTGCGCAAAGTGGATCTGCTTCATTCCGTAGTAGCTTTCGAAGACGCTGGAAGCGCGAGCCTCTAACCTACCCGCACATAACAAGGCCACTCCAAGGAGCGTGCCGGCAGACTTCTACGTCGCGGCTGGGAGGTTCAAGCCGCGAGCAAAGTAATTCGAGTGTGCAGCGAAACCGAGCCGCTGGCTTTTAGAAGCGGCGCGAGTCTTTTTGAGGTGCGCGACTAGGAAGTTTACGAGCTTGTATGCGGATACCTGCGCGCATTTTGTTAGTATGTGCTGCGAGGCTTGGGGGCCTGGGTTTAAGAAGCGTTACGAAGGTCGCTCTAAACGTAGACGAAAGTTGCACCTAACGCGAATGGTGTGATTCCCCGCAAGTTCTCCTCCTCCCATTTCGCCCACCCCATCTTCTTTTAGTTTACTCAGTTTTAAGACCTTCCGGACATACTCACCGCACCCACCGTCAACATGAGTGTTGGAGCAGAGGGCTTTTTTACTGCGATGATATGCAGTAAAATACATCGTAAAGCGTAGGTTTTGTGTACACTTGTGTACGTTTCGTGTACGTTTCGTGATCGCAGGTAAACACAACTAATATGAATAAGATGCTGGAAAATATCAATGGGGTGAATGAATTTGACCTGCTCGCGAGTCACATGGGCTACGGTGTTGAGCAAACTACTATATTTCCAAATACGTTCTAAGGGTGCAGCTGTTTAACCCTAACTTTTACGCAGGTTCATTATTCTTACCTGGATCAGTAAACACCACTTTTTCTGCTCTGCACTCCTGACAATATTGCTTTTTTTTAGAATACCGCTAATTGAAAGACTACCAAAGCACTAAGACAAGTGAAGATAAAATGCTCAAGTGGCGCCTTCGTCGCATGCCTTGTGTGTTTCGTACTGTGGCCGTGACAGTATTTGTGACTAACTTATCACTTTGAGTATATATCTCTATATATGCAAAAATAAGCTGCCTTACAAATCTGCAGCGACAAACGTCTTCCTCAGAGGTGGCTAAAGAGAGATGTGCCTTCTACCAAGGCAAAACACGACACCTCGAAGTCACCATATATGTTGACAACGTTTTCTGCTTCTGTAATGTTTCATTATCCCGTACTGTTGCTCTATCTTTTTTCTTTTTTGTCCCTGCTTTTCTTGTTCAAATGCTTAACATTCTTCTGTGCTTTTCTCCCCAGTTTGTTTCATATGATTTTAATTCGTATAAAGAATGTAGCTCTATCTCTTTCTATCTATTTTTGCTGCTGCTTCCTGCGCTTGCGCCCCTAGTTATCCTAGTCACCGTTCTTTTCCGCTCATCTTCGGAAACACCCCTTCCAGTTTTCTTTTTGCACCCTGCGTTTTTATGTGCAAATATGCCCTGTTCATTAGTTTTTTGTTCCAAAGCTCCCTTACCCCGTTTCTATCGATTTCAATCCACTTTTCCCTTTCACTTCACTTCAGCTGAACGTAAACGCGTTTCTTCTGTTTCCCTATCTCTAAACTTGCGTACTACTATACAGCCCCCCCCCCGCCCCTCCGCCCCCCACTCCACCCCTAACGTATATCCTTTAGAATGAACATTCCGTTCCTCTTTTTCGCTTCAATGTTAACTTTCTAGGCGTCTACGGCCACTGAGCGAACGCGCAGAGGGAAGCAAAAAGAGCAATTCAGAACATTAGTTCTGCATATTATATCGCATGGCAGCCCGTCATTTGTCATTTTTGTCGGTTGATGCTGCCGGGGTTCAGAATTCGGATTTGCGTGTATTAGCTTTGACGCCCTCGCCTTCTGAGGGCAGTTCATTTGCTTTTTTTGTTCTGTTAGGTGGTCCTCAATATCTTTTCTCTCCGCGTTGCCAGTTTCTCAGATCAAAGCAGGGCTAAGGGCATTGCTTTGATATAAATTTGGCTGAGCTGAAGCGCAAAGCAAGATAGTCTTGAAACAGGCAGGAACACACTTTTCCCCGTTTGGCTGCAAGTCGAAAGCTCAAAGCTTTCGCTAACTATCGTCTGCACAGAAAAAAATAGTCATCGAGCCACTTAAGTCTGTATGCGTGCTTTGAAGCAGGACACATGGTGATGCATATAAACAATTGCTTTACTGTTGTACAATATCTGCATCTCTTTTTTTTCTTTCATTTCTGCGTCTTTTGCCGCGGATTACATCGACTGGCTTTTTTTATAGTACACCTTGTTTGCATCTCTTTCTCGGCTTGCATTTCTTGGTCTTACGGCACCACATTTCACAGAAAGAACATTGTCACACGCCACAACTTGCCTAGAATACGAGGATTTCGGTGGCAGGTGTGCATCGGCTTCCAGTTCATAGCATTGTGAATTTTGCAAAGCGGACACATTCGCCCCTCAAAGCTCCCTAATCCTGGCCTACCCCCCAAGTGGGCACGGGCCACGAAGAAAAGGCAAACAATGATTAGTACGTTTGGTCTACATCCGTCAACGAGCACACATAGTGCAGTGGTGTGCATCTTCTTGGATGACTGATAACTGTGGTAGTGCGTAATAATTGCAAGTTTTGGATTTAGTAAAGATGCGCTCTGGTTACTGGATTTATTACACTTGAAGAAGTTGAGGCTTCCATCACGGAACTTAACACGAACAAGTCCCCTGGGCCAGATAGTCTGAGTGAAAAGTTTTATCGAATGTTCTCTCATATCCTTGCTCCGGTTATATTAGACATATTCACAGCAGCATACGACCATACCATTTTACCTTCAACCTTTTATTTAGGACACACAGTGTTAATTCCTAAAAATCAAGATGAACAAAAGCGAAATCTATAGAAGGCTATCGGAAAATATCTCGCTGCAGTTTAGACTGTTAAGTTTTTGCAAAATGTTTATGTAGGCGCCTTCAACGTTTCTTCACTAGATAGGTAGCTCATTACCAAACTTGCGGTATTCCAGGTAGGATCATTGATACAAATATACATATTGCTCGCTCATTATTGGAGTGTGTGTCTGATTCGGCAGCGCAGGTGGCGTGTATCCAAATCGAACTTTCAAAAGGATTTGATCGATGTTCTACGGATATTTTATTCGCACTAATAATTGCGGTAAATTTAGGTTGTATACTGTAGAGAGGCATTCAGCTTTCTTACGAAAAGTGCACCACACAACTTGTGGTCTACAGCGTTCTGTCTAAGCCAGTTGCGGTTAAGTCATAAGACAAAGATGCCCCCCTGTCACCCTTGTTGTTTGTCTTATACCTCAAACCTTCGTGCCTTAGTGTACAGCAGATTCAAAGAGTACGGGGTGTTTTCACATTATCCTGCGAAGATATATTCTTTGCTTACGGGGAGGACATTGCCTATTATAAGTTGATCAAAAAGCGTTAAAGAAGCTGAGAATTTGTCCAGACAGTTTTATGACGCGTTTGAAGCAGCTTTGATTATAGACTAGGCTAAGAGGTTTTAGTTTGGTGAGTGGAGTATGAAACCCTCCCTATTTTCTGGCATTACTTGGAATAAGGATGCACATCAATACCTAGGTGTCCCTTTGCACCAAATACGAAACAGCAGCGTGAATTGATCATTGGCACTCCAAAGAGCCAAGCGAGCGTGGCAGGTATGGATGGGGCGCGAACTTTCTGTATCTGCGCGCGTGCAGATCTGTCAGGTCTTTCTTGTCGCAAAGTTTAGCGACATTTGTTTAGCGACAAGGTTTAGCGACAGTTGTCTGGGTGTCTCAATGGGAAGGTATGCGTAGAGGCAATGTGTTTCTTCCAATAGTGTTCGGGGGTGCTGGGCTAACGCATTTGTTTGTACATTAGCTTGTGTCTCGTTTTCCTTTCTATAAATTGACGCATAATCCCCTTCTATTAAAGGTTGTCCAACCCCGAATAGGTTCTCACTACCTTTTTTGCTTGTGTGCACGGGTGCACTTAGTGCGAAGCCACCTTTGGTGTTTCTAAAGCATTTGGTCGACAGCATTCACTTTCTTACTGCGAGGTTTTCCAAGCAATATCTGCTTACCTTCTAAGAAGGCTTTCATGAACACTTCACTAAAGGGTCGGTTCACAGTGCCGCTTTATTACCAGCCCTGGGTTAGCCACCACAAGGGCAGTGTTTTAAAGCGTGTCATGCGTATGCATCTTCCGCCAAATGCAAAAAGGTTTTCTTTAAGCTCCATTCATCAACAATGCAAAGGAAAATACGGTTGCCCGAAAGAGAATGTCTATTCCTTGGACCGACAATTGCTGCTTATATAATAAACCTGAAACCATTTGTTATTTTTTCGTTTTGTGTCCTGATGTGGTGTTCTTATATTCGCTTGGGACGAACAATTAAAAACACATGTTCATTACCTTTATACAATTCGATTCTTACCTGCTCAAGATGCTGCTGGAGTGTGCTATGATATAATTATTGTGATAGGATTGTATAGCTTGTGGAAGTGCCGCTTGACTGACCGGCGTGCTGAACTCACTCGCCCAACGAAATCGATTTTTCGGGAGCAGGCTGCGTTGGTGCCAAGCATTTACGCGCCGGAAAGTGGCCCGCCAGAATTGATTGATTGTGGGGGTTTAATGCGCCGACGCAACGGAGGCGATGAGGCGCGCCGTAGTGGAGGGCTCCGGATTAATTTTGACCACCTGGGGATCTTTATCGTGCGCCGAAATCTCGTACACACGGGCGTTTTTGCTTTTCGCCTCCATCAGAAAAGCGGCCGCCGCGGCCGGGAATCGAGCCCGCGACCTCGTGCTCAGCAGCGCAACGCCTTAGCCACTGAGCCACTGCGGCGGGTCAGAATTGCTGCTTGTGTTGAACAAGTGTCTTTGTTCGCCACAGTTTTGGCGGACGACTTATTTTAGCAGTTGCAGTGATGTGCATCTTCTTGGGTGACTGGTATCTTTTGTAGTGTGTAATATACACAGTTTTAATGCAGTAAAGAAAAAGAATACTAAGGAGTGCTAGCGCATTGAGCTGCTAATGTGGAGGCCCGGGTTCAAATCCTATTGGAGGGCACCTGTTTTTTTTCCTCTTGCCAGACGTGGCAATATTTCTGACGGGACAACAGCCATTACTATTACTACTACTACTACTACTACTACTACTACTACTACTATTACTACTACTACTACGACTGCCACCACCACCACCACCACTACTACTACTAGTACTACTACTACTACTACCACCTACTACCACTACTACTACTACTAATTATTCCTATTACTATTACTATTACTACTAATACTAATACTACTAAAGAGAACGACAATGACAATGGAAATGAAAATAAAGATAACGTTGACGGCGGTTTTTGGTAGAATACGGTCCTGAAGGCTACTGTTTTAAATATCCTCCACAGCCTATTTTTTTCCCGCACCCTTATCTGTTTGCGCTGGATGAGGTTTCTGCGTACACAAGACAACTGAATTTTCATTTCACTTAGCCATACAAAGCTTCGCTAAATGCACAAACAATAGAAAGTAAATCTCATGGACTGCTCCTAAAACCCACTTCGACGTGCTTGGTTCAGCGTTTTGCCCACAATTTTTATAGGGAGCTACCCTAACTGAATGCATAAAACTGCATTTCTGGTTCCACTAATATCTACAAAATTTATTGCTCTGCTGAATATTCAAGGACGACTCAGCAGAGAGGTAGAAAATGACTGATGCCAGCCCTAGTGTCAGTGTTTTGAAATTATGCTGCACTCGGTGTCAGTTCAAGATCAAAACATTCAAGAAATGGTTGGACGTCTTCACCGTACACCACGAAACTCAAAGACATTTTCCCTTTGCTAGTGAACCTCTATGCCCGGCTGTACCCGAGAGACCAGCCAAAAGAATTCCCCCGCAACAGCAGCGATAACGCCAGGCCAACAAACTCCACGCCAGAAAGAAGCGGCGCACAAGAGGATGATGACTGATTATGCGTATTACTAGCTTCTATTACGTACTTGCAGGGGTGCCGTCACTGTTATCACGGCGACGCATCGAAGGCCATATGAGAAGGGCATTGGAAGGCGTGGGCTCGCGGTGTTGAGGCAGCTCGTCCCGGCTCTAGAAAACGACAGCGTGCAAGACATAAGCTGCGCACAGAAGACGGGACAAAACAACTCACATATTCTAAGATAATGTGGCTGCATCTTGGGGCGAATCGTGACATTGAACCGGTCAATGAATGAGGCAAACTGTCAAGAAGGAGCTCGGGCGTCGCTTCCGTTATTTTTTTAGCTGCCGTCGACTATGTTTCTGTATAATTCTGTTGATGTTATGTACTTGTTACAAAGATGTAACCGTACCCTGCTATGATCTCGTTACGATATCGCAATATTTATAAATAAATAAATAAATAAATAAATAAATAAATAAATAAATAAATAAATAAATAAATAAATAAATAAATAAATAAATAAATAAATAAATAAATAAATAAATTTTGAATGCTGGCTACTGCTGATCACAGCACTCCCCAGACCCACGTTGCTGCTTCGAGTCTAAGAACAAATGCAACAGATTGATTTCGGGGGCCCGCTTCGCAACAGGCAGAGAGATGAACATGGGGCCCTCGTTACCACCCTAATATTTTGGGGCGATTAAAGAACGCGTATGATCTTGCGATCACCCCTCCTGGATTGCTTTTATGCGAGGCATTTTTACTGGAATGACGATGTCGGTCACAAATATCAAGATGGCACGAGCTTGCGAAAATTGAATAAACAGCGGGTACCTGAAATTACATCACTAATTGGAGGCGCCCTGCAACCGCCCCCCCCCTCTTGAAGATCTAAAGCCGAGGTTATACAATATCTTTGTGGCGTGCCCGGATACAAATAGGCAATTCCAGCATGCGACAGTTGGACAACAGTCATTTCGATTTCGTGTTCTCAGCACGTGGCGACTCCACCCTCATGCGCCTTTGGATCCACAGGACTTCGACCCCGGCCGCGGTGGTATTTTTCTGATAGAGGTATAAGCGAAAACGCCCCTGTTTTGATATTTTTCTGCATGTGCGAGATTCCCAAGTTGTCCATATATTGCATAGGCCTCTTACAAGGGGCTTCTCAAAGTGCAGCCGTAGCATTGGCGCGAGAAAAATGTTTACAAACGTGCCAACTCGCTTCGCAGTGACGTAACCACGGAAAGCCCCCCCCCCCATCTCCCCCCCCCCCACCTTCATGTTATCTGCATCGCGAGGAGGAGGTAAGAAGAAGGGCACTCCTGCCGCGTGTTGATGATGATGATTGATGATTGCTATTGGTTTCCCCTTTGAAGCGGGGCGATGACATGTCATCTTACCAAAAACCTGATGACCACATCTTATACCCGATGACCACATCTTATAATCTCTTTTCGGCCAGGCGTGACGCACCCGTTACACTTACACGGGTTGGACGTGTGCTGTCCGCCCGATGGTTAGCCTTTTCAGATCACCGCCTAATATTTATTACGTCATGGTACGCTAGAGTAGCGTGTGCTGTATGCATTCCGAAGTATCTCCGAATTAGGTTCTTGTTTGTAAAGGGGGTTTCTGTTTCCTCTTTTATATTTTTTTTTCTCATTTCCGTGTTCTTCTTCCACTGGCCCCTTCGGAAATATGATATTGTGTACAGCAGTACTGAAACAGGATGGTGCTGCCTCTTTTCCACGGTATCAGCGGTAGCACCTTTATAACGGCTGCGTGCGGTAGCAACGCAGTTTCATAGTATCAACGGTCACACTTATTTCAGGAACGCGTTGTCTCCATTCCCGAAAAGGGGCGTCATCATGGCTGTTGTGCAGTGTCCTTCAACCAGCTCCTTCTACAGCGTAGTCGAGGAAGCCAGAATGCGAACACATGTGCTCGGGCAAACGCAGTGAGCTGCGGCCAGCGAGCCTGGCGCTTGACGTCAGCGGGTCATCTCATCAGCGCTTCACTCTATAGATTTTGCGGTCTCGGGATCATGAAGGGCCATTTCTCAAGCGAGATAAAGGCAACGCCGACCGCTTCTGTTACACTTAAAGTGGTCATGAAGGTAGCGGGTTCGATTCCCGGCCGCGGCGGCCGCTTTTCTGATGGATGCGAAAAGCAAAAACGCCCCTGTGTACGAGATCTCGGCGCACGTGAAAGATCCCCAAGTGGTCAAAATTAATCCGGAGTCCTCCACTACGGCGCCCCTCATCGCCTGCGTTGCGTCGGCGCGTTAAACCCTACGATTTATCAAAATGGTCATGAAGAAGAAATACAAATCTAGATCTTTAAAAAAACGCCTGATTGTCCCGATAACAATGATACTAAGTTTATCGTGATAAGAACCTTAACAACTTAACGAAGCGACTTACCGAGGAACTAATAAACATTCTGTCATGGTGTGGCGGTAATGCACTGACCATAAACCCCACAAAAACATGCTTCATTATTTTTTAAGCCCATCATAAGCAAATCTTTTTAGTTCCGAGCATCATTCTAGATAACGACGTGATTCATTAATCAAATACGGCCACCTTTCTATGCGTTCTCCTTGACTCTCTACTGAAATTCAACAAACACGCAATGTCCGTGTAAAAAATTAGTTTTCGTATACGTATATTAACCAAATGTCACCATTATTTGCAATAGCACATTGTTCTGTCACTCCGTTACGCATTCATACACAGTCACCTCAATATTGCTTACCTTGCTGTGGAAAAAGGTACGAAGCTCACATATCTTACCTTCAACATTTGCAAAACCAAGCCATACGCCTGACATCATTCAATCCTGTCGAGACATCTGCCATCCCAATTTATCCGAATCTGAAAATTATTCCGCTCACATACTCTCTAGAACTAAAGCTAAGCCTTCTAATTCATCGAATTCAAAATAAAGGTACTGCCATTATATTTCGGCCCTGCAATTACTAAGCCCCAATAACACCAGATTTGCGGAACAAAACAATATCTTACTACCAAAGAGCACACAAATTACAGGAAACAAACAGTCCTCTTTTCAGGAATAATGCTTTGGAATTCAGTGCAAACAAACACCAAAATTCATCAATTCCGAACGCTCATTTCATGACTGATTAAAAGGTCACTTGTGATCCAAAGTTTGCTGTTAATTTTTCCATTATTTACAATTAACCTTGTTTTATTATGTACGTCCGTGAAATGTCGAAACACGTTCTTTGCACATATCTGTGTTTATTTATGTTCTATGATATTATGTGTTTTCCTTTCTATTTATCTTTCCCAATATTGCTTCTCTGATTTGTAACGCTCTACCTGCCTGTGTGTACGTCTTTTTTGCACTGTGGCACAGGAGGTTCCCCGGCAGAGTAAACTCTGGAGCATCCTTCTTTAATAATAATTTCGTATTTTTCTTTCTTGTATGCAAATATTTTTCAATAAAACGTGAAACCTGAATGGTAACGTGCAGTTAGCTCACTGACAACTACAGCTTTAGTGCTGGCTCATGAAACGTCACTTGTGCACATATTATATCACTGTGACACAAAATCTGGAATTTTTGCAATACTCCTTTCGTTTTTTTCCATTACAAAAAGATCTTTCGTGTATCCAGTGGAACTCAGTAATATTCCAAAGGCTACTTCTTTCCACTTACCCAAAGTTGTGCGTGGTCTTAACGCTCCTTGAAGCTATCTGTGCCTCGGGTTTTAAAATGGAAGCGTGTACTTTGCTGTTTGGTGAAACTTCGCACTCAGGTGGTGTCCGCAAAAGGGTTCCACAAGAGCCATGCCTCCGGAAAGCATGGGACAGACACCGGCACCGTCAATTACCGCAGAAACTATGATCGTGCGCTCAACTTTTGTTGGCTGCGACGCGCGTAAATCATGAATTAAAAAAGAAAACTGTCGTGCAGATTAGGAAAGACCTGTTTCACAGCCCGATCACCAGAAATTAAACCAACTGGCCACCGATCTAGCATCAACTAAGAGAGCGCGCTGCCACCCACAGTCTCAGTCTGCTTTAGCTTCTAAAGGGGGAGCTACCGTCAGTGGAATTTCGTTGTTGTAGGAATGGCGCTAACATCAGGAGAAGGATCGTCGATAAACCTTGCCAAAGGAAATGCTCTCGCACTTCCCTTTCATAAGAATTTGCCTAGGGAATCTCTGAAACGTGTTTGCTTCCGACGTCTTCTAAATTTCCAACGAAGCATGAACATTCGCGGCGTAAAATATAAATTAAAAAAAGAAAATAAATCACCGATAAAAAATCACGAGGAGAGTGGCATTATAAATAAATTTAAGGAAGATATATCATGCCAAAAAAAGAATCCGTAGCAATAAACGCCCCTAGCGTGCATTCATAATTTCCTTGAATGGGCCACCGGGCATGCCATTTCTTTAGGCATATGTTGCCTACGATGGGTCGAGGCCATAAAATACCAAGAAAGAAAAGCTCAGTGGACATATTCAGGACGAAAGTGATCCGCAATCCTTTGCGCATAACGCGAAAACAACAGCAGCGCCTGCCACGAGAGCAAGCAAGTTGCACTGACGCACTCATCGAGGCAGGCTATCAAGGCGATACGTCTCCAGCAATATAACATCCCTCAGGAACACGGAGGTACCAACCGCTCGCGTGCAGCGCTTGGACTCGCACGGCCGTATATATTCCCGGGTATCTTCGGCCCCAGCGACTCCCCCGGGAGGGAAAAGAAGGAGGGGAGAAGGGGAAGAGATGAGAAAGGCGACAAATCAGAAGCAAGAAACCAGCGCGCAGCTCCTCAATCTTCCTAAACCGTTCCTCGGCGTCTGTTCGCCTCCGTCTGTGGGAGGCGGCGCGCTGCACGCCGGAAAGGATGGGTGCAGAGGTCCGGAGATAACTCTTAAAAAATAAGTTCTAAAGAAGCCTATCTAAACGCAATTTCGCGGAGGCACAGAGGGGAGCGCAGGCAAGCTAGGCAAGGAAAGAGATTCGGCTGGGCCGCTGCCAAATGATACATCTTTATAAATGCCGCCGCCGCCGTCTCCCCACCATCAAGGGGGGACATCTCCGGCTCGGCGACGTCCTCGGTCGCAGTGGGGGGAAAGCCCTCCGCGCGGAAATGCGCTTTAAGCTTTTCTTCCGGTCTCTGCGCTGAGAAATTTTCCTGACTGTCTCAAACGTCATTCACGTTTTCACTACTTTTGTTCTAAAGTACGCTTCTTAACTGTGTTTTTTCAACGTCATGCTGTGGTTTAGAGCGCTCCTATAACGTTTTTTGCATAAGCAATGTTTCACTCTGCTCGTCCTCACGTGAACAGTATCGGAAGAAAACGTAAAGGTGCTTAAGATGTCTCCGTTCGTCATTAGCTATGCTTTTACTCTGATTACACCACTGAATAAAAGGCTTCGTGAAGTTCAATCCTGCTCCCTAGTTGGTGCCTCTGTCTGAAGCAAGGAAAGATATCTACTGTATTTTTCAGGGAAACCTTTCTACAGGATGCCTTCTTTAAAAGCAGTGACCGAGGCTTCCTTTGACAAGCGATGTGTAATTATCACTTATACTTCGAGTCCCTCATTCTCACGTTGTGCAAGCAGAACCTAAGGGAGATCGATTTTGAAGAGCATACCAAAAATACACACGGCCTGAACTGACGGACATACAGTACTACTCAGCGCAAGATTTCGTGTGGCGGCTATCCTTCTGTGTCCTATACGTTCGTGCACATAGTACTTACGGGAAATCAATACGTTGGTGTATTGTCAGTCAACTATTCGGATTAACGTTTAGTACTGTTGTTTTTACCGAGTTCCTAATCACCTACAAAGCTGTTTATAGCGCTAGGCATTTCAATAGTTCAAGCCTCGGTTTTTCAAGATGATAGCCCTAAGTGATCTAATGTGCGAAAATCCGGCGCTTGTTTTTTTTTTTCTGGGTACACAAGTGGCCGCCACTGGAAAGAATAAAAAACTTCGCCATCCCTCATAAATGACTGAGAGAAGCGCGAAAAGTTTCTAACAGTAACACGGCGTCAAAATGCGTTAAAACTTTGGCCAAGAGTGCGTCCAACCAGCGCTCAAATTGCGTCCAATCGATCGTGAAACCTTCAAGACTCGAATCGCAAGCGAAGAACGAACCCATGCGACGATATTTTGCGCACTAAGTAAACGCATCTACGAGCTATTGAAATCATTTTCTCATTTCTCATTATTTTCAGGTAACCGTTTCGACACAATTGAAGGCCGGTTTCACGCGCGCTGTGTGCACAGATCTTATGAGACCTTTTCAGTCGACCAAGCGTTCTATGAGGATACGCCTTAGTTTTCCGATATGACGCCCCACCGGTCCCACTGAGGAAGCTTTTACTTTAAAAAACGCACCTGAGTTTGCATGGCAATTGAACCCGGTTTCAACAGGAGAAGCGACAGCGTTACTACCGTGCCACTTTGGCATCTTTCCAACGTTAGCACAACAGCTAGCCTAATACGTGTCGGTGTCACATGTAAACGTGACAGAACGTAAGCACACCCAGTGCACGCCATACAGGCAGAACTCTTATTAGATGCGACGCATCTCTTGCTCTGAGGCATGTCCCTCCTGCGTCGTCGCGCCGTCCGTCCGCAGCCCTCCTCCGTTCTTCTCTCTCACAGCTGTGTGCAACACTCTCACTCCGGCTCATCAGCATACACACAGCTGGGCGCGCTTGTTTGGGCGCGCTTCACTGTGTTAACAACTGCTCCGGCGCGCGCGGTCTGCGCAAGTGCGCGCATGCGCGACTCTCCTCGGCTGTCTCCTCTCCTTCAGGCGCTGTGAATATAAAGCGGGTAGCGCACTGCGGCGGTTCAGTCGGCGCTCGCTCTCGTTCGACTCCGCGTGGCTTTGCTTGACTTGATTCTTCCGATGAAGACGTGATGGAAGCGGCGGTCTCTTCAGCGAGTGGGCTGACACAATCCAATACCAGCGTCAGCGCAAACGCTCAAGGCAACGTTACGACCAATTGAGCCTCCCAATTCGTCGCATCACATCAGGGTTCCCTCGCAGGAAGATGGGCGTAATTTTTTGGGAAGCTGGTACGCGGAGTTGTCCCAGTCGGCCTGTCGAATTAATTCCCGCCAAAAATTACCAAATGTAAGCGAAGATGGCGACACAAACAGGATGCACCGGTTTACAACTACCGTCAGAGTAAGCCGCATAGCTTTGGCCTTGAAAGCTTGTAAGAATTCTTTAGTGTCCCCAGGGAATTTTCGCCTTACCTCCACAAACCATGTCGAGGTCCTTTTATTGGCGGTTTGTTTCAAAAGTACGCCTACGATTGCGAGGCAAGAGCAACCAGGTTGGTGCACCCCTTTTTGATTTTAAAGGGATACTACCACAGAAAGCACGTGTGATGGAGAAGAAGCGTATAGAAGTAGAGTGTCTTAGCTTTAGTTCAGTGCTGTAGCTACTGCCATAAGAAACTGCTGTCCATTTTAGTAAAGGCTTTCTGGGGGAAGTCTGCCACTTTTGTGTAATTAAACACTACGCGCATATGCAACTTTTTCCCCGCACAGTCGTGTATTTCGCAAATAACCTCGGGTTAAACATGTACAACATACTAATCTAGCCCCTCATGTACAGTCGTCCCACAGGCTTAGCCGAAGCATCACATTTGATTTTAGTGGGAAATATCTGCTAAGGTTCTAAAAATACGGTTCAAACGAATGTGCAGGACTTAAGAGCCCCCTTAAACTTGAAAGAAATGCAGCATTTGTGACTAAATTACTTCCAAGCAAAGCAGGAGGAGACGATAATTGGGTAAAGCGTTGCTACAGCTAAGCCTGTGGACGACTGTACTATAGCAAACGGAAGCATGCATATAGCCCGTGCCGTCTACAAAATGTTCACCAAAAAAACTAAACCCATCAGATTTGTAATAGGAGGTGTTTTTTTCTGGGCCCAACCACCTTTTAGCTTTCGCGGCTTGAAAGTCTGGCCTTCTCAGGACTCATTCGAGTGAAATTTTACAAGGATATATAGGCAAACACACTTTCTGACTGCCAGCGCTGTGGAACGGCTTGTGCATACTAGCATTTGTTTAGCGCCAAGGAAACCTTGAGTCTGATGGAAGCAGACCTCAAGCCCATAACAGATGCCGGCACTGCTCTTAAAGTGAAATGTAGGTATTAATGTTGTTGTGAAGACATAAAAATATTCGCAGCTAGTGTGAAAAACGAAGTGCAAAAAAGGCTCACGTGACTCAAAAAAGGGCAAACAATCTTCGCAACGACGGGGAACCCCGCACCTGGCATCGCGATCGAGAGGCCCACTGCATTGCGACGACTCGCTACACTGCGGAGCTTAACCATCTAAACAGACGTCAAAAGAAGTAAACGAATTCTGTGTTTTTCAGCCTCCGTCAGCATGGTCAGTGTCAAAATGACGCAAGTTTTGGTCAATCAGTCAGATTTCGAAAGCGTGCCTATCTATCTTCTTGCCCTGTTATAACATGCGCGCTCGACGATGGTATAACAGCTACCATTAGACTAGACAAAGATGCCATTGAGGTAAGAAATACAACAAGAAATCACGAAAACAAAGAAACAACCTCTCACTCACTCACTCACTCTATCTTGCCTTCTCACTCGCTCTCAATAACTTATGAAAGAAGGCAACCACCTGAGATACATTTTACGGGTAAGTTTCCTAACCTCGAACCCACTCTGTCCTCCGGTTTGTTACGCGGCCTCTTCGTTTCTCAGCTCAAAGCACTTCTGTCTGCTGTTTAAGTTCACCGTTGCGCTTTTCGAGTCCTGGTTCTGGGGAGAATCCAGTTTTTATAAGTGCTAGTCCGAAATAAGGTCATAATGCTTGCGAACGCTCTCCTTCGGACGCGCTGGTAAAGTGGCTGGTCTAACCTATACATTGGTGAAGCAGAACTTCTGAAGAGCTGTTGGAGTCTAGTGTGTTTAAATTAGTTGGAAAGAAATGCTAGGCAGCTAACTAGGCGGACTAGAAACGTTTCAATATCATTCCGGGCGAAATCGTTCAATAGCATCAAAATAAACAACCTTAAATTCAAAAGTACTGTACTGGGCAGGACCATGGATTCTAGTTTAATATTGTTAGCAAAGACACGGGCTGGGCAGGACGCCTAACCCTAGAGCTTTATGAACAATATTTCTAATAGATTGTCGGTGCTTATAACGCAAGGCCGGCTATGGTCAATGAGCGCAAAGAATATAGCGGGGCGGGGGGGGAGGGCGGTGGAAGTGAAGGGTCAATCAGTGTCATCTTTGCGGTTAAAATGTGTATCGAACGAATATGGCAATTCCAAAAGTGATGTGTATTACAGGGCTGTAGCACGCTCATAACCAAAGATGCGAAAATGACCATAATGAAAGGTGACGCGTGAAGGCGCCTGGAACATCGCGTTGGGTACATGCAGTTCGCTTCAAGGTGTTGCCTGCGGCAAGAGAAATTATTAAAAGGACATGAAACTTATGTGCACCACCTCACCAAAGTAATGAATAAAGTAACGGTTATTTTCACGAATTGACAAAGCGCCGGCTGTCTGTATCAGCGCAGAGCACTTCTAGGGACCAACTTCAATCTCCTAAGAAGACAAGGACATGCATTTCGAAGAAATTGGTCTTACCAGACCCAATACACAATATTCAGCCCGTTTCTTCTAATTAACATGAGCACCAGGCACTACATTGTCAATTGAGTAACGGGCCCCAATTTGTCGTGTTGCGCGACTCAACCTTGCTCAAAAATTAGCAGGGGCTTAGCTCGGCTATGCCAGGTTATACGTAGGGTGAGCTAAGGTTCAGCTGGTTATTCTTTGATTTCCTGGTTCTCTACGACTAGCTTGATTATCATGCTTACTGCTTCTTCAATGACACACACACGGCATACGCATTATGTGACACATGTATATTTATGAAGCCTCTCCGGCGCAGGGTCACCAATCGCACCATAGCTAAGCTGCTTCCACAGGCGCACTCCTGTGTTCCTGCGACGCACAGACCATCGGTTACACACCCGGCCACCCCTGGCATGGTCATCAAGTGTACTGAGCCGCCACGTGCGGAAGGGAGGTCAGCGAAGACGCTGCGCGCGTAAGGTGTGTGAGATACGCCAGGCAGCGAGCAACGTTCAGTGAGCCATGTGACCTCACTGCTCCTCACGCATGCGCAGCACGTCTCTCCAGGAGCCACGCGAAACTGCAAAACCTCGGCCAGTGTAGCTCACGCTACAAAATACCCTGTCCGTTCGGGCAGAATCAAAACAAAGAATACGCGCTGAATCGCACAAGAGTTGGGTTCTCTCCCCCGTACACGTGCCCTGGTTGCCAAGGACTTAAATATGCACTTGTATTTTAACAGCAGAGCTGTTTAAGATCATGGAGCTTTACCAGAAAACACGGCCCAGCCGAGCCAGCGCGCGTCGTGAGGAACTCCCGGCGTCGTCTAGGCTTGCATGGGGCTTGAGCCACGCTAGGAGCTCGAAAAAAATATCAAGAAAAGATACCGAGCGCATGTCATCGTGGCCCTCTTGGGGAGCGCGCGGCGTCGTCCAGCTAAATCTTCGAGAACCCTCTGCCCAGTATTCGTGGCGTGATCTCTCGCATACCATTCTCCTCGCCAGTTCAGATGAATCCGCACCTGAAGTGGGAAGCACAGACGCCCAGTTCGGGCTACAGACGTCGATTTTGCAGTATCGGTTGCCGCATGTTCTAGCGCGTGCTAACGCGGTCCACTTTGGGAGATGTGTAAAAGCCTTGGTACAAAACGATCCGGGACTGACAGTGATCGGGAACTTTCAGCGTCAAGTTCAGAAATCCATGGGGAGTACAGCCGGGTCTCCGACGAAGCAAGAGGGGCCACCAGCTCTGCTGAATCTTCATTCATGCACCGCTAGTGCGAGCTGCGTCATTTTTTTCTTTAAAATAATTGAAGAGCCATGGGTGTACCTTTAAGATTGCGTGAGCATCCTGTCCCTTCACTGACAAGCGGGGATGAGATACAGGAACACATGCTCATACACCGCCATGGCCAACTGGAATTTCCATTACCCCGAGGAACATCGCCTGTGTAACTATGCTTTTTTGTAACAATGCCGGTCGTGTAACTTCCTTTCCAATCGAAAGAACCGAGACACCTAGTTCGGCCGATAATCGGCGGTGTGGCACGAGAAGGTGGACGCCGCTAGATCCCTGAGCAAATCGTGGGTTCCCGTGAACAGCGCAGTCAGGGGGGTACTGACGTAACGGAAGAACGTAGGGAGGCTAGGGAATTGAAAATCGCACGAATGAATAACATTAGACGCGCACACGCCTGAGGTCTCGTTCGCAATGCCACCATCTGTACCCTCAAAGATAGCTATTTTGATGCGCTCTGCGCATTCTAGTTGGGCCCTGTGCTATCGCTGACACCGAACTGAACTGCGCGGAGTGACGCGGAAATTCGCAGGCATTCCCTATCTATTGCTCATGCTGCATTAGTGGCTTGACGGTTTCCATGCTGGTCTTTAGCGGCGAGCGGTTTGATTTCTCTTTCTGCGCACAATAAGGAATAAACTAAACTGCAAATTCCCGGTGTTCGTTCACACAATTTTGGAGTCATGAAGAAGAGGCAAATCTAAAAGGCCCTCCATACGCTCTCGAGAACACGTTTCTAAACTTCGATTAACAGGCAAGGGCTGCCTGTTACCGTTCTTACGGTAGAAAACATATCATACCGATCCAATCCAAGCCAGGCGTGCGACATAGCATCCGTCTCGGTTATCTCGGTAAAGTGGTTCCGAAATGTTTTTACGCCGTGATATACAGACCCGGCTAAAATAAGCGTCTGCGCCTACCCTACGACATGATTGTGAGTAAAAAGCTATGACGTCTCATTGGGGAAATGGTAAGGCGTAAAAACGAGCAATGAAACAATCCCAGTGCGCAGGCTGAGGGTGGTTCTTCAAACCACGGCCCCTATAAAGCTCCGTTCATCGGCCAATGAGGCTGGCACACGAATGTGCAAACCTAAATTTACGCCGAGGTTGAACACTCTGTGTTTGAAACGAGAAATAACTTGCGAAAGCTTTCCATCTTTCTGCATCAATGAGGATCCGAGGTTCAGGAGAAAAATTATGGTGAGAAAACCTCAACAAAAATTGAAAATGAAGAAAAATTCTTCCACATTCCCCACAATAATACAAAAATTTTTCAGCTTTTCACTCCCGAACGAAGGCGTGGCTATGTGACCAAACGGGCCGTGCTTTAAAGGAAGCGCCACTAAATGGATGTCTCTACGTGAAAAGCGCGGGGTTTATTGTACAGTCGTATGCGGAGGCGCGCTCGCAGAGCGAAGGCACCCCCACGACTACCCGGCTACTTGCACTACGTTCTACCAGCGCCTTTGTATTCTCTTCTGGTACTCTTTCTTGGCATAGACAGCCAAAGGCTTCAAGGTTTTCTTCCTTCCAAACTGCCTCTATATCAGGGTGGCCTCTCGGGCTTGAGATGAGCAGCGAGAAACTTTGTTCGCTTGTTTTAATTTTGTCTCTTTCACGTCAATGGGTTTCCCTATTGAGATACTGGTGTCTTAGTTGTACCTTGGCTTTCCACATACCCTTTACAGAATCAATCAATCAATCAATCAATCAATCAATCAATCAATCAATCAATCAATCAATCAATCAATCAATCAATCAATCAATCAATCAATCAATCAATCAATCAATCAATGAATCAATCAATCAATCAATCAATCAATCGATCGATCGATCGATCAATCAATGATTCAATGAATCAATCAATGAATGAATCACTCAATCAATCAATCAATGAATATTTCAACCAATCAGTCGAACTTTTTGTATTAAGGCGAACGCACTGAATCTACCATAGGGCGAAAAGCCGGCGTCTGGCATTTGGGTCAGTCATCCTTACGTTTGTGAGGTGACACGGCACTTTTACTGTAGACTGGCGTCGTCGTAGTTCCTCATCTTAAGAAAACAGGGCGGACGGAGTTAATGGCTAGAGAGATGTCCTGGAAGTTGGTGATCGAAATTTCTCAATCGAAGCCAAGCCGGCCAGTTAGCGACTGATAAGCATTAATTGAGTGCAACGCCCACTGTCGATTTGGGTTATTTTCCAATAAAAAACTGGCAAATGAACTGCCAGTTTTAAGCTCGCAATTAAAATTCCATCCGTAAGATACACGATGGAACTAAGACGTAGATTCTCACTGGGAAAAATTAGTGGAAAATAAAATACACTTCACAAGGAAGAAACGATGAAAAACGAAAAGTAGCAACACAAGTATTACGGAATACTTGGGTGGAGCGGTGCGGTACCCTAGGAGAGAAAACCCTGCAGATGTTTTAGTAGCAACCATCAAGCCACACCCACCGCCAAAAAAATGTCAATACACAATTTTCGCCACGCCGGTTGCAACAAAAACGGCCTAGTCAAAAACTCAGCTGAGTGGTCAGCCATTTCACGACTACAGACAACATCGCGGTTACACAGCCCAAATGGTGTTGCGGACGCCGCGAAGGGGGCCGTGACAAGCTGCGACTTGAGGTCGAGGAGCACAGAAGGAAATTATTGGATACCGAAACAAGAAGGCGGTAGATAAAGTATGGAACGCAGAAGCAAAGTGGACGAAAAAAACGAAATAGAGAAATGCCGAACCTCAAAAACGGGTTTAGTGTACAGGGCCAACGATTTGACCACCATACTGCGTCGCAGACACACAGCTTACACAGACATGCTGCTACCTCGAGCACCCACTCGTATTACTTGTCGGGCTTTCCTTCGCCCCATTTTTCACCGTATCCACTTAAGTGAGCCGCTTGCGGGACATTTCCGCTGCTTTACAACCATGCTCAAAGGTTAGCCAAATAACAGAAAAGAAACTGCATGAGGCTCTACCGAAAATTTTGTTGCTTAGTCCATTTATCTCATTTTATCTTTGCATTACTTCTGCGCTTCTGCCGCGGCATTTTCATAGCGTCCTTGTTTTTCAATACGTTGTCATTTTTTGTAGACCACGTTTCTCCTCGAGCACTCTTCTTTCTTCTACCCGCAATGTTTGCGGACGCTACCCGCTTTCGTGTCCTCCTTTCTCTTCTTTCTTATAACCGTTTACTTCGAATCCACCTCTTCCCTGCTCCCTTCGTCTGCCATTCAACCCTTCCGACCACAGCGGTTTCTGCTGCCGTGTCGCTTAGGGCTCCGTCTCGATTGATGACCACTACAGAAGCTACACATGTCCTGAGAACAGCCAAGCATTTCTGGTCTTTTTGCTTGGTTTTTATTTCTATTTGCGCAGTTCAGGACGTCGACAACTGGCGGAAAAAAAAGAAACTCCATCTGCCCATACAGCACAAATCCTCCACACCAGAGGCCACAGCATGACAGCCCAAATGACCTCCTGAAACCACTCTTAAGCGAAGGGAAATAAAAAAAATATAAAAAAACAGACAGCAGAAAAGCTCTTCGACGGGCACTGGCAGAGCTGGAAGCGCCAAAAATGCGGAGAAAGACATCAGCACACAAAATTTGTTTCCTTCCACGCTTTCCTCGGAACCTCCTTCGCCTTTACCTTGTGTCTCCAGCCCATCTTTGCAGCTTTCTTAACTTCGGGGTTTTTTTTACTCAACCCTTGAGCCGATTTAGCGTTGGCAGTTTGTACGACTAGTACTTCCGGCTATGCAGAGAGCTCACGTTCCTTTATTTCTTCTTGTGCCAATGTTCTGATTAAAGCGAAGCTGTTAGCCTCTCGTTGGTCATGGAATTTCGTGTCGTAAACAAAAACCCAGCCAGGACCCAGCAGTTACTGACTAATACGCCAAGCACGTGCGTCAGGCTAATCAGGCGTGCAGCATAGAGCTCAGTATTCGTGTAAAGACGAAAACCACCTAACAAGCATAGAAGCCGCATGATGGATCATAAGGCGTCGGTGAACAATGCAAACCTTCTCCCCTCCCATGCTGTTCTGGTGCAGATTAGTTTGGCAGCTGCTTTCAAAATGGGAGGGTGGTTACCGTCATTTGAGGGCTTGCGCATGTGGTAGGAAAGGGAATACCGAGCAGTTCTCGCACAAGACGCCGAGCGCACGCGTCTTGCTAATCAGGCGTGCAGCATAGAGTTCAGTATTAGAGTAAAAAAAATGGACACTATTCCGCCGGCGAAAGTGTATGTCCAGCGGAGTTGTTGTCTACCACTACACATGCTGATGGGGAACGGTGTCACATGTTCTACGTTGTCCCGGCGGGGTTTTCGCTTGCACTCGGCTTCTCTGGCCAAAAAGTCTGCCTCCTGGCGCGTGCGCTCAGTGTATTTGGCAAAAACGGCTGGGTCCTGCTAGCCTGAAGCATGCGCTAGCCCTCAAATGACGCCAACAACCCTCCCATTTCGAGAGCATCTGCAAACCTTATCTTTACCAGAACACATGGGAGGGGAGAGGGTTTGCATTTCACCGGCTTCTTATCAGCCATTACGCGGTTTCGATGCTTGTTTTGTGAGTTTTTTACGCGAATACTGAGCTCTATGCTGGACGCCTGATTAGCCTTGACACGTGCGCTTGGCGTCTTAGCCAGTAACTGCTGCGTCCTGGCTGGGTTTGTTGTTTACAACATAAAAGTTTCAGACCTATCGGAGGCTAACAGCTTCACGATAAGAAACCACAAAACAAGCATCGAAACAATGCAAACCCTCTCCCCTCCCACGTGTTCTGGTAACAATTAGGTTTGCAGCTGCTCTCGAAATTGTAGGGTTGTTGGCATCATTTGAGGGCCAGCGCATGCGTCAGGCTAGCAGGACCCTGCAGTATTCGCCGAAGAACCCGAGCGCATGCGTCAGGAGCGAGCATTTGCCGCTAGAGAAGCCGAGTGCACGCGAAAGCCCCGTGGACACAACCTACAACATTTCAGACCGTTCCCCATCAGCATGTGTAGTGGTATGCAACAGCAGCGCTGGACATCCCCTTTCGCCGTGGGAATGGCTTCCATTTTTTACATATTTGTGACGTAATTTTGTTCTAAACCAACTAGCAGATCCGATACAGGTTCTTGTTGCGTTCAGGTTATTTAAATTTTTAGATGCGGAGCATCTCTTGCTCGTGGGGATGTCACATGCCCGTGCCCCGTCCGCAGGGCCTCTGATGATGATTGTGGCAGGATGCCCATAGGAATTGGCCAACCAAAAACTCCATCACAAGATAGCTTTGCGTTCAACCAACGTCGTCATCTTGCCGTAGGAGAATCGCTGAAGAAGAAGAACGAGAGGCAGACAAAGGTGCGAAGAGGAGGGCGTGTAAGTTGCTCTCAGCCGGTGCACCAACATCAACAACCTTTACCTCAGCAACGCGTAGATGCGAAACATCTCTTGCTCGGGGGCATGTGACTTGTCCGTGCCCCGTCCGTCCGCAGCGCCTCTGATGATGATTGTGGCAGGATGCCCCTAGGGATTGGCCAACAAAAAAATTCATCACGAGATAGCTTCGCGTTCAGCCACCGTCGTCATCTTCCCGTAGGAGAATCGTTGAAGAAGAAGGACAACAAGACAAACGTGCGAAGAGGAGGGCGTGTACGTTGCTCTCAGCCGGTGCACCAACGTCAACAACCTTTACCTCACCAAAGTTTAGATGTGAAGCATCTCTTGCTCGGGGGCAAGTCACTTCTCCGTGCCCCGTCCGCAGCGCCTCTGATGATGATTGTGGCAGGATGCCCCTAGGGATTGGCCGACCAAAAATCCATCACGATATAGCTTCGCGTTCAATCCACCGTCGGCATCTTCCCTTAGGGGAACCGCTGAAGAAGAAGAAGGAGGAGAAGACAAAGCTGCGAAGAGGAGGGCGTGTGCGTTGTTAATTTATCACGACATAGCTTCGCGTTCAACCACTGTCGTCATCTTCCCGTAGGGGAACCGCTGAAGAAGAAGGAGAAGAAGACAAATATGCGAAGAGGAGGGCGTGTCCGTTGATAATCCATCACCACATAGCTTCGCGTTCAACCACCCTCGTCATCTTTCCGTAGGGGACTGCTGAAGAAGAAGGAGAAGAAGACAAATGTGCGAAGAGGAGGGCGTGTACGTTGCTAATCCATCACGATATAGCTTCGCGTTCAACCACCGTCAGCATCTCCCGTAGGGAAACGCTGAAGAAGAAGAAGGAGAAGACAAAGCTGCGAAGAGGTGGGCGTGTACGTTGCTAATTCATCACGACATAACTTCGCGTTCAACCACCATCGTCATCTTCGCGTAGGGTAACTGCTGAAGAAGAAGAAGGAGAAGAAGAAAAAGCTGCGAAGAGGAGGGCGTGTGCGTTGCTCTCAGCTGGTGCACCAGCGTCAACAACCTTTACCTCACCAACGCTGACGGAGACTACCGATTCTACCACAGAGACGACAACATCGATAAGAACATGATGGACGAGTTTCGGCGCCTCGAGAACCACCGCCTACTCACCGTAACACAACAGTACTTGAGTGCCTTTGCCACCGGTGTGGACCCGGACGCGGAATTCCCTCTGGCGCTACTAAACACCAGATCACTCATCATAACGGCAACATTATGGAACCACATGGAACCCCCATGATGCTTCGCATCCTCATGAGGGTTCCCCACGGGAAGATGGTGTAAGTTTTTATTGTTATTTTCTCTTGCGGGGTCGTCCGGTTAATCCGTGAGTGCTTTCCAAATTAAGGCAAGGTGAGATGCGACTTTTTTATATCTCGCCCCCCATTTGAATTCCTAAAACATTACCGGGCCAAGCCGAATCGGCCTCAGAAGATGAAGTGCCACCGCCTCCTGCTCCTTCGTTATAGCCAACAATACATTAAAAAGTTGCTTCTAAGGTTCATCTCCTCGACCTGCAGGCCTATCTGTTCACGAGAGTCTGATTTTACCAGTCTTCACCACTCCCCACAGAGGATGCAGAGCCTCATTTTTTCAGGCTTATCGTCGTAGCTCCTCCGGCGTCATGGTATGCAGCCACCCTACTAGCACGTAACGGGACGTGTAACGCACCCAAACTGGGGCAACAAAAGATGATCGCTTCCACGGGTCGGGATTGAACCTGGGCCCCTCGCGTTATAGAGCTTATGTCAAACGCATTGGCCACACAGGCTTTTTTTTCTTTATTGCGCATTGGTCCACACAGGCACACGTTCCTGGCTTGCAAAGTGTTGGCGCTGATCTTTCAGCTGCCCCATTGCCACGGTGGCTGCCATTGCGAGGCGGCAAATAAGTACACAATAACATAAAATAAGAAATAAATCATATATTACGCATTGATAACCCCAGCTGAATAAAAACTCAATCCAGTGTTTTTATGGGTGTGACTGAGTGACTCAATCAATTTTATTGAAGCTTGCTGATTGATTGCTAATAGTATCCTCTTCGTACGTGGTAATGGCTCATTTACGTATGGTTTATGCTGTTCGTTTAATTCTAGCGCTGCTATTAGGGCAGGCTAAAAATACTTTTTTTGTTACAGGTGGCAGCTTTCCTAGGCAATGGTCCCCTGTATGCTTTTCGTCCACCAGCATTCTAATCTTGTTTTTGTCGTCTCGACCGTCTTGAAGTTAACTCCCTCTGTGCTGCCCTTAAATCCTAGAGCTTATGAAAGCGGAAGTAATTCCCTCATGAACATTTGGATGGGTGCAATTACATTCCTACACTATGTGCCGCATAGTTTCTGTTTATGAAGATTTCACATCCACCTCAATGCAGCCATATGGCTACAAAGCAAAGCTATACAGCTTTCTCAGAAACTTCGCAGTTTAAGAAACATTCGTACTGGTCCAGCTCCAGTACCAGGACTGAGTTCTTTTTCAGCTGCGAAGTTTCTCTTATTTTTTTTCGCCTCCATCAGAAAAGCAGCAACCCCGTGTGAGATCTAACCATCGTGCATGGGACTTAGCAGTGAAACGCCTTCCTTAGCCACGCCGCCACCGCGACGATCTCTTGACTATTTTTCTCGGCTTCCGCGATCATCTAGTGGACAACGCGGACAGGAAAAATTGGGGAACACACACCCTCCACTGCAGCGCTTTTAACAAAAAAACAGATGTGTCGAAGTGTGTGTGTGTGGAGGGGGGGCAGACAACCTCAACTTGCGACTCCACTCCCCCATCCTAAGAAGACATCATATTTGCTTTCCATTTGCTTTTCTTCAGAAACGGCAGCCAGCATGTGTGGAGCTTCTCTCTTTGCAACAATGGTTTCTCGTTTTGTGTAGCTTTTTTTGCGGAACTTCTGAGATAAAATGGTGTGTATTGAGGCAGAAAAGGGGCTTGGTAGAGCAGAGCTGGCGACAACGGGATGTGCGACAGCCGCCTCGTAGAAAGTGCCGCAACGGCCAAGGAAGGGCATCGATCAGTCCGCCGTCGCAGAGACCACTGGCAGCAGCAGGTCATCCATGAGGCTCCGCCTGGGAGCAGAATCGGCGAATTTTGATGGACAATAAGAAACGCCGTTTCTTGTAGTTTTCTTTCAATTCCTTCCCGAATCTTTCGTCCACGTATCAGCAACCGCAGAGCATGCGTGGTTGCAAACTTTTCGAGCTTTTTCCCTGTTCATACTGCGCATGGAAAGCGAAGTCAGCTCTTTTCAGGCGTAAAGCTTTTGCATGAAACGTTCAAGCCCGAATTAGAGAGGTAATAAAAGTTCATAGAAAAAAAAACCCAGATGTGATTAGCGTGTGCCCCGTCAGCTGAACTGTTCTTCTGTAGCTTTCATAAATAACTACTTCACTTTCTCGCATCTGTCTCTCCCTATGTGTTCCCTATGTATTAAAATGGGTCGTATTCCAATGTAATACTGTGACTTTTGAAACGTATGACTCATAAGCGAGTCTGTCAATGGGAATAAAGCTTGCAGGTTTTTATATTTCCGCATTTTATTACTGTCTCTTTTATAGCAGTTACTCTAATACATGACGTTACAGCCTATTCGCTTCGTGCGAACAGAAGAAATCCTTACTCTTCAAAGCTTCAGAAGCTTATTAGGCTAAAGCCTGAAGGGCTCCATTCTGCGAAAAACCGTCGTTTTCAGGGCAAAAAATGGCCGCCGTTGTAAACCGTAAGTACAAAACAGGTGTGATACGATGGGATTTGAACATGGTTCTCCAAAGCAGTAGCCCAATTGCGCTACCACGGCGCTATTTCCGTCATGTAGCCTACAGCGGAACAGAAGTTGTTATCATTGTTCTTTCCTGCTTCGTGATACTTACCCACTTGGAGAATCGGCCAGGAATCGGACGCTTTGAAGAAATTGTGTGCCGGCTTCACTAGGTTCACAAAACTATAAGTTGGAAACGTAAATGTTCTAAAATAGTCACGCCAAGTGACACTAGATGCGGTGGCATATGAGTGGAACGGGTGCATCCGAGCCGTGCAGGTCACGTATTCAGTGGTAAATGAGGAGTGCGTCACCACATTGCCTGTTGAGACCTCCCGCAGCAAAAGACGATGAAACAAAAGCGAATAAAGAAACGCTAACGCAGCACCCCAGAAAAGAAGCTGCTCGATGCAATCCGCAGCAAGAAAGAAGAAACAGAAGTGAAGGACAAAGAGGCCCAAACACGAACTAGCAGTGATGACGTTGTGAACACGTATCCCAAGGTTATGACTTCAGAGCACGTAAGGAGACTTTTGTGCTCCGAGGAATATATAAGGGCAGAAAAGACGGCTTCGAAACCTAGCGTTCGCTCACTTTTTTCTTTAGGTACATGAATCTGCATAAACGGCATAACCACTACTTTTTATGACATAAGGAGGGACAATGTATCGCATAAAAAGGTTGTGGTTATCTCATACCCGAATAAGCCCAGCCCGCAAGTTCTGGACCTTGCACGATCATTCAATCTCATAAATGCGTGCAGTCGCTCCTCCAGAGACTCATAACGTGACTCCAACAACATGCCAGAGGCGGTCTCGTTCCGAAGCACTTTTCCACCAGGCATCACTCATCATAAATGCAGCAAACGAACGCGATGGTGTTGCTGACACCATGAATAGAGTCAGAAGGGAAGCGCCCGAAATTTCTAGACGTCTACAACTGGAAGCTCATCACACCTTACTCGGATGTGTCGTAAGAAGCGCATAAAAGACGTAAACCCCATGCCTGAACCGAAATAGGAAGCAATAACTTGTCGCTGGTGTCTTGAGCTTGATATACAGTAATCCGTCGTTATAACAAATTGCTTTACTCTAAATACCGCTTTATTCTAAATTTATTCGGGATTCAAACCAAAACTCATGCATTTTAAGCCGCATTACTCGAAGCACACGAAGAGCTTGTCACGCGTAGAGCGAAGTGAAAAGCGGAGGCGTTTCCGAGCGGCGGCGAACCAGCGGTGAGTCAGGCTGTCAACATGGCGGGTCAATCGTAAGCTGGTGGTTCACCTGCGATTTCCTCGAGCCGGTCAAGATCAGTCGTGCCATCCCACTTTAGACAAGCGGTCCGAATGCGGAGTAGGGTCATTGGATTCCGTTGGTAGACATTGGTCTATGGCGTGGGACGTAACGGTGCACAAACACCGGCACTCCAGCCGTACAATTAGCGGTGTCGAGAACAACGGGACGCCAAAAACTCTAGTGCTGCAAACTTCATGACTGCACACCTCAGGGGAACATTACCCAGTGATAATGCAAAGACCCCTAGTGAAAACCGGTCGGTTTTGATGATTGCGCTTTGTACGCAAATGAGCGGTTATCGTTTTTTTTTTAGCTCAACAAACACAACCTCAGTCTCGAGCCACGGCATTTGCGGCGCTTTTCAGCGCAAAACTCTAGTAGGGTTTCATGACACCCGCACGCGCCCTTATTGAAGGGGCACTGCCGCTGCCACTTTTTGTGGACGGCGACCACAGCCTCATGCAATGCTTGGTCAAATGGCAGCAGGGGTTGCTCGCGCCCGGCAAGAACTTCAAACAGCCAAATCGCACTGCCTTTTTAGCACCTGAATAAGGTTTTGCTTCACTGAATACATTGTGCTTTCATTCCTCGCAGCTGTGGCTTAATTAAAGCTCAACTGGTTTTTAGGTGTCATCTTTCATGAAACACTCACGTTCATTCCACACATCAAACAACTTACACAGGAATGCCTGAAAATACTGAAGCACTGTATAGATCCTCTTCCACCTAATCCTATGGTGGAGACAAAGAACTCCTTGTCCGTGTCTTTAACACCTTAGTACGGTCTCTGGTAGGTCATGGCAGTGTCGTGTATGGGTCGCCATCAAAAACAACACAAAGATGCTTGATCCATTGCTCCACTTGGGCCTTCGCCTTGCGTTTGGTGCGCCCCGACCTCCCCCGGCCCAGAGTCTGTACATTGAATATAACAAATGGTGCCTGGAACACCAACGAATGTACATAGATTTATTATACGCTTTCAAGGTATCGTCAGTGCATAACCATCCTTTTAAACCTGCTCTCAACGATACATCGACAACCCAGCTCTTTTCAAATCGTCTATCTGTTTCCTTGCCCTTCTCGCTGTTAGTGAGCGAATAAGCTTTAGGGGTTTCGGTTGGCTTGTTAGATGTATACAAATCATCATTTACTGACCTTTTGCCACCGTGGCAACTTGAGCCTCTATCAAGAGATTTATCATTTATGGAAATGAATAAATACAGGGTTCCAAGATCTGCAATTTTGCAGCACTGCTTCTGCCGTAAATTTATGCTTCGAATGTGCCGAATTTTACAGTGATGCCTCGAAAATTTCAACCATGGCGTTGTGCGCCATCCATGTTCCTAACGTTACTGTTGAAGAGCCATGAACGCACACACCACTACCTTCTCAGCAGAAGCACACCCCATTTTACTCATTGTACCGCTCATTCTTTAAAAAACAAATTTCTAAGTCTGTCATCGTTACAGACTCTTTGAGGGTTGTACGTGCGTTGTCGTCAGACAGACATAGAAATAACCACATTGTCAATGTAGTTTTTGATGCCATAGCATTGTATGAACTCCTTCAATTCTGTTTTTTTCATGGTGTTTTTGTGTGAATTAAATTCTTGTTGGTGCCTGTAACCATTGTTATTATTCCCAGTGTATTGCTTTGTAATATGGCGCAAGTTTCACCCATTAGCATTTTTCCTATGTACCCCCCTTAATCCATGCTTCGTAATAGAGCCTGTCAGGAGTGTTTTTTTAAATTAAATAACGTTGGTATGCGCTAAAGATTCTGAATTAATCCTGTGCTGGGTTGCATGCCATGCTGGAATCGCGGGCAACGAGATCACGGATCTTATAACCACCGCTGTGTCCCATACGAATACAGTGTACATAACAGCAATACCCAACTTCGACTTCAAGCCACACACAACACAAAACCTTCGCAAAACATGGCAAGCCGACTGGAGTACACAGTTACACATAATAAAACCACACTCAGGACGACACACTACTGACACACACAACCGATTCATCCAAGTTTCCCTAGTCAGATTACGGGTAGGCCACACACACGCGACACACTCCCATCTGCTCACTGGATCTCCAAGACCCTTGTGTAGCAGATGTTGTGAGGACCAGTCCGTAATTCACATTCTAATTACATGCAAAGCACTCCACACAACAAGACGCATACACTTCCCTAAACTATACAGACAACACAACCACTACTCCCGGCATTCTTTTAGCGGATGATTCGCTGATTCCTCTACAAGGCACTTTTAAGTTTCTTAGCGAAATCAAATTTTGCAACCTCATTTCCTATCACGTGTAGTAGTTGTTTAGACCTAATTTCATACAAGGCGCAATCCAAACCTCGTCTTTACACCAGCCTTCCTCATTGTCTTTGACAGATTTTACTATTGTTTTTGTTAAGCGATATTAAAGTATACGACTTTATGTCTCATACATAACCTCTGTTTTGGCACTCTTTGCCCTAGTACACCTTGCCCCATTAACATCCAACTGTCACCATCATTAGAGTTGGCGGACAAGAGGACTGCAATAGGAACGCAAGGCATCAGAATTGAGAGAGTGACGAACAAGAGAGGAAGCGGTAGACATCCGATTTCTGACTAAGCAAGCAAAGATTTCCTTACAGACAGAGGAACGAGTCATGGTAGAAAGTGTGCGCATAAGCTGCTTGTAAACCGTACGCGAAAAACGCAGAGTTACGCGCTTGTGAAGCAGAAGAAACGCGTGCCCTTCGAGACAATTCTTATACCTTTTTAAAGATACCCCGATCAAAGTATTCGAATGCGAAGTAACAGCATTCACAAGAATTCAATAATAAATCATATTTCTTTTTGTTTTCTTTTTTTTGCTTAAGCCACAGTTCTCTTACCATCGCCGCAGTGTCCAGCTCCGTGAGAGCACACTGACTTTCTACAGCTGGGAAAGCTATACACACCCGTATTCTTCACAAAATCAATAAACAGCAGGAACCAGTACATAAAATTAGGGTTTGCAGTCGTCGAGAGGCGCTAATATTATCGGAGCTTCAAAAAGAACCTGTCACGTGTTTCTTTCTTTGCTTGCAGCTTCATCAGTCATGGGTTTTTTATGCTTACAAATTCACTGCTGCATTTAAAACACAGGCTTTTATTCGGCTTACCAGCTGACGCGGCGCTACAAAACCACGAAAAAGCCCTCCAGAGAAATACGTATTACAATTCCGTTGGCAAAACGTCGTTTCAATTGAGAGAAAGATAAAACAATGGCTTGCCTTTTACATCATGAATAAGGCATCGAGGTATGTACAAGCGGTATTGCCTGCTTTGGAGGGAAAAGAGAAAGATTGGGAAATGTTAATACAAAAGAAAACGTATCACAGCACCTACCAAAAAGACGAAGATGCTAAATGGCGAATTTCGAAAGGACTAAGCAAATCCGCAAGCGCTTTCTACGGACGGGTTGCTTTGATTAAAGTGTCAAATTGGTGTCAGATGTGCCCCTCCTGTCAGCAGCGATCGGTGTAATATAGCGTGGCACGTCTCGGCGAAAAGCCTGAGAGGTTCGGAAATTCAACGAGATGAACGCACCGGGAAAACAGAGCCAAAAGAAGCTGGGTCATGAAGAAAGAGCTTTTGAGAAGAATCGCAGCGTACCCGGTTCATCGGTGAAAGGTGACACAGCGCTGTTTCGCGTGCGTGCCTAAGCAGCGAAGGCTTTTTTCTCAATACTTGAGACATAATGAGATCCGAATTGGTGCTCTCGGGGGCGCCTTTAATTATAAAGGTGGCAGCAGGTGTTAAAAGCACCTGCGTTATTAGCATTTTTGATGAACGTCGTACTGACACCGCTTCCCTTCTGCTGCTTCGCTGTGCATTCGCGTCCTCTCGGCAGGCGTGTGACGGTCGGTGGGACAAAAAGGATAGCATTGATTTCAGCAGAAGCATCGACTAACATGATCAAACCTAATGCTGGCAACTCCATGTCAAAGTGAGCTTTTACAATCCGAAGACGTCTGGGGTAATTATTCGGTAATTGGTGGCCCAGAATACACAGCGGCGTAAAAATTGGCAGTAAATAAACATGGTCAGTCAGGAAACAAAAATTACTAGTCTAATAGACAGCTTAGCGTAGCAAAAAAAAGCACCATAGCTTAGTGATGTCCTTCTAATACTTCAAGGCATAACGACCGTTAGGTAGTAACTAGTGTAATAGCTGAGTTCGTAAACCATTGCGTGCGGTTTTGTAAAGTTTAAAAAAAAAACTGGGACTACACTGAAGGAAACCAGTATGTGGGGGCGCGGAGGTTGGAGAAGCCTATCGGCTAACTTCAGACGCCACCGCCACGCAGTACTCGAAAAAAAACTCAAATTTTCACTTCTCGCCATGTCTTGATAAATTGAGTAATATTAACAAAGGTTAGCTAGAACAATCCGCCGTATTCAAAATTTCGGAAGAACCAAAGTGAACACGCCACAAGGCACTTGGAAAAGTTCACCCCTTTTAACTAAGAAAAGTTCACCCCTTTTATTACCCCTTTTAACCGCGTATTGTGAGCTGCGTAGCTTCTGCGTTTCGGATACACTCGCTGTCGTCTCTGTCGCTCGAGTGTGAAGAAGTTATCCCCTGCGGTCATGAATGCGACCGTTTCACAAATTTATAGCGCCACAAATTCTTTTCGTGTCTCTGGACACCGGGTGATCGAGTTATTCTTCACATCAATGATGTGTTTTGTGTCGTGTAAAACTGTTCGGTCACCGTGTGACACCCGTGGATTCGTCTTCTTTTCTGTTGACGTGCACTTCTAATTTCTGTCAGTGCACGCCAACTAGCTTGCAATTATTGTGCGGATCAGCATTAAGAGATTTCTCTCGCGTGTAATGGTACCACAGTTTTAAATTTCTAATCAAATGAGTAATATTGGTGGTTCGCGGCATCTGCGAACCGCCGCAAATATTTTTGCTTGGAAAAGTCGCCTGAGTGTTGAAACGGAAGTCCGCCAATGGGTGAGATTGACCTGGTATGGCTTCAAGCAGGATTTGAGGCAAACGTTTGACGAAGACCTTATGTAATCCTTCAGTAATAGTTATCTAATAGTTGTTAGCACCTCAATGGAAAATATGGCTCTAACTTCGTTTTGTATATAATGGCATGGGAGTGCGTGTTCGAATGTAATGTCCATCCGCAGGAGCTCACGGGGAGGTATGGCCTGTGAGGCTGGTGCCACTAGCCCACACAAGGCCAGCGCCAGTCTTGCCACATTCTCTAGTCCGCAGCTGATTATTGCGCGGTTGAGGAGATGTCACCTGCCGAAGTTCCGCAGCTTAGCATCGGTCAACGTGCCCAAAGAATGAAACTTGTTTCATAAGTTAGGCCACATTTTTGCTTGGGGTGTAATCGGGGCTGAGGAAGGAGTTTGACGTTTTAGATGCAACGCATCTCTTTAACTCGCCTTGTCCCGCGTCGTTGTCGCGGCGTAGTCCGCATCCTCGGCGTGGCAGCTGTGCGCTCCGCCGCTCTCACCGCAGCGCCATCTGTGCGTCAGCGCGGTCAGCTCGCTCCCGTCGCCGTGCCAGCTGTGCGTTAGCGCGCAGCTTGCGCTCGCGCTTGCGCTCGGTTAACACATGCGCATGCGCTGCTATGCGCTGCTATGCTCTGCTAGCGTTGCTCTCTCTATTCCGCTACATATAAACGCGGTAAGTGCGCCGCTCCGCTCAGTCGTTCCGCCGCCGGCGCTCCGATGACATCGTCCGATGATTTGAATAACGCAACGGCAACCCCCGATACGTCACATCTACCCCATAGTTCCCCTCGCGGGAAGATGGTGTAAATTTTTAGTATAATTACAGCTCAACTTTGTGTGCCGCTGCAGTCTTCACCGCGTTATAGACAACACCCATTTTGTTTTAATTTAACAGCGGAGCTCCGCTACCGCGTATGCAATGCTTGCCATTAGGGAACACGACGATATCGATGCACATGACGATGACTACTACTAGCAAAATGCAATGCAGCGATTGAACACGTACATAACCAATTTCGAACTTGTGCAAATACGGGGTGACGTTTCATTCAGTGCTCAGGAATAAAAAAACCCCGCAGATTCACTATGGTTCAAGCCTTGCGTGACGTAGTGCAAGCTCGCCAGTTGAACTGGTGGAAGTCTACAATACTGAGGGTACATTTTCTCCCACAATTCGCTGCAAAGAGGACGATGACTCTAAAACGCATATGACAAAAATTACCACGATTACTAGAGCAGCAACTATGCCAATAAACGATCAAGCTGAAACAACCACGTGTCCGGCAATGCTCATCCCCATCAGCCTCGCCATTCAAGTCTTGAGAATGCGAGCAAGCTTCCCTGGATTTTATAGGGGGGTGGTCTTGCGAGGTCACCAAGATAATCAGGGTACATGTGTCCTTTTCTCCTTCACACACACATATGTGATCTATCGGGAGAAAAATAGTTCAGAATGCACTTTACCGGAACTCCATATGGTGCCTACGACAGAGTATGTAAATGTGGTAGGCCGACTAGCAACAATGGGGAGCAAGAGTCATCAGTTCGCGACAAAGTCATTTGCATTTTTACTCAAGCTGGTCCCCCCATACTGGGCAGCTCATTCGACTTTTTTCCCCAGGGCTCTTTCAATAACTGTTGGTGCATATCGAATGCGCCTCAGCTCGCAGCAGCCGAGAGGTAATAAATGGTGGAGGCTATTCCGAACAGCGGATTGTTTTGTTATATATCACTCCATGCTTTCGGTACGCCGTCTGAAGTACCGGGGATAATTATCGAGGCCTGCGAATGTTGTGGGATTTTACTGCACAAGCAGCGTAATAGCCGCTTCGATCCCAAAGATATCCTTTTTGCGTGTGTGTTTCGGTTCCTAGCACATCCATTAGTCATTTCCGTAGATTACAAAAAAAAATACCCCCAAAATTTTTACTGGTCACCAAAAAACAAGATTCGCTCCAATTTTCACTGTGATTTTATTATACCAACATACGATTGAGGTATAAACCATTTTGCACTAGATCTGGAGCCCGTGCGATTCTTTGTCAACGCGACTCAATGGACGCGCGTAATTTCGGTCAGAACCCTAGGGTAGCTTCCCTGCAAAAATGCTGTCACCCTTTAAGACACTCCGCAAATCACCACCACCAACTAAATTAAATTACTTTAAGCCTTTTGTTCCCAATGTGTAGCACTCGAAACGTTATTTAACTGTTTCGGTGGCGAACATCACAGCACAAAAACAAGCGCTGAATACGTGTATCCGGTCCGGGGCACGACGACTTCCTGTTTTTGTTGTCAAATGATCGGGGGTCTGTCTGTGCAGCGTTGTGGCACTTCGTTTGCGAGGCAGCCACGGCTGGACATTATTAACCCCCTCCCTTAAGCCTGCGGCCTCGAGCCATCCAAATAAAAACATTTGTCTGTCTGTCGGTCTGCTGCCGGATGACATTTATTGTAATAATTTCGGATAAAAAGCGTCCGCGCCTTCGTCTTCGTTTCCTTCAAGCTGGTTACAGCCCCATACACTAGTTCCTTTTTCTGCTCCAGGCGTCGCAATACTCGCGGACCAGATGCCACCACTCCGAAAATGTATGCATCACACGTGTACGCCAGAAAATACTGTTTCAGCCCACACGGTATGATTTGTAAAAGTTGACAATATGGTGTAGAGCACTTTTATGTTGGCCAGCTTCTAGAAACGAGTAAGAGCGCAAAGCAGCAAGAGGTGTGATAGAAACAGCAAAAAATCTTTGCAATACTCACCACGCTCCAACTGTCCCCGATGACAGAGGTACTTTTTTTATCAGCATTCTCACTTTCTCACATACAGCAATCTAAAGGAACAGGAACAAAAGGTGCCAAACTGCACCTTTTAGTCTAGACTCTGAGTAAAAGTATAAAACATTAAGCCTGGGTGAAACGTTATGCACGCGGAGAAATCTTCGACGAATACCAATACGACAAACCAATTCTAATGGGTTTTCATGTGGTAGGAAGTAGTAGATTTTACTGCACCGCATGTGTTACGTAGCATTAAGGGATTGTATGTAGGGTAAATTGAAGTATCAGCACTATTACACGAAGGTTTAATTTTTATACGAAGCATAATTTGATAGTAGTATGAATATTTCACGTGACGTGACACATACCTTTTTGGCCAAGACATTTATTTCCGTATGGCTTAGGAAGTGGTTTGGTCGTCACCATGGCAAAATTGGTAGCCGGGCCTTCATAAGTACTTACGTTTGCAATACGTATTTAGTGCATGGCTTTTTTTATCGTCTCTCTCCCTCGTACATTCTTCTCATTAAAATCACGCTGTTTACAATGAAAAAGCAAAACACCTCCGTTTATCGATGACGATGGCTGAAACGCGAAGGTTTTTTTAGTGCAAAAATCAAATAGCAAAGTGCCAAAGTCCACGCCTCTGCAGTTAAAGTACAAGCGTCAGCGATCAAAGTAAAACTCATCGCTGATTTCAAATCAGTAAAAACACATACGAAGGTGAACAAATTCTTCACGAGAAAGCTGAGCGCCCCTCTGCTCCCATCATTGTGGACGTCTGAAGTCCGAACTACTAAAATCCAAACTGTCTAAGTCTAAAGCCAAACCTCATCTGAACTCAGCCAGAGTCTAAAGCTAACGCCCGCGCAACCACCCAAAGGAAATGCTCCGTGACCTGATTACGATAATACCACAAACGTTAGGTAGCCAGGGTAAATTCCGACCAGGGGAAGTGTTTTTTTCTCGTTTGGTCATCATAGTCATTATTCTCCTCATCATCATATTGCAGGCTGACATTCCGCAATGTTGGCTTTCTTTCAGTGTTCTGGTTTTTTATCGTCTACGACCCCGCACTGTTCATCAAAACGGAAGTATTTACCCTGAACGCATGTTTTAGTCTATGTAATCCTCCAGTGCAAAATACTGTTGTATTCTGCGTGAACAAGAGGAGGTCCATAAGTGCTCCGGGAGCATTCATACTTTCGAAGTTACCACTCGAAAACCATGCGTCACATTTAGGGGAATGCTGCAGCCTTAATTTTTTCTTTCTGTGGCTCCAGCATGCGGCTCGCGTCCTATCAATAAAAAAATCGCCTTTGATTGCTCTTTTGACGAAATCGGGGCTCACACGAACTATGTGAGGTGTGTATTCAATCTCACTCGAGCGCCGCACTCCTCGAACCGTGCTGCAGGTTTGTGAAAAGCGAATGAGAAGTCAGTATTTCTTTTGACAAGAGCAACTGACCCCAGTTCTCGGAAGCAATAATGGCGTCTCATAATCGTTTACCGTTAATTCTATCGCCAATGTGTCACCGAAGGAGCAGGGTCAAGCTCTCGCTCCTGCCATGGTAACGCTTACCTACCGATCTAGGGATCTTACAGTTTCCGTTTAACGTTCCATTTCTCCTCTTTTGGGACACTCGCATCGTCGCGATGGTGGTGCATCATTGCGTGTGTCTTGGAGCTGGACGTGCAACACATGGTACAATGAGACGAAATAGAGGTCCCGTGTAATGATAATTTACCATGTAGTGAACCGCGGTTCTCACGGGAAAACGTGATGACGTTCTCGCGTTTCTCATCTTTGACGTGAACGTGCCACAATCGTTACCCCGGCACATAACTTAGACCATTTGTCCCCTTTGTGGAGCATCGGGGGTGATCGTGGCGACAGTGTAGAACTGCGTCTTGCAACTAGCCGTACAACAGAGGTTGTGGTGAAACAAAATCAAGGTTTCGCTGATTGCTTGTCTCGTTCATATTAGAACCACGAAGTAGCCCTTCCATTTATTTCTTAACATTTGTCCCACGCAGTGCTGGATTCCAACTACGAGATGCGGCTGTCGGACCGACATGTGATAGCCGGCAACTCGGTACTCCTGCAGTGCCCCATTCCGGAGCACCTGAGGGACCACGTGTTCGTGACGTCGTGGCAGCGTGTTGACGGATACGTCATAACTAGGAACTCCAATGGAGGTGGGCCTCTTCAACTTTGTCACTCTTTCTTGGAACTATATGTAGAAGACAAAAGTTAGTTGACAAAAGTGAGTTCTAAACGTACAAGCGCTCTGAATAATGTCGGTGAGTTATTAACACATCATTTTTGTTTTTGGTAAGTACAATATAGCCAATTTCACGCGTGAAGTTGGCTCAGCACCGATGTAAGGAAATCTCAACCTTTTGACCACGAAAAAGTAATGGTAGCACCGTAGAAACATCTTAAAAGTTGCAACTCGCATATGTCAATGTAGTAAGGCGCAAGTTCGTTATTCTTATCATCACCCAACTAATCGTCGTCGACTCATTTCAATGTTTGCTGTCTATAATGTGCTGCTAATTCACACTGCGCCCGCTGCGGTGGATCAGAGGGCATCAAGACACGTGCTGCGGAGCCCAATATCGCCAGTTAAAATTCTGCTTCTGAATGAGAAAAATAAAATATTATTGAGTACAACACTTAAGCGCATTATGAACTCCACTTTCTAAGAATCACAGCCGTCCGCTCGAAGTGTGTCATAGCCTAAAGTATAGGTCATGCACGCTAAGCCATTATTTCCAACTCATTCCCTCCACAAACAGACGACCTAACTTTGAATATGAGAAAAACTATTCCGAGGAGAGCTAAGTGCTTCTTATCACCTCTAAATGACTTTGTAATGACATCCTATTGAAATCCGCTCAGTGCTCCTTTACGGTTTGTACTGCGAGTTGCACAGCGGCTGTTGCTCGTCTGTGCTAGGACAGCGGGAAGCATTTGAAGACGTCGTTTTTGCCCCTTAAACTTTCACGCTAATGGTATGAGGCTCCATGGTACGCAGAATGTTATTTTCTGTCTCGGCACTAAGATCGCCTATGCATTAACAGGAAATCTCGTGCCTATGCATTAACAGGAAACAGGAAATCCCGCTTCAACGAACGTGCCGTCGTGTTCCGGAAAGGCCCGTTCCTTTTCTACCTAGTATGGCTTAGCAGCTCATTCAAAATTAGTCTGTGCGTAACAAAGCCGTAAGTATTGTTTCTAATACCCTACGTAAATTCGCGTCGTTATTATAAAATACAGCTGATAAAAAATGTATGCAAAACTTCAGCGCAATAAAAAGTTGGGGATGTTTGTTTCAATGCATTTTAAAAAATTGCAGGAAAGTTGCTATTAGTAGGTCGTCCTGTCTATTTTATATTCTGCGTACCCTTATACTTTCACGGCTTTTCTTTATAGCGACAAAAATGTTGAAAAGCTTCGTGCAACCTAAGCAACAGCATAAAATGCTGCTCTTATGACTACAGGAGCCACAAAAAGGAACGTTGCAATCCAGGCCAAGAAAGAATCGAACGCGTCTAGCTGCAATGGCGGCTGCATTGATCGCATGCCACTGCAGCGACAAGTTTCGCACTTGTAAATAGTACGGATATACACTTCTTTAAAATATTTGGGAATATCAAAAAATACAGGTGTAGTTTTCGTTTGTAGGAAAAGTACGAACATTGAAAAAAGGTGATCTCGCTTGGGACCTTGAAAATCCGAGAGATTCGTTTCCTTAAAACTAAAAAATATAATTGTTATATGACAACATAACAAAAGCCCCAGCCGAGTTGCAACTTTCAAAACCTATGCGTGGTTTCATGTTAGGGCATTGATTTACATCAAAGCGCCAAGACAGACATTCATATGTATCCACGCTGAATACGTCCTCGTTACAGCAAGGTCAATGTATAGCTGTGCAGAGGACAAAGCCTTTCACACATATAGATTGAAGTATACCTGCAGAGGTTTCTGGGCGCGATGCTCCACTAGTCTATTGTGTAGCTAATGTGCACATTTCAAAACTGAGAACGCTTTTTCTCAAGTGCAGCCAAAAAACCCGAACCTCCTGTACACGACAGGCGCGGGACTGAATGGTTGGCTAAGCAAAGCATGTGCCACCACGTGGACGGATGGAAGTGCTCAAAAACTCCCAAACTCCTTCTTTATACCAAATTAGCATAGAAGCCTCTGTATTCTGCGACGTTGTACACAAGTTCCCGAACGTCCAGCGAGAGTCGCATAACCAGAGAAATCCGTTGGGAAGTTTGATGTGCCTTCTTTTTCAATTTTATCCTGGTTAAAACAACAAAAACCTGTCTTTTTCTTGAGGGGTTCAATGTTTCTTCTAACGGCTTACATCTCTAGTATATGGTACTAGGAAAATCTATACCGTGCACATGACAGCACCTCTACCCCTCGTTTTTTTGCAAAAAAGGTAAATAAGGACAGTCTTCATGCTAGTTTCTGACTACTTCGAACGACATAAAATTCTTTGCGAGATTGTGGAGTATTTACACACACGGGAAGCGCATGCTTCTAAGTGTTTTCAAATTTCCCTCCTGAAGAGTTTGAAGAGAAGCTGGTTGGCAGACTAGTTTCTGTAGGCTCCTTAATCCTCTAGAACGCCTCACTTTCTTTTATGTGGAGTCATCGATGGTGGAGTGAGACCATGATATCTCTCCTCACTAGAAGCAGTGGTGACTACTTCCATACCACGTCCAACATACGGGCTACATTTAATTATGAGTAGCGTGGTTGCAGTCCCGTTCCTCTGCTTCCGCCCATGACTTCCTCTACTAGGAGCGGGGTTTCTGTTTTGCTGACTATTTGCTTCCTCTTGTTAGTGAGAGGAAGCGGTTCATCTCCCAATCAGTGAAGAGCTGGTCATCATGAAGATTACAATAAGGGTGTTAACAACGCTGCGTACATTCTAGCAATAGCGAACGTGGGAATTGACCACTTGCGCATGCGTCCAAGCATAATGCACCGTTTCTTCAGCAAATAAACCATGTTTGCGGCCCTCTTATGTTATCTAAAGTGACACGGGTGCCACGTCTGCAGGTACCCGTGCTCTGATATACATTATGAGCAATTATTTGCGGACGACGGGCACGGCAATCCGAGTAAACTTGCCCGTTCTGTGGCAGCTTGGCAGCTGGTGTTTTGTTGTTCTACCCCACATACTTACTTGCCTTAAACAACCACTTACACGGATACAACGGTTTCTTGGCTGTGAGGCGTATACATTTTCTAGAACTGGCTTTTGGGGTTCCTAAACAGTGACCCTTTAGTGTACAAGCAACTCTGGAATAAAACGCAAACACTTATACGCTTTGCACACTTTGAGGTCGTCCTTTTTATTCTCGCGTCTGGTCACAAAAAGCTCTTTTTAGTCTGGATGAGCGGCTATCCAGTATCGCCTTCTTTGTCCTGTTCCCAGCCAGTTTTTTAATCAATACGCGCTTTTCCTGACATGCACGGATAGACTAAAGCAGTCGCCAATACACTAGAACGTTTTCTATCTGCTTTATGAGGGTGTGAAGCAGACAGTACCGGCGCGTCAGTACCCGCAAACTCAATGCCTTCCCAAGCGGTTACGGTGGGTCTTCACGCCTGCATAGAATAGGCACAATTAGAGCGAGTGTGCGAGAGCTAGGCAGCCTTCCGTGCCAGAAGAAAACTATCTAGTCCCAACGACACGCGTGCGGTCCGGCTAGAAACGTCTGAACGATTGAGGATAAACAGTGTGAATCATATGAACTCAGCGTACTAACCACGTTCATATATATGAACAACATGCTGGTGAGAAACGCAAGACGCGGTATAACTAAACGTGCTCACATATCGCTCACTGAAAACGTGCCGATGCAGGCATCATGGTACCGTTTACAACAAACACTGGTGGTTAAAACAGATTTTATTACGGGAAACTGTCCATTGTTTCCATTCTGCGAATTTTTGTTCTGTCAAAAAAAAATTGACAGTAAGCCATTTAGTTCTCCGGGCTGCGATGACGTGCGCGGTTGCTCGGATCCGGCTCCTCAAAGACGGCAGTACTCGTAAGCCCTGGACGAAATCTCGAGGCTCCACGTATTTTTGAAGGATGACGCGTTCCACAGAGCGACGCGTTCGTGTGTGGGGGTTCGTTTATTCATACGGCTGCTGGCGTGTTTGCTTGTTTGCTTATAGGCCGTCGCTGGCGAATGTGGCGTGCGCGGAGCAGAAAGTTTAACGTGGTGTAGAAACTGAAAGCAAGCAACTAGGTTGATAAGAAATACCAGTAAAATTAGCTTTGCATGGCATTCGAACCCACGACCTCAGGAATGCGAAACGAGTACGCACAATGAACGCCGCTCCAGCTCGACGGATCTGAATGGCTAACGGTTGATCTAGGATATCCGTTCATAAATGTTAGGGATATGTACTTAGGTATACTAGAGAAAGTTCAGCCTCTCAATTATACCGAGTCCTAGAAGTGTTTTTGAAGAAACAACTGTACATTAGCCAAGCAGTGAAGTATGTTCCTTATCACTGTTTTCCACTTAGTTATGAGATCACGGTATGTTCCGGTGTTACGAAAATACCGTCATCACGTGGCATCCACTGAAGGCTGCAATCGTACAGCGGTGTTCCAACAGATGGGGCTCGAGCTGTGCGAAAGCCGATATCGGCCGCCCTGAATTAGGCCTTACGTTACAGTTTGTGGTCAATCTCAAGTGGCGGCCATCCACAGCGGCGTCTGCCGGGTGACGAACGAAATGCGGATAGTGGCACGAGCTAGGTGAGAATATGGCCGAGAGAGGACGACTGAGTTAGGGGGAGGCTGGAGCTGGCTAGGGCCGAACGTCTGCGATGGGACTCCTATTAAAGATGTGCTTTCCTCTGCCCTCAGTGTCGTTCTTTGGAACAGCGGATGGGTGCTAGAACTCCTGTTGTCCAATCTCAATACTTCCGGTATCATTGGCTTCGCCCACAAAGAGACTGACTTTTCTGGACCACACGTACCTTTAAGTCTCGACATAGCCCAAGCCAAGGTTCTCTGCCATAGTAACTGAGAGAAGAAAAGGATGCAAAAGAAAAATGATGATGATGATGGTTTTGAGAGGACATATTTCGCAATATGACCCTACTGCTTTAGCTTTCACACATTATTCCAATTTTTAGGTGTCCCAACAATTTTTATGAGTATGGTCTTGACTGACCTTCCACGCCCCGACTCGACTCGCTTTCTTTTCCAATTCCTGCACTGTTTTTAAATTTCATTCTACGCTTTGCCTCCACCCTCAATGCCTTGATGGGATCAAATCGAACATGTTATTTTATTCCAATTTTTGTCCTTTCAGAAAACTCGAGTGTTCCCAGCGAAGTAACCGTTCTGCGCTATATTTCCTATACATTTATGATTTTTTGCCTCAGGAAGACCTTAAATACCGAAGCAGTATGTTCAAGCACTCAAAGTGCCTCAAAGCATGAATGAAGGCCCATCGGAGCAGCCTCAAGTAAGAATTTGAAAATACCGCGGAGTCACTAAATGAACACGAGAAAAGAGATGGCTGGGCAGACGGTAATTCCGCTCACGGAAGTGTCCAAACCCAGACTTAGGCAAGGATGATTTGCATTTCAAATGAGTTCAGTAAGTGCCAGCCAACACGCGTTATGGACGAGTTTGTGGCAGGGCCTTCCGGATAGATTTGAAGAGCCGCTTTTACACGCGACTTTGATGAAGTTTTATGAAAAAGTATGTTTATAGATTTAGGCTTGTGCTTTCTTTTGGGTCACTGGTACAAGTTCAGACGTAAATGTTCACTGCGAATGACTGTACGTTGGGCTACGCGTTTATAGGGGTTCTACATAAACTACCCCACATGTCAGCCACGGTAAGAATAATTTTCAATGGCGTCTTTCGAGAACGCAGGGCTACGGTGGTAAAGTAGGTTTTAGGCGCCCAGTTTTGAAATTATTTCGTCTAAGTGTGGCAGCCCCATGGGGCTACTATGCCACAAAACCACCAGTGTATCCTGGGTTATTAAACAGAGCTAAAACGCTGCCAATGTGACTTTTTTCATTACAATAACCGATTAGCTACGGGGTAGCAAATTCATATAACCTTACTCAACGTCAGCTTTGCGTGTTAAAATCAAGGAGTAAGGCTGTCTGAAGGAATTAAACAGCTTCCTCGTTTGGCTAGCAGCATAAATTCAAAATTTTAAATAGTGCAGAGCAGTTGGTGGTACCCTCGGTAAAGTTTTTCGTCTCCGCGATCAGTGAAAAACACGTATTTCTACAAATCGCATCGAGGTATCCAGAGGAATATTCGAATGAAGATCACGGCTTGGCACTACAACTTGAAGGTAAGGCTTTTCGAAACCAGCTAACGACTGATTCACTCACACTTCGATAACCTCGGATACAAACTGAGGCGGGTTATTTGCCAACACTGATTCTAGTTAAGAATGCTAATCCTTCAATAGGTGCAACGCTTATTCACCAGCTCCTCACATGCTGAGTTCGCACACATACATCAAATTCACCCTTTTTGTTTTTTTTACCATCTTATATTGGTGCACTGTTGCTGCCGATGTTTTTTGTAATATGTTAAATCTGTGTTAACTCACCGAGGGTCCCCCCCAGTCGCTTACTTTGGGAGCCTTCGATGTAGTGTTTTTATATGTGTGTGTTTTTCATACGCTTCAATATACTCCTCCTTCTTGTTAATCGGGATTGGCCAACCATGATGACACCTACCGCATGAAGTTTAAAAATGTTATTGCTCCTGACAAGTAGTTCACGGATAATGCATCGGCATGGTGGCACAACAGTTTGTGGGTGAATGTTTTGGGACTACCATCGATGATGGCAGGGAAACCTTCACGGATGTGCGAAGCACCTGACGCGGAACTATCTATTGAAGAGGAGAGCTTTGATTTTTCTCCTCAACAGGCCAAATGGAGTGGCATTAGTGAGTAGCTAGATGACCGGTACTGTCCTTAATGTTTTGACCACTTCTTTTGGCTCTGCGCTAACGTAACCACCAGCTTCATGTGACGATCAGTTTGTCAGTAGCGAAGAAAAAAACGCTTTTTTGTTAGGATGCACATTGCCAAGGGTGCCGTTGTTTATTGGGTAATTCCTTCAAAAAACGTTCAGATAGGCTGATAACATGCTGTCAGCCCCTTTTATATAACGTCATTCGGTAAAATATGTTGTTTTTTAAAGAGCAATGTTGGTAGTAACGAACGACGACCTTTGTGTAGACCATGATGTAGCAGCAACTTTACATGTACTTATGACAAGAATGTGCTCTTCTGAGGTTGACCAAGATTCAGACTTCTCACGTTTTAGCACAACTAGGGAACTTTCAGGTATGACTTCTTGTACCACACGAAAAATAGGGATGCATCGCTTGCCGCGGTTTTTGAGATCATCAGCGGTCGCCAGAAGAATGTGCCCGTAGCGTTTTTTGTTCATCCCATTCTTTTTTGCACCCAGCTACAACCATTTATAGGTTTTTAAGAGTCGTAACCATTGCTTGTGAAAAAATGCGATTGTTGAGGTGCTCGAGTGCGGAATTTTAGCCGCCGGATTACACATAGTGCTGTGGATTTTACTATTGATTACCACCTGCGCATACACAATCATTTCATGCGTTGGCGCATCTATTGCTGTATTTACCTTACCATCACTTCCCAACATAACGAATAAAACAAAATTCAGGCCAATCCACCCTGTGAATGTGGTTGGAAAGCAAAGGTGTAATCGGCACCCACAACGATTACCCATGCGGCGTCACTTAAATTTCCTTGCGTCACTCTACAAATAGTGAAACCAGAGAGAAGTTAAATGCACTCAACCACACCCTTTGTTACTTCAAAGATATATTCTTGGAAAGAATAAATCAATGCCTCATGCATGAAGGGTGGTTGGGTGAGTTATGTTTGTGTAGCACATGAATGGAAACTCTTTTTTTATAAAATTAAAGAAAGCTCCAACCTGGTGTTAGACGATTCCAGTTCTTCGTCTCGGCCGCTGCGGACGAAGGCGACGAGATCGGCGGCAGAGATCGGGGAGGAGGAGGCCGATGAGGAAAGGAGGAGAAAATGCTTCTATTCAGATTTCTGAACAGCCCAGAGCACTGCCCAGGCGAGTGGTTCATACTTCACTGGAGCCTACATGCACTCCGCAACGCCGGTTCTCTGTCCACCAGCTGAAGTTGGGTAGGCAGAGAGGGGCTGGACAGCAGAATCTCCCATTGCCCTTGTTGGGTAGTTGACGGAAAGAGAGCAGGGCCATCAGGTCTAAAGTCGCACACCCCGATTCTGTGGCGTGGCCAAGTATTCATACTTCTGAGTAAAATTTACATTCAGCGTCGTAGCGATTCGGCTGCATTAAGGAAGACACGTCGGGTGCGGGAAGGAGCCGGATTGTATTGGCCGAAGGTTAGTTTGTTGTTCTCTGGAAAGGTCAGGGAAAGGCGAAGGTATGGTCAGTTTCTGAAGGCGGTAATGCTGTGTTATGTCCCTGAACGAGACAAACGAATGACTGTCCTCGTGCAGCTCCATAGCACGGAGGGTGAATGCGTAGGCTTGTTGATGGGTGTATTCAGTGCCCTTCATTGAACCATGAGCGGGTTTCCAGATAAGCTGAATGGAACCGTTTGGAGAGTGTTTTCTAGCTAGCACAAGCAAAACAGGTTGGGACACCCAACCCGACTAGTAATTTCGGTAGGCTTCGGTAATCAATGACTGCTTTCCGAATCATTGTTGAGTGAAAGCCAGAAGGCAATGGCTGCCTCTTCTGCTGCAGTGAGGCACACGCAAGGAGGTTGGTTTTGGAGGCAGCCACGATGATGGCGTACTGCTGCCCTCGATTTTGGGAGGCGTCTGTGTAGATAACCTCGTGATCCTTACCGAGGATGGTGTTGAGCACTTGAGCCCGTCCTTGTCGGTGACCCCCGTCGTCTGAAGGGTTCTATTTTTTAGCAAAAGGAACATCTTTATTTCTTGTCGCCAAGAGTTCGGGAGTACATCAAGCGGAGTGACGTCCTGTGCTGGTAATCAGGGAGTATTTGAATGTGTTCCTTGATGTGTCGTTTGGTGTGAGGGCGGATGAAAAAGAGCTGTGAATTTTTACATAAACACTGGAGGACACACGCTTTAGCACATTGGCGTACTAGACGTGAGATATCATGCGTCGGTGGGAGCGTCCTGTATTTCTGTAATTCCTAGCACATGCGCAAGGCACGCACAGGGCTGCTAGATGTGCCGTGGGTGGAGCGCACAGCGGCGCGAGAGGCCGCGTGACGCTATCACGTGGCGATCAGCGAGAATTCAGGGGGAAAACCCGTAGATGTGCTTGGTGTCGGCGTGGGCTCGTTGATAAATCGGCAAGAACTCGGGCTCTCGCTTTGTTACTCTATTTGTTCCAGGTTCGATTCCTGGCGGCGCCAGTAAATTCTTTTGCTTGTTCGCGGGAGTTATCTGTTGAAAGCAATGGTCGCGAAAGAATCCTTGGGTGGTATAGGTGAAAAGCTTTGCTTTAAAATTAGCTTTAATTCACGCTGTGAAGGTGGTTGGAAAGCAAAGCTTTAAACGACGCCCACAACAACTGCCAAAGCGACGTCCCTTGAATTCACACACGCGGCTCTACGAAGAGTGAAACCAGAGATTCTGCCAGCCGTTACCTGGAATTCGGCGTCCCGTACGCAGCAGAGTCGGGCGTGGCCGGACTAGGGCTGCGAACGCCACCTCTGAAGGTGGGCCTTGCGTCGGTGGGAAGAAAACGGAGAGGAGCACTCTCAAAGGGTGAGACAGCGGAACCTAGTCACCCTGTTGTGCTACCTCGGGGCTACACCACAGGCGACACAAGCGTAGACACCAAAACAGTTTGGCATCTCAGCTTAGTGATTCCAATTTATACCGTTTTTTACATTAGTAAGCTTGAGAATTGCGAGAAAGCTGGGGGAACTTTTATAATCATCATCATCATCATCACCAGCCTATATACGCCCACTGCAGGGCAAAGGCCTCTCCCATTATTCTCCAATTACCTCGGCCCTGTGCCAACTGTGACCAATTTATCCCCGCAAACTTCTTGATCTCATCTGCCCATCTAACTTTCTGCCGCCCCCTGCAACGCTTGCCATCTCTAGGGATCCACTCTGTTACCCTTAATGAGCAGCGGTTATCTTGCCTTGGCATTACATGCCCAGCCCACGTCCATTTCTTCTTAATTTCTACTAATATGTCTTTAACACCAGTTTGCTCCCTGATCCATTCCGCTCTCTTCTTGCCCCTTAATGTTACACCTATCATTTTCCGCTCCATTGCCCGCTGAGTCGTTCTCAATTTAAGTTGAACCCTCTTAGTGAGCCTCCAAGTTTCTGCGCCGTAGGTGAGTACCGGCAAGATGCAGCTGTCATACACTTTCTTCTTCAGCGACGATGGTAGGCGGATGTTACTGAGGTATTCTCCATTAACCCTTACTCCCACCTGTTCCCAATCCAACGTTCTGAATACTTATAAACATGCTGTGAATAACATTGGAGAGATTGTGTCTCCTTGTCTGACACCCTTCCTTATAGGTATTTTACTGCTCTCCCTATGGAGGATGATGGTAGCTGTAGACCCATTGTAGATATCCTCTAGTATTCTTACATAATGCGCATCTACACCCTGGTTCCGTAATGCCTGAATGACTGCTTGGTTTCGACCGGGTCAAATGCTTTCTCAAAATCTATGAAGGCTATATATAGGGGTTCAGTATACTCAGCGCACTTCTCTGTCACCTGATTGATCGTGTGAATATGGTCCATTGTTGAATAACCTTTACGGAACCCTGCTTGTTCTTTAGGTTGACTGAAATCTAAGGTTGCAGAAATTCGGTTTGCGATTACCTTGCTAAGTACCTTGTAGACGACTGACAGTAAGCTGATCGGTCTGTAATTTTTCACATGCTTCATGTCGCCTTTCTTATGGATTAGGATGATGTTCGCGTTCTTCCAGGATTCCGGTACCATTGCGGTCATTAAGCATTGCGTATACAGGTTTGCCAGTTTTTCAAGTACAATTTCTCCGCCATCCTTCAAAAGGTCTGCTGTTATCTGATCGTCAACAGGTGCTTTGCCCCCTTTCATTTCTTTCAAAGCCTTCCTTACTTCTTCTGTCGTTACTAGTGTGATGTCTATCTCCTCTGAACTACTGTCTATTTCGGCATTATCCCGGATGTCTCGGCTACTGCACAGATCCCTATAGAACTCCTCGGCCACTGTGACTATTTTATCCCTATTTGTGATGGCATTGCCTTGATTATCCTTAAGTGCATACATCTGATTTTTCCCCATGCCAAGACGTCTCTTCACTGCTTTCAGGCTACCTCCGTTCTTCACAGCGTATTCGATCCTATCCATATTATACTGCCGTATGTCAGCTTTCTTACGCTTATTGATTAACTTCGAGAGCTCCGCTAGTTCTATTCTGTCAGCTGCGGTAGAGATTGTCATGGTTTGCCGTTTCCTGATTAGATCTTTCGTCTCCTGTGAAAGTTTACCGGTATCCTGTCTAGCCATAGTGCCCCCGACTTCTACTGCACACTCCGTGATAATGCGTGTAAGGTTGTCGCTGGCTTCCTGTGTCGTAAGCTCCGCTTCCTCGTTAAGAACGGAATATCTGTTCTGCAGCGCGATCCTGAATTCTTCTACTTTACGTCTAACTGTTAGCTCATTGATCAGCTTCTTTCGTACAAGCTTGTTGCGGTCCCTCCTCAAATCTAGCCTAATTCGAGATACGGTGGTCACTACACCTTACCCTTCTGAGCACTTCCACATCCTGCACGACGCCAGGGTTATCGCATAATATGAGGTCTATTTCATTTTTGTGCTCCCCATTCGGGCTCCTCCAGGTCCACTTCCGACTCTCCCGTTTACAGAGGAAGGTATTCATTGCGCGTAGGTTATTCCGTTCTGCAAGCTCAACTAGTAGGTCCCCCCTGCTATTTCTACAGCCCCGACCATGGTTCCCAAATGCCTTGTCTCTAGCCTGATTCTTGCCTACTTTAGCATTGAAGTCCCCCATAACTACGGTATACTGTGTTTTAACTTTAGCCATTGCCGATTCCACATCTTCATAGAGGCGTTTTACTACTTGGTCGTCGTGGCTGGATGTGGGCGCGTAGCCCTGCACAACCTTGAGCTTGTACCTCTTATTGAGCCTAATTACAAGACCTGCTGCCCTTTCGTTAATGCTATAGTGTTCTTCTATGTTGCCAGCAATGATTTTATTGAGTAGAAATCCCACTCCCAGTTCTCTTCTGTCCTCTAGACCACGGTAACATAGTACGTGTCCATTTTTCAGCACCGTAAAGGCTTCGCCTGCCCTCCTAACCTCGGTAAGCCCTATTACATCCCATTTAATGCCCTCTAATTCCTCGAACAACACCTCGAGACTTGCTTCGCTAGATAAGGTTCGCGCGGTAAACGTTGCCAGGTTCAGATTCCATTGGCGGTCTGTCCGGATCCAGGGATTCTTAGCACCCTCTGCTGCGTCACAGGTCTGACCGCCGCCGTGGTCAGCTGCTTCGCAGCCGCTGGGGACTGAGGGCCGTGGGTTAATTGGCGTATTCAAGGGAGGTTGTGGCCGTTACTGCACCAGGGTGGCCAATCCTGCTCTGGTGAGGGAGTGCATTACCGGCAATGGTCGCCGGGGTCAGGCCTCACCCCAAGCCCTTTGTGCAATTCCATCAATACGCGGATATTTTGTTATAATTCGGTGGGAATTGTCCGGCATCGGTATTCGAACCACGGTCCTTCTGCACGAGAGGCGGGTGTTACACCTCTACGCCATTGCTGCATCGCCGCTTCTTTTATAATCTGTATATTTGAAAACCAATTGCTCCTGTGGCCTTTTGTAATACCTCTTAAAACAGAACCGCATTGGCATTCACCAATTTTGAAAACGGAGTCATAATCGTGGCAAGCCGGGCGCAAAAGGTAGCGTGTCTATAGCGGCTAGATGCCTGTATGTCGTCTCTATATTTTGTTTTCCCGCCGTACGAACCAATCTTAAACGTATATTTGCCGCGAGCTCATTTAATTCCGTCGGGTCCGGATTATCCAGCACGTGTTGTCGAAAAAGTTAATCAAGCCGTGCGAAGAAAGCGCGCAATGGACACGAAGTAGCGCCAAAACAGGCCCAAAGCGATCGTTGCTAAAGCAGATGACAAAGCCTCTCCGCTGACACGCGCACCTTTGCGAGCCGTCAGCAGCGTTCGGGGAACGCTGGGTAATAGCGCAGTATCGCCTCGTATCGCCAAACTGTGCTCCGTGAGTGAAAAGTGCCCTGCCCATACCCACCCGCGTTAGGAGTTTCTTGTCCCGCACGCCATGAAAGAACCGTTTGAAGGTGCAGTTAGAAAGCTCTCCTTTAATTAAACGCGAAACACCTTATAAATCGAAAGTGACGCTGCTGCAAGACGGGCACAGAAAATGCCACGCGACCTATTTCAACACCAGTACCAGTTGATTTCAAGACGTGGTATTCGTGGACCACTACGCACCAAGATGGAACGTCCTCTCAGACTTTCAAGCCTGTCCGCCAAGCGAATTGGGCTGGGAAGTATGTGTCAGTCGGTCGACCTCGCCAACTAGCCTTTATTAGTATATATGCATTCGAAGCAAACCATGTAGTCAGCACACCTGTCGTACAATCTTGCTTTCTGTTGATGTGTACCCGCGTCTTGGTGCGCTTCCCCGAGACCGCCTCGTAGTCAAATAGAAACTGTTCCCGTTGAAAAACAGCTTCCAAAGTACACTTACAAGTTCATCGGTTGTTTCAACCACCCTTAGCCCATGCACTTTCCGCTGGTTACGTCATAGTTCACTGTATTAAGCGCCTACAAACTTGAACATTACTACGATTAAACTCGAATTTGATTTCTCTTTATTCGTTTTGCAGTACTTAATAGCAAACGTTAATCAAAGACACGCAGAGTGTGGGCTTCACAGTGCATTGCTGTCATGTGAACATCTGCAGGAACAAAGTAGACAGACGCGCGCCAAACACGTTCGTCCATTAGCGGCAGTTTCCTTCTAACCCTAAAAATATCTCACGCTTTGCCAGGACCACCGCCATTCCCTTTTCCTTTTCGCAAACAACAGTCAAGAGAGAACAACGGCGACGTCGGCCTAGTAAACGGCCACCTGGTTCCCAGACAACAGCGGTGCACCTTCCTCTAGTAAAGGCGTTCCACCGACCGCTTCGCACACACACTGCGCTATCGGCCGCTGCACGAAAGGGGAGCAAGTATTGATCCCTCCGGCGGTGCCCTTATCTTGAAAAGGTGCTTTCGTCAAATGACTCCATTCGAAACTTTTTTGGTGCGCCCTCTGAAATCTTGTTTAGATAATGTTGTCTGCCATTTTTCCGTTTGTATGTGCTTGTTGCGTATCTCTTCATGGCGGATAATCGTCGACAAGAATCCACCGGATGTAGAAGACCTCCACTTTTCTTCTTTGTGTTGGAAGAAAATTTGGAGTAGTAACAGGCCCTTGGCTTACCGTTCAACATACGTTGCAGCGCAATGTTTTGCTCGAAAGACTGCAACATTTGAAAGCTTTTAGTTGTGAAAACACAATTGTGTAACTATGAGCGAGAAGTGATATACGGTACGAAAGAGGCAGTGCGGACCATCTGGAGGAATGACCATTCATCATAGGACAAGCCTGATCTAATCAGTGTTTTTCTAGGTCTACCCTATCAGAGGGAAAGGACGCTCCGACTCGCTCGATAAGTAGCTCAAATTTCATAGCGGCGTAAATAAGTAAATAGCAGTTGATACTTCATAAACAAGACACACGCGCGCTGCGGAGGGAAGATGTTGTACCTAACTTTAAGTGTTCCGCAGTGGCCAAAGTGGGCCTTCTTCGACGCGTTCTTCCGTAATGAAACATGAAGCGATAAGACCATGAGGGACCCTCTTCGTACGGGAAACGGTATGTGTTGCAGAGCTCCGGCGTTCAACGGGACGAGAAGTCGATAATGCTCTCCAGTGACACTATGTAGGCTTCCCTTCGGGCCGATAAGGGTATGAACACAAACGCGAGGAGCTCTGCTCTGCACACATGTATATAGCTTTACAACATTGGGTAACCTTGACGCCGTGATTTGACCGAGTTGCGTGCAGAGGGAAAGTTGTAGCAAAATGTATTGCGCAGTTAGTAATATGTATCCGCTGAAGATACACGTTCGTCAAGCACAGAAGGAGCGACGCGGGTATGTGACGACTGCCCGTTAGAGATGCGAGCTGTTGAAAAAACAAAACAAAAAAGAATATGAAAAACGGTTTTTTTTTTCAACCAGGATAGTATTGAAAAAAGAGAAACACGGCTTCTCCGGGGAAATTTGTTGGCATGCTACCAATCTGCAGTGAGGAGAATGCTTTCTAAAATCGATGCCTTCACGTGAAATTGTGAGCAGATTTTGGGAGCGCAAGCTCTTCTGGAACTTTTGTAACGCCGCTTGTAGCAATTATATTCCCTTCAGTATCAACGAAAAAATTAATCAGGCACTTAACTCTCGTAAGGTATTTGAAGGCGAAAACCAGCGATTATCGAAGACTTCTTTAGTGCTGCATCGTGTTTTCAGAGCCGTAACGTTCACCTGTCATGCTCCACACATACGGTTAATTTTTGCTCCATCCTGGCAGGGAACCGCGTTACGGCTGCAGTGACCTCACTTGGCTGTGGCTCTTGGAGACCTGGGTTAACATCGCAATCGAACTCAAATAGGTTTCTGTGTATATTTTTTAAATATTTTCTTTTTACATCAGCCGTAATTTGGTTTCATTCGTTTAGCCGCTTAGCAACTACGGCCACTTTGCGCGTTTACAGGATATCTAGGATTTCTCCTTAAGAAGTATGTCGAATATTTTATAGATCTGTGCGGAATCGTCCTTTTTTCCATTTTTATATAATTTTCTGAAAAACTCATAAACAAACCTGTTTCTCTCACACCCTCAACATTTCGTGAAAACGTATATCTCTAGTATGCACGTTAGGCCTAACGACACGCTTAGGGTCCTGATGCTGCCGTCTCCGGTAGCCATTGGAAAAGTGCGGATTGTGATCATCGTTTCTCAAGGGTGGGTATCGGTGACTTCGGTAGGCCTTACACCGAATCGTTAGCTATCAGCCCCGACGCATCGCTGACAGTTGCGGCTTGAATTCTAGCCAAGTGATAAATGCCCTCGTAGGCACAGGGCACTTGACAACTCTTCATTAAGTAGAATGTCTGCAGTGGCCGCGCGCGTTGCTAGAGAGGCTGCTAGGGCTTGTAGTCAATAAACCGATCGATTGATCTATCGATCGATCGATCGATCGATCAATCAATCAATCAATCAATCAATCAATCAATCAATCAATCAATCAATCAATCAATCAATCAATCAATCAATCAATCAATCAATCAATCACTTGCCGCGCAAGCACCAGGAGGGCAGGAGGGTCGACCATAATAAACCTTTTCCCGTAATGTGAATCTAGTCTACATTCAGTGAAACTATAGGAAATGGTTACGTTCACTCGGAGTAGCACATACCAAAACTGATGTAATGGACAAAGTTGGGATAAGGTGTTATGTGCGCTACTTTCGCACACTATTCCCCGGTTGGCGCAGCTGTCATTTCGATTTTTATAGTGCAGTTGTATGGGCAATAAAAGCGTGGCAATTCCACACAGCACATGGGGGCTTGTACAGCCTTGTTCAGCAATCCACCCCCGCAGAAATAATGGGGCACTTAAGGCGACACTGAAGTAAATTTTTCAAGCTTTTGTTTCTGCTTGCATAGCGTATACTTCCTTAAATAAACACTTTTATCATCGTTTATTCCGGTCGGTGAGGCCCTATTTATAAAGCCTGAAAGAACAAAAACTACCATGCGTGGTTTGCAACGGCCGCACCAACTAAATCAGTGACGTCTGTACGAGGTGCTTTTCTGATTAGACGATGACCAAGCTTAGAATTCAAACCATGTTTGGTTTCTGTTGTGTTAACCAACATGCTCCCCATCCGACGTTATCGTTGGCTGGGCATTCTTGATGTCTGAGTAATCGGCATGCCGTTCTTCTCCCATGTTGTGAGCTGTGAAATGCGTCCGATAAGATGGCCAGTGTGGCTTGGTATCATAGCAAAAATTATCCGAGGCGTACGCAGTGGATAAACGCCCTCCGTGTCACTGGAGACACCTAAATACAATGCGCTTTCCCTCCCTTTGGAGATTGCCTGACTCGTGTCTGTATCGTAAGAGGTGTGTTTGCACGAGGCCAAGAGTCGAGCTAATTTGTGACTATTTCGGGAGGCAGCTAATTCGGCAAGCAGTCTGTGCTTATGGCAACACTACGCCAACGAGAACGGGCCACCTCGTTAGTGTCAGTCTGCACATTTTCTGCGCACTCGCTACTGGATCAATGACCCTGCCAGCACGCAAATGGTGAATTCAATATCGACATTTCCCAAAAACAAACAAATGAATTTCAAAAAACCTCGCTACCAGGGATTTCAACTGCCGAATTGCAAAAAAACGGGCCTAATGCTCCAGACCACTCGACCATAAACCAGCGCTCTCAGGCGTCAAAATATAAAGTATATGCTTTTTAGCATTCCAAGCAGCTTAGATAATTATTATCTGGAATAACCCTCGTACAGTAAGCCTCCCGCAAATTCGCACAAATACTTTCAACTCCAGCGGCAGCATTCCTTAGGCAGAAAAGCGTTCGCAAATGTATGGCCGTGGTGGTGGCGCTGCGCTAGTTCACCCAGCGCAAAAAGTGCTTCCCTAACCTTGAATTTACCCTGTAATAATTTTAAGTTGATTTTATGCTTTAGCACCCATATTAACTTCGCCGACTCTTCTCGCGCTTTTAATTAGCCTTACATGTTTCTACGAGCATACCAGTCAGCGAAGCGTCTCATGAGCGCTAGTGTGGAGCTATTTGGACTTAGTTTGATGCAGTCTTCAAACTAACAAACTAAAGGCACATTCTTCCAATCACAACGTGTCGTGGCTTAGTTGCAACTCAGCAAACAAATTTGGGCGACCCTCTGGTGGCTGACCGAATAAATTTTGAGCTGACTAATTCTGTCGTAGGGTTCAAATCATACAGGAAGTAATCGCACTGGCCAGCGAAATTCTTCTACTGACATTTTGGCACCACTCCTGAAAGGCAAGCACACAGCCATCTTGCTTCGACTGAACTCACTTGGAACCTAGTACTCTGTCCCAGACCTCACCAATAGACAAGCCATCCTCAAGGTCGGTGACCACGCCACAGATCTTTTCTCTCTGGGCAGGCGCGGCACACCTGGTGCGGCAGCCCTATCACCCCTGATGTTGAACGTCGCCCTCCTCGGCCTTCCTTATCTCTTAAACCACATAGGGGGATAGAGAAATACCTGTATGCGGACGAAATTACAATTACGGCAGCAGACGTAATGAGCAACAACGACCAATCGTGTAGTCTTAGTTGCGCGGCCAGAATTCTTAACTGCTGCTGGTCTCCCCCCGAAAAAATCAGCCGCCTGGATCTCCGATGATCAGCATCCACATAGATGGCCATACCATCAACAATTTTAAGCAGATCAAGATCATTGGCATGACTTTTCAAGCAAGTCGCATATTCTCCACTGTAATCAACGAGCTGAAACACCCTAAAGAACGAGTAACCCACATGATGATATGCATTTCCTCGTAAACGCGAGGTATGAGGGAAGCCGACTTGCTTCCACTAGTCCAAGAATTTATCGTATCCCGGATCACCTACTCTAAGCGTACGCTCTTCTGTCTGCGGCAGAACTCGAGAAAGTAGACCCAACACTCCTTAAAGCTAACAAGTAAGCGATGGGACTCCCAGAAAGCACCTCCACAAACCGACCCTCAAGCTTGGCATCCACAACACCACAGACGAATTAATCGAGGCCCCCCTCTCAAGCCAAAAATGCCACTGGAAGCCACAGACGCGGGAAGAGCCATTCTCTCCCGCCTGGAACTTTGCGTCCGACTTGAACATTCACCTCCTGACCTTAAAAGCACCCTACACACAATCCGTCAATGCCCCACTGTTCCCCTCTACCGCAAAACGTGCGCTCTGTGCACCACGGGGCCAGACGAGAGGCCACAGCAAGAGCAATTTCGAGGCAATACGGAAACAAATCCGACACTGCCCACACGGAAGGTCTGACACACCCCGAGATTCAAGCCACGACCGTTCTTGTACTATAAAGAAACAACACCACACCAGTCTCACTATACCAAACTACAACTCGCTGCAAGGGGAGGAAGCGGTCATCGCCCTCGCCGTGAGTCCAACCACAGCTACTGCCATCATCACCGACTCGCAGTAGGTGGGCTGAAATTTCACCAACGGATCAATTCACCGTACAACCCTCAAGAATCTTGCACAACACCCCCAAACGGTTCCATCAACATCATCTGGGCCCACGCTCATCGCAACGTTACGGGCAACGAGACCGCCCATCCCGTGGCTCGAGAGCGATCCCACCGAGCCTCCGTTGCCGACAGGGAGCTTGGGCGCATGTACCCAAAGGTCAGGTACCAAGAATTCTCACAACACTACCGACAACATTACCTACTGACAACTATCAGCAACAACATTACCCCCCAGCACACAAACAATTCCCGAGAAAGCTGGAGTGACTCCTCCGCCCACTTCAAACGAACACTTTATCTTACCCCACCTAAAGTCACATTTTGGTTCCTGCCTGTTTCCTCAGTAGTGCCACTTCTGTGAGGCCCCCTGGAAACTCAATCACATTGTGGTAGGCTGCGAATAATCCCCAATCCGCACGCACCCATGAGCTTTGGAAGAGAGCCTTGGCCAGCTCCACCTTTGAGGATCAGCGTCAGCTGGTCGAGAGCGCGGCCTGAGTTCAAGGTGTCCTGGACTAAGGAAACCACTTAGCAGACTCCATTTTATTTTTTCCCTCAATTAAGAAAGCGTACTCTCTCTCTCTCTCTCTCTCTCTCCTCTCTCTCTCGGCGAGCCGTGCAGTAGCACAGCGAAGCAAAGCCACCTGGAGTGAGAGTATACAAAATTTAATATTAATTCGGCAATGACATGTTCAGAGAAGAACAGCACTTTCTAATTGATATTTCTTCTGAACAAAGTCGTGTTAATGTCCCGGGAGTGGTAGAAACATGTCCTAGGGACTCCCGACTACAATTTGTTGTAGTAATCCCACAATTCTTACAAATCACTTCACAGTCGGTTTAAGTCAGATTACGTACGCTGTAGGCGAAATCATTATGCTCTTGGAATTGATGAGTCGACCGTGCGTATCTTACGCAAGCTCTCATCTTCCGTTCCCGGTTCCTCCGAGTAGGTATATGTGATCGCAATCGGATACGTTAACGTTGCTGCCGAATAGAAATTGCTCCCGACAGCAAGTGTCCTCTTGTTTGGCCAACTCCACTGATCCGGCACGCAACCAGATCAAAGGCAATTCGAAATTTCATAGTGAGAAGCTACAACTCTATTTTATGGCATACTGGTGCAACCAGCATATCACGCGCAAGACGAACGATGTACGAAGAACTCTATTGATACAGTGAAGTGACCTAGCAACCCGACTAATTGACTTTCTACTGCATATGGCAATGGGAAAGGCAGAAGTGTGGGAAACGTGCGAGAGGACTATAATGGACCAGACCGTAGCAAATGGAGGAACGCACACAACATAGGCACTAGTGAATGATTAGGGCAAGAGTTCGCAGAACTAGGCATTACCACCTGTCAAGGAGGAAAAACACCGAGGGCCTTGCGTCCCGTGTCGCCCGATGTTTGCATGGCATGGAAACATCGCTGTTTCACGCAGGGGTGCGCCAGAACGCAGACACAGTACACAGTACTATCTTCATGCTGAGCCGCCATTTTCAAGCGAGGGCACAGTGCGTGATTGATACCCTAACGAGCACTTCAAGACTCACATAGAGGGGAAGTCATTCGGCGCGTCTTGTGCAGACAACCGGTGGCGAAAGCGACGCAGAGGCGCAGCCACGTACGATGTATTCCGCGTGCTTCCCTAGAACATACTCATGCCTAAAGTGCCGGCAAGACCAAGTTGGTACCGAGTGGATAATTTCTTGTAGCGTCTCTCGACATAGACAGTTGAGTCGGCCTCGGCCGCGCTACAAGATGCGTGAGCGAAGCGGCGTCGCACCGACTAAATGAAATCAGGTTAATGACTCTGCGCTGTATTGGGGCTGTTTAAGATGTGTGGTAAGACACCGCATTTCCACGAACCTGAGCAGGTAGCCAATTTAAAACAACGTCGTGAAGCGTCCTGGTAGCCTGACTGCGCAGGGAATTTTTTTCCTTGTCTAGTTGTTTCTGTGCAAAAAGGCGAGATGTTGAAGTTCTGTGCAACTGTAAACGCATTCACTTCGACTGCTGCGATAAAATTGCAATGCTAGAGCGGTATACACGGATCGCACCAGATCAACAAAGTTAAAGTTGTTTCAATGATTACGAAAGTTGTTAGGCTGACGCAAGAGGGGAGCAGCCGAAGGACAGGAAAAATCAAGCGCTGTTGGTCACGTCGACCATTTTGAGCTTTCTTAAACGTCTGTCAGGGCATCCATCATGTATCCCCATGCCGGCGCTCAATTATGACCGCTGCGCCCGTTGTCGTAATTATACGATGCAGCACCCTATTAGCAAACACTCTTATTATTGTGGTTTTTGACGCGGTGATAATTGCTTGTCACATCCTGCCTCCGGAAATGTGACGGATTGTGACACGACTTAGTTTTTGTAACAATGACTTTATATACAAATATAGATACGAAGCCGCATAGAGTGATTGCAGATGTTCTATAGTAAAAAAGAACGTAGCTTCACGCCCACAGAAAAAATATACGCCTTCAGAAATTCTGAGAGTCAAGAGTCAGCGTGTTTCGCCAGGGAAGTTAAATCCAATCGAGGGGTATTGCTAGCGACGTTGCTGAGTGCTGACGAGCTTTATGCTTCAAAGGTTGGCGAAAGGGTGGTGGTTTCATTTGTGCAGTGCTTAAAGGGAACGGGATTCGAGCAACGGTTGGGGGTAGGGGGGGTTCTCGAGGGAAGTCGTTGGTGGGCCGCATTACTGCTTCGCATTGAAGGGGGCAGCAGCTTTCTGTGTTTGATGTTTTCGAAGACCAATACCAGAAGAGGGCTGATCACTCCTGAAGGTAATTAGTGCACATGCCTCCTTGCATACAGTTCTGTAGCGTTTGCAATTGTAGAGCCGCAATTGAAAAATATTTGGCACTCGTTTCACGTTGTCTAACATTGCCATAAACTCCGCGTAGTGTTGATTGATTGAGTAATTGATTGTAGGGTTTAATGCGCCGACACAACGCAGGCGATGAGGCGCGCCGTAGTGGAGAGCTCCGGATTAATTTGGAACACATGGGGACGTTTAACGTGCACCGAAATCTCGTACAAATGGGAGTTTTTGCTTTTCGCCTCCATCAGAAAAGCGGCCGCCGTGGCTGGGAATCGAACCCGCGTCCTCGTGCTCTGCTGCACAACCGCTTAGCCACTGAGCAACCCGCGGCGGGTCCGCGTAATGTTCCCTATGAATTTGTAGCCATGCCGGTCTGCAAGTGTTTGAGCGAAAATTCGGCGCAGGCAATTGGGCGCCTTACTTGTAGGAATGCCAAAGCATTATATGTGCGAGTGAAACGCCTTCGCGCTATCTTACTACGTGTGGTACATCCACTGTGACCTATCTGGGGCTGTGAATGTGGTGTCGCGGTTTAACCGTGTTTTAAATTGAGCACTTCTGAGGTATCACATTAGCGCTGTGGGAATACAACCCGTTCCATTTCCGACCCAAACCTGACCGTCAATTACCCGGTTTGACCAGAGTTTTGATAGAAGAAGATGGCAGCAGTACAGAATTCTTCAGCTCAGCAGCCGAGCCCGGCCTGCCGCTGACGCCACCGAAGTCTCTCCTCCTCTACGTGTTCTGCTTATGCCCAGCCGGTACCCAACAACGGAGGCACGCGCTTGATATTTTGAATGTCTAATTTGTGTGACACTTGCGCGTGCTTGGTGTATATTTATAGCGTATTTTTTTCATGAATGACACTGCTGGCTACTCTTGCAATAGAATGTACAAGCCTACTGGGTTAAACGTTTTCTTACAACAGTCTACTCTCACTAATGCAACCCAGCCAGGACCACTAAAATTTGGCCAAATTTAGTTATAAGTAGAGCTTGCCGAAGTAAAAATAACTAGCCGTATACCCTAACGGAACATCAAAAATGATCAAATGAGCAGGTAAAGAGGCACTTCTTAGGTCTAATGGATGCGGGTAGAACATTTCCTACTATTGTACTAAGGAGAGGTGGGTTGCACAAGATATCATTGCCCTCAGACCAAACGACTGCTTCGTCATCGTAAAAAACATTGGTGCCGCATTGTTGAGACTGCGCTTCTCTTGGTGTTTTCATTTCTGCCATCCCAGACCTTTGAAATTTTAACGTCCCAATTTTTTCCTAAAGTGGACTGCTGCGCTGGTCTACGGCAACACCGCCTGATCGCATTTACGGCACCGCCGCGACCCAAGGTACCACGTTGCGGATCGGCTTCGTAAAAAATTCAGCTTAAAACATTCATTTTCGAGAGTGCTGGCGACTCGAGCCGCCGGACATCGTTGTGCCCTTTTCTTGTTTTCTTATGTTAAATATTCCGGACCTGGCAAATCCCCCAGAAAACCTGCGAGCTCTATTTTACAATTTATGAAGGGTTGTAAAGTGCCTTTCGATCCCCGCTATTTCCGCTGCATCAAGGGTTTCTAATTTCGTGCACAGCAAACAATACTTTCTATGGGACAGGAAGATGATAGAGCTGAAGCTAATTCTGAGTCTGTCATTTGACAAGCTTAGTCATAGCTAGCTCACAATATGGCGGAAATAATTCAAACGTCGCGATTCGCGATATTTGACTGCATTTTGTGCTTGTAGCGCGAAGTGATCTTCGGTTAAACTTATAAACCTTTACTAAAACGTCAGCATGCAAAGGGGAGTCTATATATCACTTCCATAAAAGAAATGAAGGGTTAACGAAGAGGTTATATTTTGCACTGGCAGTACGATTCATACAAGAATGTGTCTAAGTAGTTGTGCTCGGAAATAAAGAATGCTAAAAATTAGTGACTGCGAATTCAAGTGGTCAAATTAATTTCAAAGCCATGTGATTACGTTTTACAGTGTATGCAATAATGCCGACAATAAACAAATTCAAACGTGCGGTGATGTACGGGAAACTCCAGAAATGATTTTCATCCGTGCTGATTTACCATATTGTTACGTGGCCACAGGACAGATATGCGATGAACCCTCGTAGAGGAGGAGCCGTTTATTTACACTATGTACAGGGCCGTCCACTTTAGGTGCAAACACGGCGAAGCGTGGCAGCGCTCTGCGGAGCGTCAGCACACAAGCCGCGGCCGCACATGGAAGCTAAGCGGCGCAGGCGCATAGGGGCTTGCAGGCGGGGCTTCGTGTCGTCTGCTAGCGCGGGAGCGTGGCGTGCTTGCTTTGCTGTGAAGCACGCATGGCATGCTTGTAGCCTCTTAGCGCACCGCGACCACGTTGCGCGAAAGCGCTATTCTCTCACAGCGCCGCGTCGTGTAGTCTCTGCGTACGACTACTGAGCGGTTCCTTTTTTCAGATCCGCGGTCCCAGACATGTATTGTTGCAAACATTTCAGAACTGACTTGCTTTGGTTTAATGAGAAACGCTGTAGAGGAGTGCTAGATATAAATTCGGCCACCAGGATTTCTTTCACATGCACTGGTATTACGCAGCACATTGGGTGCCTGTGCATTTTGCTCCGAGGAATTTGTCAAAGCGTCCGGGTTGGGATCTCGAGACTTTGGTATCGATCTGTGGTGGCTTTTTAGATGCAACGCATCTATTTGACTCGCCTTGTCCGCTGTCGTTGCGCGGCGTAGTCCGCATCCTCCCCCATTCTCCCTCGCCGCGGCAGCTGCGCGCTCCGCCTGCTCTCACCGCAGCGCCATCTGTGCGTCAGCAGCGGTCAGCGCGCAGCTTCGCTCGGCTGCGCTCTCTCCCGGTCGCCGTGGCCAGCTGTGCGTTCGCGCGCAGCTTGCGCTCGGTTAAAAATTTCAACCATCTTCCCGCGACGGGAACCATGGGGTAGATGCGACGCATCGGGGGTGAACATGCTGCGTAAATAGAATACAACAACAGCATCCACACGCTGACATCGCTAACATACGGAAACGCAACGGCAACCCCCGATGCGTTGCATCTACCCCATGGTTCCCCTCGCGGAGAAGATGGTGTAAATTTTTTCAATATATATGAATATCGCGCATCATCGAGATAATTTAAGCAGTCTCCCAACCAGTGGGTCACACACCCAGCACGACCGTCGCAATCACCGACCGAGTCCTGGACTGGTTCCACTCTTCTGGTACATTATAATTATAATCCATTTTTTTGCGCTGCCTACCTAGAGTATTATTGGGAGACACCATCTGTTCCCTTCCCTCTGTTGCCCCTGCTACGTATCCTTCTTTCTGGAACGACACGAACTTTCTCGCAATGGGCCCATGTGTGAAATGCAAGCTGTTGTCACTAGTTCTATGCTAGACAATTGTGGAACAGCTTCTCCGTTCTTGAGGTCCAGATCTTCTGCATTTTTTTCTTAATCATCCTCATACACACTGCCTAGCCACACGCCCCGAACTGAAAAATCACCAATATGTTGTATACATTTTCAATGTGCTTAATAATGTCAGCAATGCCTTACATATAAACAAACACTTGAATTGTGGACTGAACGTATTCTGATTTATTTTCATATTAACAATATTGTTGTTGATTTAAATGAGTTCGTTGATCACATTCGAAGTCGCACCGACGAGTTTGCGAGCATCTTCAAGCATATGGCGAGCGTCTTGCGAGCGTCTTTTAGCATATGGCACTCCGGTCAAAAATTTACACCATCTTCCCGCGAGGGGAACCATGGGGTAGATGCGACGTATCGGGGGTTGCCTTTGCGTTTCCGTTATGTTAGCGATGTCAGCGTGTGGATTGCTGTTGACGTGTATCCTATTTACGCAGCATGTTCACCCCCGATGCGTCGCATCTTACACCCATGCGTTCCCGTCGCGGGAAGATGGTGGAAATTTTTAACCGACGCAAGCTGCGCGCTAACGCACAGCTGGCACGGCGACGGGAGCGAGCGCAGCCGAGCGCAAGCTGTTGCGCTGACCGCGCTGACTCACAGGATGGCGCTGCGGTGAGAGCGGCGGAGCGCGCAGCTGCCGCGGCGAGGAGAAATGGGGGAGGGATGCGGACGACGCCGCCGACAACGATGCGGTACAAGGCGAGTTAAAGAGATGCGTTGCATCTAAAAACATTTAAGCAAGCTTGCACTCACGGACCAAGACGAATGGCGAAGCGTTTTAGAGGTGAGCATTGCCGGACACCGTTAAGTTTATATCATTGCTTACATGCATAGTTGCGGCACTATTAATAGTCGTTTTTACATCAAAGAGGTCGTCGTCGTCTTCGTGGCTGAGTGGTGGATGCTAAGTCATCGTCAGCATTTTATCCTTCCACAATATCTTGGTCATCTACTCGATGCAGTGGTTGGGGGATCTACAAGTCGTCGCAGGAAGAATTTGCACACTCGTAGCCATATGTCTCCAATTATCCATAACGGCTTCCAGAGAATGTGGCGGGTCCGCGATGACCTCTCGGCAGCAGGGTGTCTTGTCATCTTTATCATTAGGCCTTTAGCATTAGCGCTGGAGATTTTTTAGATGCGCGGGAGCGGTTTTACAACACCGCTGGCGTTTTTTTTTTGTTTTTTGTTTTTTTTTTTGCTACAGCCGTTCCACGATCCGGGGACTCGGCGGTCTACACAAAGCACGCGCTCACTAGCGCTCGGTATTTTTTGTTCCTTGCAGTTTTGGAGAGTTTCTTTTATTTTTGTTAAATCCACTGCGCGTGACGGGGACGCTGGGCGGTCACCGCGAGGCGCGAGCCTACGAGCGCTCGGAATTTTATTGGTATTTTTTTTCTGAAACGGCGAACTTACGGCCAGTAACAACAGCTCTGCTGTTAGAAAAGTAGGCCGGAAGCCATATCAGGCCAATGGCCATCTACTTTAGACTGCACACGCGAAAGTAAAGTTTTGTAGCTTGACCCTCTCTACTTTTATTGTGCGGTAAATCCTGAGAAACCCGCCAGGAATTGGCCTGGCCCACCACAGTGACTCAGTGATAGGGGTGCTTGGCTATACTGAGCCGGGAGACCCATGTTCGGTCCGAGTAGCAGGTTCCGCTTGTCAAAGGAGGCGAAATGGAAGAACGCGGGTTTTCTGCACGGTATTAGTGCACAGTAAAAAGCCTCAGGTGGTTATCCGGAGCCCTCCTGTATCGCGTCTTCGTAGCAAGAGTCGCGGCGTTTGCGGAGCTCTACCTTCTAATTATAGACAAAGGATTCCTTAAATGCCTTCAACAATACACGCATTTAACAGGGATCGTGGACCTTAAAAGAGGAAGCGCTCAGTGGTCGTACGCAGGAACTACACAACGCAGCGCCGTGAGAGAAGTGCGCTTTCCCGCAACGTAGTCACGGCGCGCTAAGACGCTACAAGCATGCCGAACAAGACTCTACAAGCATGCTTGATTCCCAGCAAAGTAAGCACGGCGCACTCCCGCGCTAGCAGATGACACGAAGTCCCTCGTCCAAGCCCCTATGCGCCTGCGCCGTTTAGCTTCGATGTGCTGCCGCGGCTTCTGTGCTGGCGCTCTGCCGAGCGCGGCCACGCTGTGCCGTGGTCGCACCTAAAGTGTACGGCCCAGTACATGGCGACCACCACAAAGTGCACGCAGGCTGCGCGCCCCACAGAGCTTCCTTGTCATCGGAGGCTGTGAACGCAGAACTACGTGCCATTGATCTCCTCATCGCCGTCTCGTGACAATATCTTTTCGTCCCATAAGACTACTTTGTATTGGCCACAAGAACTTTATCAATAGAGTGCACCGTACCTTTATAGCCGTTCCCACCGGGCTGCATGCGCAACCTGCTCAAAACAAGATTTATCATTGTTATCACATGGAGCAAAAACAATATACCAGAAAGATTTACTGAAGAACTCCTATGAAGTGCCCAGCAGTAATAGTTGAGTCCTCTATGTGGCGTTTCGTTTTCAGGTTATTGGGCAAAGTTTAGACCTGTCGAACTCAGTTCCTGGCGCAGTTTCTTTTCGTCTTGTTCTTTACATTGCAGTCAGATTTGTTGGGTGTAATTTACACAAAGGTGCGACTTGAGTGCTTCTTCCGGTTGTTCTGAGACAAGTTGATTCTTGTGATTGATGCCGCTCGTGACGGGGCGAAAAAGTCCATTCCTCTTTATTGTGTTTTTGTGCTCTAATCTCGACCCTCTTTGACGCCTTTATCCACGCAGATCTTGTCATATCTTTACCTTATCCGTCAAAATGTTCATACTCACACAAGTGGGCTTCACTGCAATACACAGTTCATCAAGTATATTTCACTACTTTACACACAAGCCCTCAGAAGAAAAATTTATTGTACGATTTTTGAATGCTTGCAACACAGATTTGTGACAATAAACTGGCCAAGTGGGAACGCCAACACCCTAAAGAATAAGTTACTGTCCTCCTTAAACTCGCCATCAATACTATTCGCAAATGCATGCCCGAATATACTTTGCCCGGGGAAACGTAAGCAGTCATATGAAAAGGAGAAGCCCTGGGGCCTTTCATTTCTTTTTAAAATTTTGACAATGTGCCAGCATAGCCGCGTGTGCGCGCGTTTATGCGTCTGTGTGCGTGCGTGCAAGTGTGCGTGCGTTCGCGTGTGTGCCCGTGTGTTTCTGTGCGTGTGCATGTGCATGTGTATGCGTGCGTGAGCGTGTGCGTGCGCGTATGCGTGTGCGTGTGCGTGTGCGTGTGCGTGTTGCGCGTGTGTGCGTGCGTGGTGCGCGTGCGCGTGCGCGCGTGTGTGTGTGTGTGTGTGGTTGTGTGTGTGGTTGTGCGTGCACGCGCGTGCGTGCGTGCGTGTGTGTTTGTGTTCGTGTTCCTGTTCGGTTCGACAGACAGACAGATAGACGGAAGGGCTGGCGAGCAGACGGACAGGCTGACAGGTTGACGAGTTGGCGGGTGGGCTTGGGGGAGGACGGACGAGCGGTCCGGTGGCAGACGGGCAGACAGGCTGACAGGCTGGCTGACGGACGGGTGGACGGATGGGCGGACAGAAGGGCTGACGGTCTGTGGGATGGGTGGACGTACCGGCGGATAGACGGGTGGGCGGGCTGGCGGGCAGGCTTATTGGGATATGGGCGGGAGGACCGACGTGCGGATTGACGTGCGAATTAACGTACATACTGAATGACGCTGGACTGACGGGACGACTGACGGAAGGACGTGTGGAATGATGGTGGGTGGGTGGGTGGATGGACTGGCGGGAAGGCGGACGTGCTGACGGACGGACGAGCGGGAAGATGAACGAGCGGTCTTGCGTGTGCGCGGGCGGAGTGGCTTACCGGTGGGCTGGCGGGCGGATGGGCTGACGGTGTGGCGGCGGGCTGACAGGCGGACGGATGGGTGGGCGAACAGCCGGACGGAAGGGCGGGCGAACAGACGGATAGACCGACAAAAGGACGGAAGGCCGGACGTCCACCCTGTCCAAAAATCTTCGAACATTACACTGGGCTAGTGGGAAGTTTAACAGCAGCGGGAAGTTGACGGGGAAAATTTATTTCAAGGCAATCAAAATCTGCCTCTGTTGTAAGTACTTGTAATGAAAGATTCATTTTCTGTAGTGTACACGGGTTGCGACAAACTATGTATGAAAACTGCAGCAGTCTCAGATAAACTCTTCGGTAATGACATAACTCTAACCTACATAGCTCTAATGAGATAGCTCTAACCGAAGAACCAGAGTTTACGGAACAGGAAGCCAGCAACAATCTTACACATAATATCACAGAGTGTGCAAAGTCGGAGGTGCGGTGGCTGTACTGGATGCTGGTAAACGTTCCCAGGAGACGAAATATTTAATTAGGAAAAGGCAAAGCATGACAATCCTCACCTAAGCTGACAGAATAGAAATATTTGAGCTTTCGAAGTTACTAAGTGTAAGACAGCTGACGTGCGAAAGAACATGAGAGGACTGAGCGTGCTGTAAAGAACGGAGGCAGCCTGCAAGGAGTTTAGAGGCGTCTAGGCATGGGGAAACATCAGCTGCGTACCCAAATACACGCATCTAAATGTCCTCACAAATAGGGATAAAATAGTTATAATATTCATATTTATCATCATCATAATGATCATCATAAGCCTGTTTATGTCCACAGAAGGACGAAAGCCTCTCACAAAGATTTACAGGTACGCCTATCGAGTGCCAGCTGAGTCGATGTGGTCCCCCTAAATTTGCGTAGTTATAATAGCCCAGGAGTTTTATGGAGACCTGTAGAGTAGCCGTAATATCCAGGATAATACCGAACGAGGAAGTAGTTCAGAGGAGGTTGACATACCAGCAGTAAGGACAGAATAAGTAAAGAAGCTTTTAAAGAAATTCAGGGGGAAAAGAACCTGGTAGGGATCAGATAACAGCCGACCTCTTGAAGGATGGCGGGAAAATTGTACTAGAAAAATTGGAAAACCTGTATACGCAATGCCCAATGACCGCAAGTGTACAGGAATTTCGGAAGAACGCGAACATCGACCTAATCCACCAGAAAGGGGACATGAAGGACATGGAAAAGTATAGGCCGATCACCTTGCTGTCAGTGGTTTCACAAGGTACTTGCCATGGTAATCGCGTACAAAATTTCTTCCACCTTAGATTTCAGTCAACCGTAGGAATAAGCAGGGTTCGTAAAGGCTATTCATCAACGAAACATATTCACATGATCATCAGAGGTTAGAGAAATGCGCGAAGTATAATCAACCATCATATATGGCCTTCATAGATTACGAGAAAGCATTTGACTCGGTCGAAACCTCAGCAATCATTACTGCAATTGCGAAGCAGTGTGTGGGACGAACATTCGTAAGAATACTAGAAGATATCTACAATGGGTCCAAAGCTACAATCGTCCTCGATAAGGGGAAAAGTAAAATACCTAGAAGTGTGTCAGAAGAGGATACACAAAGTCTGCAACGAGTGTTATTCATAGCTTGTTTATAAGAAGCTATCACAACATTGGATTCGGAACAGGTGGGCGTAACGGTTAATGGGGAATACCTCAGTAACCTCAAATTTGCTGATCACGTTGCCTTGCTCGGGGTACGAATTGCAAAGCATGCTTACCACACTCGACAACGAGAGTTGAACCGTATGCCTAAAAATTATTATGCAGAAAACTAAAGAATGATCAATAACCTCGGGGCAGCACAGCGGTTTAAGGTAGGTGCGAGGCAGTGGAAGTGGTAAGCGAATACATCTACCTAGGCCAAGTTGTGACCCCAGATCCCAATCATGAGGCATAAATAATTACAAGGGTAAGAATGAGGTGGAGTGCATTCGGCAGGCATTCTCAGATAATGAATGGCAGCCTACTATTCTCCCTGAACAAAAAAGTATATGACTGCCGCATCGTTCTGGTACTCACCTACGGGGCAGAAACTAGGAGGGCCACTAGGAGGGTTCAACTTAGATAGTGAACGACTCAGCGCGCAATGGAAGGGAAGATGATAGGTGTAACATTAAGGGACAGCAAGAGAGCGGAGTGGGTCAGGTAACAAAAAGCGTGTTAAGGGCATATTGTTACGTGGCGGCAGGACACAGATGAGACGAACGATGAGATGGGGTGGAACGATTTATTTGCAGTATTTACAAGGGGCCATGGCTGAGTACGCTCAGTATTCACGCGCCCTCTTCCTCGTCGTCTTCGATGCCGAGCTATGCCGCCATGGGGCATTGTCCACTGTCTCGTGACAATATTAGCAGAAATTAGTTAGAAAGAATGGACGCTGGCAGGGAATGTAATGCGAACACAAGATAACCATATGTCATTAAGGGTAACAGAGTGGATACGTAAAGAAGGCAAGCGTGGCAAGGGGCGGCCGCACGTTAGGTGGGCAGATGAGATCAAGACGTTGTGGGGATAAATTGGTCGCAGTCAACCCAGGACATGGATAATTGGAGATCTATGGAAAAGGCCTTTGCTCTGCAGTGGGCATACATGGGCTTATGATGATGATGATGATGAATGGGATACTGCACTTAGAGAGGCAACTTGTACACGGTCTTCGGCTTGAGGTCTCGTAAACTTGGACAAGCAAGTTAACGCCAGGTGGCATTAGGGTGATGGCTTTTTCAAGAATAAAATGGTCGTCCTATAATACTGCCGGGCATACACTCGTTCCCTTTCTGCCAATTCATCGTGGTGGCTGCGTGCACGCTGTGCCATTGGACGCGCGTATCTCTTTTGACCGACGAATTCCCCTCTCGTGGAGTCATCAGTGCCTCTTGTACTGTATGTCAGAAGTTGATTCCTTGTGATAATTTAATGTTGTGTTCTATACTACGTTGCCCGCATTAAAGCTGGGTCCTCGAAATGCTCAGTACAATTATCGCTAAAGGTCAGACACGTAAATGTTTCAAGGCAAAGCAGAAAGGGTGGAAAGTCCTTGATACCAGTCATAGCTCTCCGAAGGAACGTGTACATTTTAAAATAACGGCGCCATTTCCTGTGAGGTAGGAACTGGATTTTTTTATCAGAGTGGAAATAATGTCTTAGAGAAACTTTACGACTCAATAAAAGCGTGCGCGGATGTGGAGAGGTACACCCAAGTACTCGCGGGGTTTCTAGTTATCAGGTTCTTAGAGTTTTGAGAGTTCATTGCTTGTGCACTAGACAATTTACCGGAGATGGTCCGAACGCTCGGCTTATTCTAAATGCATCCTTTTATGGTCTCGCAGAGGACTACGTGGTGACGACTGGAGGGCAGCTGTACATCCGCGAGGTTCGCGACTCCGAGGAACTGCTTCGCTACAGATGCCACACCGAGAACACGCTCACGCGCCGGAAAAAGACCAGCGTCAACTTCGTACGGCTCCTGCTCAAGGGTGAGTTGGCCCACAGGGCATGCGCTAATGGCGCACTACTTGGACGTCTGCCGTGCCTCCAGGCGCTTACCTGTAGAGACATAATACTGCGGACATTGGGGAATTCGCCCGGATTTATGCCGCGCAGTTTCTACACTGCGCTGTAATGCAAATCACATGTTTGGTGCTCGCAATGTACGACCACCACTTCCTCTTAAGTGAAGTGCACATTTTGAGGCTTTGCTGGGGCTGTTCAGGTGCCTACCAGCTTTGTCCTCTTTTTATTAAACGCGTGCTCTTCTATTGTTGAACGTTTGTTTGCAAACCCAACTGGCATTGGGTGGCAAAATTGCGATATAGAGGGCAAACGTATGGCGCGAGCCGCGAAAAAAATAGTAAACGCTAAAGTTGTTAGCAAATACTACTGAAGGTGCTTTCAATGTTTAACACTGTCCGGACACCAGCTTTGTTAATTACTTCCTGAATTTCTTAATTATTCTGCGATGTCATATTCGAAACGGTTCGTGACTTTCTGAACTTCTAGTGAAAAGGAACGACATAGTTAACATTTTTTTTATGTAATCAGGATGCGCAAGCCATAAAGTGGTCTCGGTGCCGTTGGTTTACTGTATGTTCTGGCTATGTTTCCGAGAATTTACTTATTTCTAGATGTTTTATCAAGTTTTATCTGTGTGCAGTGCGTCGAAATAGCGCTAGCGGCTAACACTTGTTTTACCACAAGAAGGTCATCGCGAAAACTCAACCGGTGGCGTAACCAAATTGTAACGTTGAGAGGGTGCCTTGAGTAAAACATTGTGTATTCGTCGGATAGATTTGCCGTTTGTCCGTATAGCAGAACTAGAGTCTCCTTTCGAGGTACGAAACTAAAATTTTTAACCAAATGTCTTGCGCCCTTTTCTTCGCCGCCTGTAAAGATCGCGTACATTTCGGCTCATTAGGGCGCTATTTAACATCGTCTCATTTACAACGACACCACGCAAAAAGCGAGATATAGCCTCTCTGAATCAAAACTTAAAACGTACCTTTAAATTATTCTGATTTTGATCGGCGCAAATAAATGTTTTTAAACGACAAAACTCTTCCTGAAAGCCTGTAGCCGAAGAAATTTGCGGATAATATAAGTAAAATATTATACATTACAAAAAAAAACGTAGCTGAAGAATCGTTTGCCCACCCTCATGCTTTGAAGTAATATTCGCCGCACTGGCTCAGTGGCTAAGGCGTTAGATTCTCAGCAAAAGGTATCGGGATTCGACCCCGGCCGTGGTGGCCGCTTTTTACACGAAGGAGAAGCGAAAACTTCCGTGTTTCGACATTTCAGCTTACGTAAAAATCCCCGGGTGGGAAAATTAATACGGAGCCATATAAAACGGCGGGCCGTATAGCTCAAGGGTAACGGTGGCGCGTTACACCCCGTAATTTGAAATGGCTTTGAAGGAATATACGATAATGAAGTACAAATACAAAACATCAAAATATAAATTCATCTAGGCGATGTGTGCCTACAACGCACCACGTAAAATGTGTGGCGCAATACAAGGCAGAAAAAAATTATCGAAATTAACAGAAGATTCAGTGGTTTGAATTAACCCCATTTATTCTGCGCAGTCAACGGTAGTGCTATGCCCATCTAGCCACGCATAGTACAGGCATGCTAAGCGTTCCAACAATGACAGGCTGTTCTGCTGAACGTCTTCATGCTATATGTACGTACCTTAGCTAAACCAGTGCTGACTGCACTATGCATATACGGTTAAAAGCTCACGAGCGTTGGTGACTATCACACGCAACAAAATCGCATAGGTGCTCTTCTTCTGGGTCACACAGGGGAGACGGGTATTGCCGTTGTGTCCACAGTGTTGCCCACAGGAGCAAGAAGTTCAAAAACGGGAAATATTAAAACATAATACCAAATTGATGACTGAATGGACGACTAGGGTCGTTTCTTGCCAGTGGTCGAAACGCCATTTCCATTAGACGTCGTGTGTAGAGCAGCAACAGGACGCGCGGCCTCTACTCCTGCAATTTGCTGCTCTTGCACCATTACTGCGACAAAGAACCATTACTGGCAAGGGTGATTCGCTGCAGCAATAGCCTCACGAGGCCTAGACAGACTACAGGTGAGGCTTTACAAGGAGATATATCAACAGCACGTGTCGTCTCTTTCCTGTGTCCCACCCTACACCCACCCTAATGTTCTTTCGCGTTCGGCACTAAAATCAATGCCCACGCAAACAACTCAGTAGGAAGTTAAATTCATTTTCACAAAGTAAAAATATTAAGAAGTACAAGAAAACAGGATGAGCTACATTGCTTTCTCATTTTGTTACTTCCTAATTTCTTCAAGCATTTTGTAGATATGCGGCGAGGGTGCTAGCATACTTTCGATTCAACCAATTTCAGGAAGTAATCAATTAGGAGAAGGGAGAAAAAGCCGCTGTTCCAATTACACTACGCGTAGGGCCCAGACAAACAGGCAGTCCGCCGAACACATGCATAATAAAAAGAAAAATAGCCAACAACAGCGTAAAAGAAAGTGGAACAGGTAAAATACAGGAAAAAGAAGTTGGAATCAGCAGCGCATACATGGTCGATTTCAACATTGGCTAGATTCAGACACGAAGTCTTCGTTTAACTAGGCTACGACTGCCAGCCACGTGGAAGACCATAACTTTATGACCAACACCATCCAGCGAAGCAAAACTTCGCGATTTCTAGGTGCTAGCTCGCCGAAAACCGCATTACTATGAAGCTCTCATTCAATAAATTGTTGGTTACCAAATTAAATTACCCCAATTTAAAGTTCGCTGAATTCAATGTTTGCAGCCAACGTGTGATTTAGGAGATGAAGGTTAAGTTCGACCACTTTGTTAACGACACCAGGCTAACTTCAACCAAATGAGGACTAAAGGCAGGGAACAATACGTCGCACTCGAGCAGGACAACGACGGTCGCGCTTTATAATTTGCGCGCAACGCGGCACATTTTCAAGCGCATAACTTTTTCGACCCCAAGCGCGTAACTTTTTCGACGCACGCGGTCAACGCTGATGGCTGCGAGCGGCAATGTGACCAGCATCATTGTATAGCATAGCACTTGCCCTTTGAAAACTGCCACGTCCCGTCAGACACGCCAGCCGAGCGACGATTAAAGATATGAGATAGGGCGGCGAGTGTAGTGCGCACGAACCACCAGAACGCCGCTCCTTGTTTCTTGTCCGCCTTCCTAGGCGGTGACGCGGTGCAATTCGCTCGACGGTGCCTGGATATCAGCGCCCCCGTCCAGGGTGGGGACACCCTTTGAACGGTCCCGTGCTGCCGATATTCAGTAGAAGTGTTCAACGAATAGTGGTTTTTGTTTCCCACGAGAACCATCAACAGGAAATACATATAAAAATTCGAAATCCGCGAGTTAACCGCGTCACAGGTAAAATTATAGCGCGGCCTTGCCACAACGACTTGCTGTGGTGGAGAGCCAATTACCCAAAATGGCGGCGCCAACGTATACTTGTCTCCACCTGTACAACGGACCGATGTGAATCGAGGCGACCCTAATTTGGTAAACGCTCTCGTGCTTCATTTACTTCTGCGTTGTACTTACATAGCCGAGTAAGCGAATGTCTGAAAAGTGTAAACCAGACAACTAGGACACTAAGCAGCAGTAGGTGTTGGGAAACTGCTAAAATTGAAGCCAAAAAATTAAAAAAAAACTGAAATACGCGCTTTTACTTTGGCGAAGATGGAGGCTGCATGTCCGCTTAGTGGCTGGTGTTTCCGCAGAACAAAATAGGTCCTGTGTTGAGGCAGAACGACTGTTTTTGTGTTCAGCTGCGAAAGCATTAGTGCAGGGGCGATTTCAATGTACCCTTCCAGTACAATTCGAATGTGAATGCCGTGAAATATACAAATTATCTTCTTTTTTCAAATAAAACAATAAAAAGACGAGAATTTCTGTAAATTTGAACCCAATGATTATCTGTGATTCAGAAACTGCGTATCATATTCGAAACAGGAGCCGGATATGAGTTAGTTGTAGCGGTCGCTCAAGAGAGTATGGGTAACGTACACAGCGAGTGCCGGCTTTCCCAGCGTGGTCCCAGCATACGCTCAAAAACGCTTTGCGATGTTTTGAGGGTCATTTTCTCTACTCGATACGTACACATACACATATTGCACGTGCTGAAGCTGGGTACTTTTAATGTGAAGCATCCCTCGCCGACTAATCCAGGTTTGAATGGCCTGTTAACTTTGTCTCCTCTATATCGGACGTGCCTTTAAAGTGCGCAACGATGCAGAAAGAGTGTTACTGCGGCGAAGAAAATGTTTGTAATATGACGAAGCACACTTTCGTCGCTCCCACAAATTGCACTATTACAGAGAAGTATTAGGCCCTTTGTTGCTGGTGTTTTAGGGGCGGAGCACCATAGGGGCTTCGGCTGTCGGCGTCTCCCGTCGTTGTCGTCTGATGTCGTCATCGCATGTCGTCGCGGTAAATCAAATTGTGAAACTACGGTCACAAAACACGAGTATAATAGATCGAAACCGGTCCAAATCAAACTAACGTGATTTAAACTAATTTGAAATAGAGGAATATCATGGATTTAATTGCAATTATTAAGCACAAGTTTGTTTTTAATTTCGTGAGGAAATTGGTTTTAAATGCTAGGTATTCTCCTGTAAAGCAGACTTCTTAGCATGCGGCGGCGTGCAACACAAAGGCAATTTACGGCCAGTCTGTCTTTAACTTAATTGCTTAAATCCGGTTCAATGCGAAAGAGAGCGCAATCACCTCACCAAGCGCGGGGTTCCTCCTCCCACCAGCGCTTCTGCGGTAGCCGTATCGGCGCGCGCTGTATGGAAAGGGACAGAGACAACCGCGCGCGTTGGCTCCAGAAAATCCTTTTTCCCGTAATGGTCGCTTGCCCATTCGCGATTTTGCTGTGAGAAAAACCGGCGTATACGGCAGGCTTCGCTCTTCCCAAATTTCATCTCAGTGGAGGTGGCCCGGGATTTTTTCATAGCCTCCGTTTGCAGTGAGAAGGTGGCACCAGAATGGATTGGGAATGATTGCGACACAAAGCCGCTCACATTTTTGGGCGCGAAATAGTGCATACTTATCCAAAGACACCGATTTTATGATAAGGATATAATTCCTCGTCATTTTGGCAATGCGATTCCCCGCTAACATATACTTTCGGTGTGATTGGGGGGGTGGAATGAATGTTCGTTTTGAAGGCAATAGCCTAGTCATGTTTATCAACGACTTTGTTTCGCTGTATCGTATTTGCGCCTCTTTGTTCGCTTTTGTTTTCTGATTTTTGTAGCGCATTATTTCAACAGGCGTGTTTCCTGCTATACCAAGTTTGCGTCTCCCGTTTTGCTATCGTTTCATCGCCTTTCGGCGTGAAATAATTTTGCATGCAAACGTTTAACAAACGCCATAACATTCCCAAAATCATACTTGCACGTGTCTGGGAGACGCCTGTTCTAGTCACGGGGCGGAAAGCCCACTTCGCTCGCGGCGCACATTACTTTCACTTTTGGTCCACCGCTGGAAACGTACGGAGATAGTGTTACGGTAGCGTGATCGGCTTCTTCTGTAGAGACCCCGGTTCAAATGCCATGGGCTCCCAAATGTGTTGTTCATATACTCTAAAGAACAGTGGCCATACTCTTTCTTGGACAGCAACGGCTGTTTTTCGCTGAATGTGGCACATCCACCTTAGGAGAAAGAAAAGAAAACCAAGGAAAGGATGCACGTGGCCCATTCACTGGTGCATCGCTGGAGTTCAAGGACGACGTCTTCCCATAGGCGTGCCGGGAGAATACCACGTGAACATGTCAGAAATGAAAGCGTCAAGGCGACGCCACGAACACATCAACGACCAGACGCCCATCATGTGGACCCCCGCGAACGGTTGCGCAGTAGTAGCTGTACCATGAAACGGAAACCGCAGATGGAAAGCGTCGAACGACCATGTGAGCACCTTCCAACTAGTGTGGACGTGGCGCCCTCCATCTGCCGTGCGGGTGATTTTCAAGGACAGGGTGTGTTGCAAGGACTCTTGTGTGATGTTTGCTTATTAGCTGTATTTTCTGATACTTACTGTTTACTTTATTACCTCTGCTTACTGATCAGTATACTTACTGAACGACGTTATACCAACAGCTTCGCTTGCCATCCAGTACAGTAGCACAAAATGGCTCCCCAGTTTTTTTACACTGCCGACCACACGCACTACTCACACGACAAAAGTTTTTTCTTATCTAGATGGATGCAGGGATCCTCGTCGGGGGAGGCATGTGTGTTAGTAGCGAACGATTCGCCTAACCGCAGTAGTATCCCGTATTCACAGGCAGTAATAGAAAATGAATGTTGCCTGCAATTTCAATCCCGGTGAACATTAGGCGCACCGAATGAAGTATTGTCTTTCGATAAGCATTACGATCGCACGGCCATATGTCGGAATATGTTCCTTTAGTTGCACTGTCTTGAATTTTTTATGTTGTTCAATTGCGACAGACATTAATTAAGAAGCGAAGCCACTTCCTCGGTTATTACACATTCCGGAGCGGAGCTAATGCTCGCACCATGGTTCTTTCCACAAAATTTTGAGCGGTGTACTTATGAAAAGTGACGGGGGCGAAGGAGAGGGGGGTTGATAGACGCATACTGATAAATGACAAGACAACAGCCGTTCGAGCGCAATCGGATTATGTCAACATTGCGAGAGAGTTTATTTCTGCGTTCCCAACATCCTACGCTTTCAGCCCCCGATTTTTCAGATTGGCCCAGTTGTGCACTGCCGTATCACTACGGGTGGATCTAAACATCAAGCCATTCAATCGCAATGCGAACGACACAGTAAACTATCTTCTCTTTGAGGCGATTCCTAGGCTATGCGTTGATAAGTTTTAGACCTGAAAGGTCGATCCCCAAGTCTACCGAGGTTATGCCGTTCTCGATTCCCGCCAGCTTCATTGCCTGTGTTTCTGACTCATGAGGATGTGTGGCCGCTTCCTAACGGCATCCGTCCTTTCCCCTAGCAGTGTTGTTGTGGAAGCGTATCGTCCACGGAATAGGCAAATGAAGCTGTCCGCCACTGAAGCAAACTTAAAATCCGAGAGATAGGCGGGGGTGGGCGGATGGTCACAGGAGTGGGCGTTCTGCCACAGTGGTGGGGAGAACCCTGGCTCGCATGGTCGCACCTAACAATTACATACGTGAAAGTAGCACGCTCTCCTGGTACATAAGAAAACAGGTGATTGTCTTGGTTCTCCTTCCTATGCACCGTTGTAAAGGTTTACTTACTAGGATTAAGCTGCAATCTCATCAACTGGCATAAAACGATTACAGATTACAAAAAAGAGTGGGAGATGTCATGTGTCAAGTGCACCCCCGAAAGGGGGTGCATTAAAACCTCCCAAAAAGGGAAAAAAGAACAAAGGAATGGAAATTTGAAGTGCGCGGCCAGGCGCGCACCAATGAGAGAACGCCAGCGCCTAAACCGCGAGGCATCATTTGGCGGCGCGCTGGTCATCCAAACAGAGAACGCCGCGCAGGAGACCAGTGGCATGATGACCATATATGGACATGGAAAGGCAAGGGGCCAATGAGAGTGCACCACGAGAGAGCCCAGAGGGGATAAAAGCGGGGCGCACAAACAGAAGGGAGAGGCAAGACTCCGGGAGGCAAGAACCGAGAGGCAAGAAACCAGGAGGTGGTAGGAGCACGTGCGCTTCAGGGAACGAGCCAGGGGGACGCGGACAGGCCATCGACCACGCCATCCGAGACTGGGCGGGAGCGGGCCGACTTCGCATCGGCACCGTCATCCTAGGTGCACCTACGGAACATGTGGCTGCGTTCCGAATTCTCGGAGAGCTTGGTAGACAGCTTAAGAAGCAGTCTAACTAGACGTCTAAAGGAATAACAATTGGTACGGCTCAGCGGTCAAGAACGCAACACCAATGCAGACGACAACCTCGTAGCAGACATGTTGAGGAAGGCGAGCCGCAGATTTCGTAACTAATATTACCGTTATTATTAAAAACATTGCTGAATATAAAAATAAAACTAAAGCCATATCACCACTAGTAAATATACCAAATATTTCAATAAAAAAACAAGTTAGTTTGCTAACACCATTATTCACGAAAAGGTGGCGCTGGCGTCGTTTTTTAGTTTAGACAGTAAGGTAGCCTGCATCGTTGCTGACTTCAATGCTGTCTCCTAGAAGCAGTCCTTCGTTGATTGCTTCTTCGAATTGGAACGGGGCTTAACATGGCGAAACTGTCCGCGAAGACGGCAACGAAGCCGTCTAAAGGGTAAATTGGAACGCACCCTGTGTCTTCCTGGCCCCAGCGGCATTGGTCGGGCACGAGCAGCCAACGTCTACGCTCCGTCGACCTTCGTCTCGACGGCCCCGAAGGGCTACGTTCGTGCCGAGCCTACCTGGGACCTCCAGCGGGAGCGGCTACCAGGAGTTAGCCACCGAGGAAGCTTCAGGACGCGCGGAGCCCACGCCATCCCAGGAGTGACCGCGTGCATCGAACGGAGGCACGAAAGCGAGACGAGGATGGCTACCACCGAGTCGCGGCCACGCAGCGGGTGCGACATGTCGGCGCCGATGACAGCGGTGTAGGCCAGTCCAATAGGGACGTAGTCATTGGACACAACGAAGGAGTTGTGGTGCGAAAGGATTCAACTGGGACTGGATGTAATAAGTGCCTTTGGACTAATTGCGTAGAACTTTGTTGTAGAGACTTTGGGGTTTTGGTTGGAATCGCACTTTGGGATATATAGTTTGAGGTTTGATTGTTATCGAGTTTGGGCAATGGATTTATTAAGTGGTTTGCGCTAGGGTTGCTTTGAGTGTGCATTTAATGTATATTTTGTTAACGGCTTTCTTGCGTCCCATCTCTCCAAGGGGGTAGGGACAACCCTACCATGCCGTTCACGTGACAGATGTTTCGCAAAATTGACGGCTCAGGAAATATTTGTATTGACTTTGGATACAAACCCAAGACCACTGCCTATATTATTGCCCGTAGGCTACTTATTCCTTCAAACAGTTATTCCTTTAAAAAATTTTGCCGAACCTACCGATGCCTTTCACGCCTTCATGAAACGAGAACGCCGCGTCAAGGTATATTCGTCGTGGTCAGGTGCGATATATGCTCAAGCAGATCTCAAGACAACTGTGTGACTCCCATGTATTGAATATATAGTTTACGTAATTGGAAAGGCACCCACCACCTTTTTTTTCCAAAACTCTTGGAGGATTTCCTCTTTGTGATTCCTTTTCAGAAAGCTGCCTCTATAGATCCCTGGGGCAATAATTTATTCGTTGCGTCTTTGCCTTGTAACATTCCTTTGTTTTACTACGCACGTTCGCGATTTGTTTCATTTAAGAACTTATTCGGCTATTTGTTGCCTCGTAGTTTTGTGTGGCAGCAACTTCCGTGTTCTTAAAGAAGAACCACTTCCAGAGAGCGTTGAACCCTTGCTAGGTTCTTTTTTTGTTCATAGCTATATATTATTTCTTGCCAATCTCACCTCGTCAAGCCCCTGTTATCGGGAACATCCTTGTTTTGTTTTGGCTTGTCAATGGCAAAAGCATCGCCCTAATGCGCCCTCAGGCTGCCTTATTTCCCTCTTAGCGACTCGAAAGCGAAATGCGTAGAATGCGCGCCTCAAAGCACAAAGGTCTTACCGCTCGCGCGTTGTAGCTCGCTGCGTCCATTTATAACGACAGCCGGAATGAACGCTTTAAACATAATGGCCAAAAAGAGCGAAACAATAAGTAAGATAAAAGTTTTACGTAGTCCCTAAAAGCGTTTTCAAAGCACGTCAACCCACGCACTATTTCAGTGTTGCTCGTTGTTATAAAAACGGCACTCCAAAGTGGCACTGTCGTATCGCATAACAAGCTACAAAACCTCGGTTTACGTGAACTTGTTTCAGCGATTTATAGGCAGCTGTAACTTTTCTACAGTTCTTTAATTCGAATTCCATACTGCATATGCCGGATAAGGGAGCGACATCTATCAGCATCGTTTGCACGGCTATTTTATTGTGACAAAAGGCCGATTTGTAGTTGATTGTTGAGACGCGAAAAAGTGAAACAATCATGAATACCGGCGTAAAAAGGTTTTAGGCATACATTTTCTTTATTCCCACGGTCAATTATTTGAAGGTGTAGAAAAAAGCATCTGGTCAAGAAGAAAACCCGTTGCTGTAGGTAACAAACGGTAGGCCGATTCCGAACCAAAATAATATTCCGGGATACGGTGCTCTTTCGGATCAGCTCCTCAACTATAGAGTAAAGCAAGCCATGTAGAAGTCGGACGACTTCACAGCTTGTGATTTACGACGTTGAAGTAGGTCGCACGATGCCAAGTCAGAATACGCCGCGGAGCATAATCTCCCTTCTTTTGTTCCCTACTGTCTTCCCTCTTTTGGTATTTTCTCAGGAAAGAAGTCAGAGGACGGCTTCTTGTCGACAACTTCCTCAAACATCTGCGAGTCGAGGCTTCTTATTTAATGGTTAGTGTAGTTGAGCTAACACCATGCATGCGTTGTATTGCAACACGAATGATTTAAATTGCTGAATTCTTCTCGTCAGAGAACAAATACTGAGTTAGGGTAGAATCGAAAAGACCGAATTGCAGTAGGGACGTTAAGGTCTTTAAATGATCTTATTTTAGCAGCGCCATCAAATGATGCTCCGATAAGAAATAAATCAGAAGACAATACACTGACGGATAGAGCAAGGAAGCGGGGACATATTGAATGAGAATGTAAAACCTCCGTTCATACTGCGCGGGGCAAAAACATGGTGCGAAAAAATATGGAGTGGAGAACGCTATTTTAAAGGCAGTAGTGTTCCACACACACACAAAAAAAAAACCACTGGCACATCGCGCCAGAATCGTGCTCAACACGTCAACCGTATGTAACAAATACCAGTGTCAATAGTGCACGTGGAAAAAAACAGCCCATATCGTCCAGTTTGTCACCAACGTTACGCAGACTGTTACTTCCATCCGATCTAATTCCGTGCACACATATTACACCTTGATCCTTCAGCAGGCTGACTTCAACGTGCCTGACTTCAACTTGAACTTGAACGATTGACTTCGAGATGCCGCACACAGATTAATTCATAGTGGTTTCAAATTACGCACTCATTTCGCCTCCCTCCGCGCGTCCAAGGAATCGCACCTTCCGTATGAACGCACCCCGCAGCCTTCATCTCAAAATCTTCATGCCGAGGAAACATGCTGCATCCGTGGCATAACGTATACGGGAACTACTTGCGAAAAAGACGTATTTTGTTCAAATTTGGTCGGGGCCAGTAAACATTTTTTTTGTTACGGGTCGTACGCACGCGCTGTTCGGGTATACCATCAAACACATAAGCGCATGCGTCTTTAATTAATTGCTGAATACTTGACAGCATAGAAGGCATGCGCGAGGAGCTTCCGCGCTTTTTCATCGCTAGCGCTAGTTGCCTTCTAGGTTCAGAAGTACCCCACATACACATACACGAACCGCTTGGGTAAAATCCCGCTGTATGAATTCACATCTAGTGTAATTTACAGCAGTTCAAAACTTTCCAAGGCGGACCTCGTCCAAAAGTTCGGACGTTTTATCCTGCATGCAGTGACATTGCAGGCTCTATGTCAGATCGAAATTATTGAACTCCTTCTTATTCTACCCCAGTTTCACACGCCACATTATCGGTTCAATGGGTACCGACAACTGTAGATTCTTAGCTTTAAGTTATTTCTGTGTGATTTAAAAAGCATTGAAGGTTCATCTAAAGCAATTACCAGAAAATTTTGCACCCTGAAATAAAGCACTGAATGCGACTTGAAATTCCCTAAAGTGAGGTACGGTAAAGTTAGGGACTATGAGGTAACGCCTTTAAAAGCTTCCGTAGGTATTTACAAGTTCTCTGACAAGTTCCTTTTCACGGTCATGTTGAATAAAAATCTTTCAAAAAAGAGGAAAAAAATGGAGGGCTCCTTTTACCAAGTTATAACAGTGAACGAAACAAAAAGAAAAATGAAAGCGAAGAAAGTAATAAAAGCGGCGTTGCGTGCGGAGGCGATGAAACAGTCAGTGCTATTCCGGTCTGAAAGCTTCCCGAAATGGTCAATACCTGGTCGTAAGCACGGGTTGCCACCGCGCGGGCAAGAAGGAAACCATGTCGCGTATTTGCTGGCGTTACCATCCCAGCTTTGGGCCGTCCCACTGCCACACTACATACAAACAAACGCCAGTTGGGAATCGGTCAGTGGACTGGGTGCATCGGCCCGGAATACCGCAATGACGCCAACGTGCTCATGCCGTATATGCATAGCCACTTTGCTGACCACGCGCTGGCTTCTCCGCAGCTCCCGGGGTGCTTGGGTAACTATGTTGGTGTACGAGTTTCCCCTTAAAGAAAAGCTCGGAGATTTCTTGGCGCCACAGAAGCGTTTTCCCCTCAACAATACGCTCGGGCTGGAGTGTCCGCTTGAGTGGTCAATACATGGATGATGTAATATTAGCTTTTTATTTTGCTGGTCGAGACTGACTCGAAATTCATGAAAATTATCATTTCAATTGATTCTGTTCTTGGTTTTATTACAGAAGGCGAAGATAATCCGGCCGGTTGAGCTATAGGGGGAACAGTGCTTCGAATAATTTTCCGTGTCTGATTCATTGTCAGAGCGAGAGCAATGCGGATAAATAAGGCACTAAGTACTGGTTTTTTTTCTGACCTGGCTGCACTATGCACTGTCAGTGCATCGGGCACGACGCTGCATCACGTTAACCACGCATTTTTATCCATTCATTGCAGCGCTGCATGCGGCCGCAAAATGCACACACAGTCTGTGAGTGACCATTGGAATTTCTTGTTCCAAACAAGACAAAAATAGGGTTGTCTCTGCACTTGGCTAGAAATTTCACCTGTCAGCTTACCCTCTCAAGATACATTTCCCTCGGCATGAGATTGAATCCTAGTGAATGTTCGGTTTACCCGCAGCCTATCCACAAGAAAAGAGGGCGTAAAACACCGATTGCACAAAAATGTTGCGTTTTCTCGTTGGGTTTTATTTAAAATTGCCTTGGTGAATTCCTTTCTTCGCTTGGTGCGTTCTAGAAAGGCGGACATAACCGATATCTGTTGCTACTGTCCGCAACATTGTACGAAACGAGAAACAGCGACAGAACATTTGTGTGACTTCAACAAGGAGATGCTTTAGAACAATGTCACCTTCTTTGTCCGTGCCTAATCATGCTGATTTAGAGCTATGTACAAAAGGCTCTCCCGATGTTTTTAATTGACTCAGAACTGGTCGAGGTTCTGTTCCATTTAAGTCGCCATTTTCTCCTGCTGTCTCAACTTTTTTTCCTACGCTTCTGAGTTCTTTCATTTTAGTCGCCATAGTATTGCTTGTTTTTATGTACTTACACCTCCTTTCCTTCGTTTTTTTTCCTCGCTCTTTTCAGCCCATCTAAAGTAGCAAGCACCGCACCGCTGTTCGGGGGACTAAGCTCTTAAGCGTTCCTTGAAGTATCTATCTCTCTCTAGCCTGAGAAGGCAGTTGTAGGTGTTATCCTAACATTGTAATCATTCGCCTACCGTGCTCCTTGTTATGGCTTTCTGGAAAGAGTATTACTATTCGTCGTCTTCCTACAGAGGCATTCTGCTGAGTATCGCTCAAAAAGTCAACCGCCTAATGTTCTTCATGCGATAATAACGCAGTAGGAAAGACCTCGTACATGAATGACTTGATTGCCTTCTGGGCGAGCCTGTGATGAAGGTTAATGTGCCAGAATACCTGTGGGATGACTAAGGCTAGACCATAAGGTTGTGCAGTGGTTTTGTCTTAGCTGTTTTCGCTTAAGAGTAATAGGTTGGTATAAGGGTGTGAGAATATCAAATCTTCGGAATACGAATACGAATGTCTAGCTTCGAATATATAGAATCGAATATCGAATATTAAACTGGGGACGTGGCTTTAAAAGTCAGCTTTTTTGTTACTCTGCGAATTTTGACGAACATTTTCAGAGCAACTGGAATATGCTTCTGTGATAACACCATTAAAAGTTCAAAGGGATTATTTTGAAAATTTTTTGATAAACTTTTCTTTCTGTTCAACTTCTACCGAGACAACTTGTTGAAACTGCTTGGTATTCCCAAATGAATGGACGAGCTCGTGACAGTCTTAGATTTTTATAAGAAAACATTTTTTTTTAGTTTCCGGCTTTTTACGGTTCAGTGTACAACAGCCATATAGACCATAAACAAAAATTTGAATAAGAAATTCACAAAAAGTAAACCTGAAAAACCATGAGTGAAACGGCGTGAACTGTTCAACAAAGAATGTAACGCAAGGAACGGAATAAAAAATAGACCTAGCAGTCACCAAGAAACCACTGAAATAAGATACATAGGTGGCAAAAAAAACTGTTTTGAGAAAATGGTTTCTGTTGAAACATAGATTTCATTCATCAAAAGTCGCTAGGGTGTAGCCTTTCGTGTCCTTTTGAACACGGGCTTCTCTGAATGCGTAGGCTTGAAATTGGAGTGCTTTTTGCATCCTTTTTTTTTGCAGAAAACATCATTTTCTGATCCGCTTTGCACAATACATAGCCCAGTTTACGGACCAAAAACAAACGGGGCCAGATGACTTTTAATGCAAAGTAAGTTCGCTGGTTGCTTGTATTGCACAGAAGAACTTCTCTCCGCAATGTTGTGACTAACCATATTTAACTCATGTATATTAAGCTAGATTCAGCTATGTTCACCTCTATGTTGTGACAAAGACAACAAGAGAAGGACTGTTTTTTTTAACTTAAATTTGAATACTGAGTTTAACTCCCTTTGTTTTATAGTCTTGCGTGGAGCAGCAGCTTACGTGCAGGTGTTCTTTGCCAAAAGTTTACGTACCAGAAGGATACGAATGAGCTAGGTCCAAGCTTGGTATAACATTCTGCATAACTCCAACTTCACTGCATGCGCATTGTTTTAGTACTCTTGAAATTCAGGGCATCCGATATTCCTCCCAACACAGCCAATTGGCACTAAACTATAGATGTATGCATTGTTATAATATTTCCTAAAGAATTTCATTTGTTAACTTCAACGACAGTAAGGTACATTTTTAACCCCGTCAACCCGTTTCTACTCCGAACTCAGAGCTGTTTGCTTGATTACTCGGAGTGCACGGGAAACGTTGCACAAGAAAGCCTAATGGCTCGCCCGCGTCGCGGCGCTCGCATACCGCAACATGTCAACTTTGTTCATCGCTGACATGGCCCGTCAGGTCACTGTTAAGATTAAATCTAACGTCACAGGCATTAATTACAACTACTTGCGTTCAATCATACCCGGTTGCGTAGTCAGGTGATGCTGCGAGCCGCAAATTTTGACGCATCAGCCTTATCTTTCCCAAGGCTAGCGACCCTATAGTCATGCTTAGCAATAACTAAGCGTGCATCAGATATCAAACGAAGACTTCACATGGCGAACCGCTATCCCAAGCGCGCACACCGCGTTTTACCCTCAGGGGACAGTCACGGGCGCCACGGAGCGTTCGATAACCATCGCCTTTTGAGTCACGCAACTTCCCGTAATCTGGCTCACGGTCTCAGGCATTCCTATCGCAGACAATGTTCTTTTGGAGTACAGCATCCGAGAAAATGATTGAAAAAACAAAATTGCCGGAGTGAAGCACCGCAGATGAAACGCGCACTGCGCACTTCAGGCAGCTGCCATCTTGCATTGCCGGAACGACGCCCAATGAGGTGCGCCGTTGTACGCGCGTAAACCGGAAGGCCAACCGCGCTTCAGTATCTATTTCTGGCTTCGTTTGTGCTTCTTGCTTTTTCTCCACTTCATGCGTTTGTGAAAGAACGAAGATAAAAGAGACGGCCAGGACCGTAAAGAGGATTGCTCCGCCGATCCAAGGGTACCAAAATGGCCGCGCCCGGTGGCAACATTGCGGAGGTAGAGCGCTCCGAATGTTGCTCTTTTTCGCCGTTTTGCGCTGACACTTTGTCACCGCGGCTGGCAAAAATATTTTCAGCCACTTCGCGACGGTTTTCGGCGGGAAATCTTCGCAAACGCACAGAATAGGAAATATAGAAGCTGAATATCTGGCTTTCAAACAAACGATGATTTTGTCGTTTTTTTCCTAAGTTGAAAGCCGCGTCCCGCCCTTAAACTAATCAAGCCGAATATGCGGTAATAACCGAATATTCGAACTTTTTTGAATATTGAAAATTGTTCGAATACATAGTCTAGGAAGCGAATAAGAATATAACATATTTATTACTCGAGTAATATTTGAAGTTTTCGAATATTCGCCTACCCCTAGAACTTCTTGGTATTCCATATCGATTTCTGCAATTCTTCTACCGTTTACTTTTGGAATGGTAAACGTGGGTAACCGCATGTATTCGCTGCGAGATAACGTGTGGTAGCTTACCTATAAATTTCTTTGGTGGATTGTGTTTTTTCCTACGCGTGGTTGGGCAAGTGGGGATCGTGTGGTCAATTCGTTAAACAAAGGTGCGCTCTGGGCAACCGTATGCGCTACATTTACGGAGTGAGATGCAAGCATGGTCTTCTTACTCTGTCTTATCGTTTTACTTAGTGTTCAATGCCAGTTCCCGGGCGGTTTCATTGTCTTTCACTGCACGAGTTCTGGCGCCTTTAAAGAGATGTGTTGTTGAGTCTTTCTCAATTTGGTTTCGTTGGAATAGAATCACTCCCCCGGTTGTACGCCGCCATCTAATCACGGACACAGTATCTCGGTGCCATAGAAGGTACATCAGAAGAAGTATCACAATGAGGTAGCCAAATAGGCAACCGCATGACAATCCAAAATTCCCCCTTGGCGGCTAGTGCCATAGGGACAGAAAACGAAGAAAATAGAAGTAATTGCAAGCATTACACTCTTCTTTAACATCCACCCACTACTGAATTTCGCATATAATTCTCTCATCATGCTTGATCGGGTTCTTCCCACGGGGCGGTTTCTTCCCTCCATCTAAGGTTCCCCTCGCACTTCGGAAATACACAACACAAATAAGCAACACAATTAACCTCAAACCAGTGACCCATTCATCTCAAAACACCTGTTTGGGACAACTCCGCTACCCCGTATAAATCCTGTGGCTTCTTTGCGAGCTGTCTTGAAGAATCGCAGAGAAGTGCCAGTGCGCAAGAACGTTCGCCTTTAAAGCATGCATGAAGTTCCCCTCCGGTATGATGCGACGTACCGTCCCAAACGTAAAAAGCGCCGCAGTTGGGTTCGTTTCGCGTTCTCGTGGATAAACATTAGACAGCTGCAATAATACACGTGAGTGTGAACAGTGTGTATTATATAGTTTCGCGAAGGTGAATGCCACAAGGAAGTACGGTACGTTACACAGCTCATACAACTCCCATAGCTGCCTTCTCTACACTCTTCTTTTTATACTCCCCCTCATACTGGCCAATTCTTTATTGATCCTCTCGCATTCTCGGCATTTACCTTTTCATGGTTCTCTCTGGTCCCCTTGCACCTCAAAATGTCCTTCATTCCTTTTCTGCCCCACAATGATTACATTTTTGTGCTACTCTGGTTTCTCCAATTTTTAGGAGCGATGCTCATTTACAAATCGTAATTTTTCGTGATCGCCGTTAAAAATACCAAGAACTTTCCCAACGCACGCATGTGAGCGCAAGACACGCGAAAACCGCCCAGTAGTTAAAAAAATTCCCCCGCATTTCCCCAAAGGGGGAGAATGTGAAAGTGCGAATGCACGGTTGTCGGCCCGCTTGCGGCGCTTGCGCTCGGCCCCCGCAGCCCACCGCCTCGCCGCCTTCTCTTCCATCTCTTCCATCGGGTTTGTAGTATCACGTGTACACCACGCAGTTATCAAGCCGCTATAACGCCGCTGAGTCGCCAACGCACGCCGCTGACGACGTAGTTTGAATGCGTTAAAGATATAAGGCGCGTTACTAACACTGATATCAGCGTCGCGTCCGTGGCTTAGTCGGTAGAGCGTCGCGCTGCGGCCGCAAAGTCCTCGGATCGAAACCTGGCGCCGGATGCTGTTTTTTTTATATATAGAGAGGAGGACTGCGGACGCCGCCGCCGCCGCCGGCGGTGGAAGGTTTGGGGTCGAATGCACTTTATAAGCGACCCCAAACCTTCCACCGCCGGCGGCGGCGGCGGCGTCGGCGGCGGCGGCGGCGTCCGCAGTCCTCCTCTCTATATATAAAAAAAACAGCATCCGGCGCCAGGTTTCGATCCGAGGACTTTGCGGCCGCAGCGCGACGCTCTACCGACTAAGCCACGGACGCGACGCTGATATCAGTGTTAGTAACGCGCCTTATATCTTTAACGCAGTCTCCTCTCTATATAAAAAAAACAAGCATCCGGCGCCAGGTTTCGATCCGAGGACTTTGCGGCCGCAGCGCGACGCTCTACCGACTAAGCCACGGACGCGACGCTGATATCAGTGTTAGTAACGCGCCTTATATCTTTAACGCATTCAAACTACGTCGTCAGCGGCGTGCGTTGGCGACTCAGCGGCGTTATAGCGGCTTGATAACTGCGTGGTGTACACGTGATACTACAAACCCGATGGAAGAGATGGAAGAGAAGGCGGCGAGGCGGTGGGCTGCGGGGGCCGAGCGCAAGCGCCGCAAGCGGGCCGACAACCGTGCATTCGCACTTTCACATTCTCCCCCTCGGGGAAATGCGGGGGAATTTTTTTAAATATAGAGGAGCACTGCGGACGCCGCCGCCGCCGCCGCCGCCGCCGGCGGTGGATGGTTTGGGGTCGCTTATAAAGTGCATTCGCACTTAAAAAAAGAAGAAAATGCTTAGCACTGGCGTGCGTGCCTCGCGACGACCTCCCAGCGCCCTTTGCACACGTTTGTCACGCCAAGCATTTCCACTTAGGGAGATTGGCCAGGATTGCGGGGAACGCCCTGCAGTTAAAACACCAACAAAATATCGAGCGCTCCTGGACGCGTACTTTGTGGTAACGACCCAGGTGCACGCTTGCCAAACCAAACATACCCACTTAGGGAGATTAGCCAAGATTTGCCAAAACACGAACTGCAGCGTTCGACGCAATCGCGGCAAGATTTGATCGGAATGAGGAAGAGGCGTGATAGCGTACGCCCTTCCAAGGTGACGTCCAATGATTATCACTTCCAAAAAAGGTACGGAAGCCAGCACTTACAGCAAAAGTGATGGAGTAAATTTGTGAGCAGTGGCGAAAAAGCAAATCGGCTGCAATTGTGGAATTAAACCATCATGGTGGTCGTGAAGGTTGCGTACAGCTTCGCTACCTTCAAGTCTTACGGGCTAGTCTGAGCTTCCTTCATTGTTTCTCTCTCTCTACGTCCCACTCTTCCTTCCTCCTTTCACTTTCAACAAAACTCGCCTGCCTCTCTCTCCCTTTCAGTCATCTCTAATCGTGTCTCCATAAGCAGTTATCCTCCCCTGACCTTCCACTTCACCGTTCCCTTCCGAAACCTTACCTCACCGTCTAATTGCTGCTACATACATTTTTCGCATCCCTTTCTCTTTTCTCATCCTCTATTTTCCAAGATTTTATATATCCCACTTCCCTTCTTACACTTCCCCCGACACTCCCATTTGTTCCTCACAAATATTCTCACCCATCAATTCCCAGTGGGTCACTATCCTATCAGTAAGGAGGATCACCAGAAACAGTTCTGGATAAAGCAATTGCCGGACAGACACCTTTCGCGTTTAGAAAAATGATTGCCTGCAACATATCACGCAATCAACACAGTGAACTGATGGCATGATACACAGCCTCCGTCTGCAGCAGCTACCACCAATGACTACTTTTAGATGCAGACCATCTCTTAGTCGACCCTCCATCGTCCGGCGTCCGCACCTCTCCTGCTTGCCCCCTCTCCACGCCAGCTATGATAACGCCGCTCACCTCCTCGCCGCTCGGCTCGTCTCGTGCCGGCTCAGGAAGACACCGGCAACACTGTGCGCTAGCGCGCACTGCTCCCCTTCTCCACACGCGGTGCTCCTCTTCTCCACTCCCTTTCTCTGCAAATAAACCCCGAACGTGCTCCGCTCAGTGGCTACTCGGTACTGCGCCGTTCGATGACTGGAAATGGACGCCAACGATTCCGTCAGCGAACTGGTTGGCACACCTACAACTAGCGCTAGCCACCACACTGTCAGAACCGCGAGCACCTCCGAAGACAAGGCTGCACAGAGGAGATCGCGACGCCGAACGTAAACAGCGTCGAGCAGCGGATTCCTCGCTTGAAGCCGCTTTGAAACGCCAGCGGCGAGTAGCTGATCCAGATGGCGTTCGGCAGCGTGACAACGCTTCGAAACGCCAGCGTGGAACAGCGGATTCCTCGCTTCGAGAACGAGAAGCCGCAAAACGTTCCCCACTACGCGATAAATAAAACAACATTTAATACGCTACTCCACGTGCAATTAACACGCTACTACTCCACGGCTTTGCATCCCCTCTCCCACGTGGGAAGATGGTGTTTTTTCTTTAAATTTAACGGCGGAAACTTGGCGCCCTGGTTAACTTCAAAGAAACCTTAAGTGGGCTGAACAGGCCATAGAACAAATATGATAGGAGTAATAGGCGACAAGAGAACGAGATTCCTGGATTAGGAACCAAGCCCTTTACAAAATATAATAGTTCAAACAAAAAAATAAACAGACTTGTGCTTGCAGCGTATTTAGGCGAGATGACAACCGGTCGACTACCAGGGTGCTAGCGTGGATACCGAGAGATGGCTTAGAAAAAGGTAGGCGAATGACTCCGGTGGAGGGACTAAATAACTAACTTTTGGGGGCAAATGTAGGACTTGAGCGGCGCAGAAAAGGTGCGGTTGGAGGTCGATGGGAGAGGCCGCCTTCGTTCGCAGTGGACATAATGGGCAGTTGATCACGATGATGATGATGATGATGATATATTCTGTACACGGCTTTTCAAGGGTTAGTTATGTTTTCATCGAAAACATAATTCCTCGAGTACATTGCACTGCTTTGTAAACAATGAGATGCAAGGTGTCAGTGAACCTGTATTGTTGTTGCTGCGGCACTTGTTTCATTTTTAGATGCGAAGCATTTCATGCTCGGGGCTGTGTCCCTCCCTCCCTCGTTGTCAGCACTCTACTGCGCATGCGCGTCACTTCAGCCCCGTGAGCGCTTGGGCTGACGTCAGCGCAGTCAACTACAAAAAGAATACTTAGGCGGCGCCCGGTTTCGACCCCACGACTCTCTGACCGCCACGGGAGCTACCTGGCGCTCTTCCCAATGCGCAACAAACCGAGACGGGAGCATGTGCTATGAACGCGCCATATGTCCTTCACTCATTCAAGTTACGTTAAGAAGCTACTGATACAACGAAGGCACGCGAAGCTGAACGTCAACGGAAACGACGAACTGAAAGCTAATGGGAACTTTAGTCGACCCCATGGCTGCTTCGCATACTACTCAGGGTTCCTCTACGGGAAGATGGTGTAATTTTTTTAATGTATTGCTGCTCCTACATCACTCCCACTCCGCTCTGTAACGCCCTTGGCCTTCAGGGTAAAATGAAAAAAATAAATAAATAATTTACCTTCTGCGTTGAGTCTGCCGTCTCGTTAAGTTGTTGAAAGAATTTTACGTAGCTGTTTTGCACAACGAATTGGTGTGGTGCTTATATTATTTTGTGACCATAAGCCATGCGGGAATTCAGGTATTGAGCTTATTCACCTGGAATAAGTCCATCTGGACGGCATCCCTCCTTCTCTAAACCTGAGAAAAAAGAATTGTGATATTGCTTTGTCGAAGTGAGAAACGCTGATTGAAGCCGATATAAGATGGATTAAAATTTGGGGGAGTTTTTTTTTTCTTTTTCATAAGGCCACTGTCTAGCGACGCGGCTCGTGGCCGACTGACACTGTGGGGTCTTCAAGTTGCGAGCTGGTCGGCCAAATCTCCTAATTCTGTGGGGAAGGGGAAGCTATTGTGTCCGGCGCAGCTTTCCAGCTCATCACAGTTCTTGCAGACATGATGGCTGCGGATTTGTTCATTGTTATACAATTGATTTGTTGCAAAGCTAATAGTAGAGGCTTGCTCTGTACCCAGATTAAGGAACCGACTACTCTACTACGTCCCGGAGCTATAGAATCTTTCAGTTTTATACCTATTGGCAGTCGCGTTTCGCGACCCAATTTCACAAAATGCTATACAGAGTTCTACAATTACGTTAATAGTGTTTCATATCAAAGTCAACTCGTTCCTCTCTGCAAGGTATTAATTTTCCGCCATGGCTTTGCAAGGTTTCCAAGCAAGGCCATTTGTGCGAGAAAGCCGAATATGTAGGGTCATTGCATGACCTATATTTAAGAGGGATAATTAGATTCTAGCATGTTCCAAGAAGAGATGTTGTAGAGGGTGTTGTCGGTGGTATATGGTGTACGATTAGGTAATTGGTTGTAAACGTATGTGTTTGAACTCGTCTCGCATAATATGCGCTTCTATAAGGGTGACGGACAGGTGAGAACGGGGATGGTATATTCTTGGCAGGTGAAAAAGGTGGAGGATTTAAATGCAGCGGAGTGTGATCGGAACAAAAGTAGGGGGGAAGTCGAGGTTTCATTTCCCTGTTAAAACGCCCGGAGTGTGTGATGAGAGCAGCGGCGTTGCCCCGCTGACAAGAACGGAGTAATCAGCGGTCGCTATCTTTTCAATGTGGAAGAGATGCTGGTTTTACAGGATAGGATTGAAAGCCGTATGTGAGATGCGGACTTTCTGCGAGCTACGGCATGATTGCTCTCAGCTTATTAGAATGGTCACGTAGTCTGTGAAGTGCGGTGGTTGTGAAGGCGATGTCTGTTTCTTCGGTTGTAGCACAAATGGCGTTGAGAACGGTGAGTAACGTTAGGGTGTCGAAGTGCAAGGCGGTTATGGCCAGTGCATGTGCTAAGGATGGATCTATTTTGCGGTGTCCATGTAGTGCGTGGCACATCTGTGGTGGTGTTTTACAGCAAATATGTTTACCGGTATCCCATGCTAGCATACCCCACATGCGTTTGTAGGGGGACTACCCTAGCCGGGGAGGGTTCCGTGTGCAGGAAACGGGGGCAGGAAGGAGGAAACGACGCGGCAGCAGACGAGTTGCGAGAAAAGTTTGGGAAACTGTGGCGTCAATTAAGGCAGTCGAGAGGCGAAGAGGACGCAGTGCCGCAGCAGCACAAACGCGCGGATGGGAAATAAAAAGATAATAAACATTCTTATCGGTCTGGCATTGGAGAATTTTCTCCGGGTGGCTTCCTCACTCCTGGACTCCGTTTCTTCTAGCTGCTGGTACTGCACTCTCAACCAGCTGCTGTTGGATGACGATGGAGTAGCTGGAGAGGGCACGCGCCCAAAGCTCAGGTGTACTCAACCGTTTAGGTCGGCGAAGTGCCGAACAACCACGCTCCCCCGTAAATTATAGAGAGTTCACGTAGCTTCACAGAAGCAGTTGATAGAGGAAAGAGTGAAAAACAATGGGTTGTGAAGGCCAAGTTGGAGAAGGCGGCACGTAGATGTAAATGCTGCGACACCGAGAGCACTTTTTGGCGATATCAGGATAAGGAAATGTAGTATAGCGTTCTTTGTGCTTGATGTTGTTGTAGGGAGTGCTATTAAAGATTCGGCGCCTTAATGACTTCTTATAATCGGTAAGTGTGTCTTCCTCGGAGGCCATAATGTAGGACGCACATTCCTGAAGTGAGACGTGTGAGTTCAGTTACTGTGATGTGGAGTTGAGAGAGGTGGTGAGACCCGGATCAGTGCGTGTGTAAGCTGAAGTAGAATACATTATTTGTTATTTATGGCTCCTTGTTGTGGAGTAGCGTCTGCGCGATAACTGACTTTGTTAATGATTGAAAATTGGTTCGCTGAGTTGCCTATATTTTATCTCCAAGTAACCTTTGTGTGAAGAATTACTAAAAGCCGCATTTTCCAATAGGACGCAAAGACCGAATGAGCATACAGAAATCTTTCGCCGGCAGAATCTGTACTCTTGTAATAAGATTCTTTCAAACACTGCGCGGATAACTACCGCCTGTTTCCCTCTGCCATTGTCAGGAAATAAGAAACCATATTTCTTACATATTTCTATACTGGTAACTTTCGCAATAAGTGCATCTGCCTACGGACAAACAGAATGCGGCCCTTCGTTTTAAACAGAATAAAACGAGCACGAACATCTGAATCATACTTCATAGCTGGCAAGAAAGCTTTTCCCGCTTTCAGCGTGATCTGGGTTGGAAAGACAAAGAGCTGGTACGTCGAGGCCACTACACTTCGGAATCAGTCAAGGGAAGTTAGTGATAAAAGGAATGTTTATTGACCCGAAATGCGTGAGATAGTACGAGATGCTCTGCCAGAAGATGAAGAACAGCTAGGCAGCTTAAAATTTCTATTGTTATTTTTCGTGTTGTGTTCAATGATGTTGCCTCGGTCTCTATCGTTCCAGGTGCCGTGGCGGTTCAGATGCCCTCCATACTACACCGTAGCAGCAGAATACACAGTGACCCGGGGGAGACTGCTGATCTGGTGTGCGTGGCCGAAGGTTTCCCTGTTCCCAGATATAGGTGAGTGTGTACGAATATCGATGTCTGGTAACTTTCTCGATTCCCTCAGAAATGCTTTCTTCCAAATTCCCTGCTTCGCTGTTCGCAGAAGTACCCTTAACTTCGCATCTGGAGTACCCGAGCAAGCAATGATTGATTTATTCAAACAAAAGTTATCCTTTCAAGAACTCATCGTTTTTCTTTCTCTCTCTCCAGTTCTCTCTCTCTGAATGGGTACTTTTGTCTGTTCACAATGAAATAGGAATGTTAAATTCGCCCACATCATTAGTCGAATGTTATTTTATCACTACTTCCTCCTGTTTCTCCTCCTGGTATGGGACATACGCTTGCACTGAGATTAAACCTTTCAGTAAAATGAGTGAAGTTTTAGTGCTTAGCATGGTTTTTTATGCTTGCCGAGAAAACCAAACACAAAGATAAAAGCGAGCAGAAGTGATCCTTCTCCAGTGTACCACATCTAATGGGCAGAGGAGGTTTGCTCTCATCTCAAGATAGTGCGCGTCCGGCGGCCACATCGGCTGCGGCTGCCCCGAGAATATTGAAGTGGCTAGAATTCCTGAAAAAAAAGCACTGTGATGTGTGTCTTTATATAAAACATTTAAATTTACGTACACCAGAGAATAGTTGAGGTCTCTTCGCATTGTGTGTTTTGTAGACGCTAATGTCGTTCAGAGAAAAATCGAGGAACAGTCAGAGAGCACGTAAAAGGGTCAACCGAATGGCATAACGATCCGCGATAGTTGGTGAGGTAGGATGGTATAGCCTACGTGTGTGGCAGTGATTCCGTTTCGTTACATCAATGCTTCTGTAGACGTTCCGCCATCAGAGTCTGGATGTTTGCTATTGTCCTGAGATTGCCGTATAAATGCAAAGCGAACAATGCTTGGCGTCTACTTCCAAAAGCCTATGGCGACACGAAAAACAAATTCGCTCTCTATGACAAAATAACCGGTTTTCAACATAATAATGTTTTCCTGGGCGGGATAAGATGCTCCCAATACAAAATAAATTGCTTTTCAAACTGCGACATTAGAGAGATCCCGCTTCAAAAATATTCTTACTAATTACCGAAAGACGTATCCTGGCACTTTGCAGGGATGACAAAACAGTGGCCGTGAGTATGCTGACTGCATTTCAATAAGTGGAGCTCGGCAGGAAGCAAAAAACGGGCCATAGTTGTTGGCATTACAAACATGGGAGAGCATTTATACAGTGTAATAGCGTGGCGATTTGATTTTCAGGTGATACAAGCAATTTACGTCAACCTTAAGACTTACTTTGATTAAAATTTGATAACTTGATCCTAACTCAACTCTTTGTGTTCCAGAAAAACTTGCCAATTAGTTAGCTTTTACAGTTCAAATTTTACAGATTTTTTTACTCTGCTGCTGCAGCCCCAGGGAACTGGCTCGAAGTCATTGTCCATTTTGCGTTGGCTTTATCAGCACTAGCCAATCTGCAGAGACCAGTCGATAAATAGCTCACTGGTGCCAGCGATTTCTAAGAATCAATCAAGGCGCCACTACCTTGACTTTGTGTTGCCTGATTATCTTGCTTAACTAAATGTAGTTCACTGTAACCCCAGCACACTTGCCATTCCACGACGCCCCCTTTATAAACCCTGGAATAATGGTTTATTGTTCAATGAATTTCGTTGCGACCATTCGATGCCTTTCTGTTCTAGGGTGAAATAGTTTCCGGTTTCCTTACTCAGTTTTCTCCACAATACCTGGCACTACAATGGCTGCTTTTTGGCAGGCAAGTAAGCAGATGAAGGATCTGAGATTTTTATCTCCCACTTCCCTTCGCATCAAAAAGAAGTCAGATGCGGAAACCGTGGAAGCGTCGTTGTCAATTTGTCTCCATTTCCCTCTCCATTACCCTCTCCATCCTAATAATATTCGCAATATGTCTTTCTACGAAACCATCAAAAGGCTTACCGACAACAATACCGGCCCTCTGACGCCAGTCGGTTCGTCGACGCACCTAGGTTGATATTCATGTGCCAGGTTCAAAGTGCGTGATGTCGAATTTTTCGCCGTATCAGCGCAGTAAGAGACGTCATTTAAATCTTTTTTTCCGTGTCATTCATTCAAAAATCAGTTGTTCGGCGTGAGAATAGAACCCCGGGCACTGACAATCGCTTTTATCGAACGTGCGTAGACGTCGGTTACGCTGTGAGGAGGGCGTTATTGGGAAGTGCTTTGAACGCCAGTACACCGACACAGTAGTTGTCATCCTTCTATTTACGCTAGAACTCCCAGAGTTTTGTGTCGAATTTTCAATAAAATCCCAGAAACCCCTTTGCTGCTTTTTTTTGTTGTTGTGGCAAACTCTCCTTTTACCAAGCAGTTCTCGCTGTGTCTTTCCAAAAGACTTAAACTAGAAATCAAAGCAACGGCACCTTGACCACGAGAAACATTTTTCAGGCGATTTAGCATTATGGCTGCTCTATCGTTCCTGCAGATTCAAGCTTGTTAGTAGGTTTAAAAGAATACTTTTTTATTCGAATACGCGTGAGTAGACTGTGCTGAATATTCATTAGTATACTGTGCTGAAAATATCTACACGCAAGAGTGTCTCTTCTTATTTGTTCCTGAATCGCCGAAACCGTATTGTAGACTGCATACGCAAGCGGCACCAACGAAATGACCGCGAGTAAAAAACCTAAAATTTTATTAGTAATGGTATTAAAATGGACGCGCCATCACGCAGACGTTTTACGACACAGTTCCTGACTGCGCCAACCTGCAATGTCGCAATTCCTTTATTTTTCAAACAGTACATAACAGACGTAGAGTTCGGGGTCAGTTTGGTTGCTGCTTAACAAGAATATTTGGCAGGTTACCGTCGTATCAGTAAGAACTTATTTCCTATAAGCCGCACGCATACATTCGGGTGCAGAAATAGTTACGTTGAGCTCCAGGAGATGTTGATGGGTAAAACCCACCCATGGCCTTTAGGGAAATTGCTGCATCGTGGTTGTCCGGTCTCTTGCAATGAAGGTTTCATATCGCTGATTTTGTCCAATTCTGATTTTTCGCATGGTGTACCTGCAACTCGCCACCATCTGGCCCCCAGCTGGTTCAAGAGGGACGGCCAGAGGATGCTCGCGCTCGAAGAGAATCCCCGTGTGAGGCAGCCGGGTGGAGTTCTGCGCATCGGCAACGTGGTTGCCAGCGATGCTGGAACCTACGTCTGCGTCGTTTCCAACAGCGTCGGAGAAGCACAGGCGGAGATCGAGCTGATTGTAACCCGTAAGTAGAAGGCGCTTGTTCTGACTTCCGGGTTAATCCAACGCGACCAGTTGAATGGAAGCCCTCGCCGCAGGCTAAAATGCGGATGAATTTAGAGGCGTCGCCCTGTATATGTTTATGTGCCGGCTTTTGATGCATAGCATTTTTGAGATTGTGCACTTTAGTTTTGGGGGGTTCGGACTTAACTATTATCTGCGCTTTTTGTGCAGAAAACAAGCCACTAGCTTATCTGGGTTCTTTTAATGTAGCTTCAATGGGAAAACCTTTGGAAACACTGGCCCTCGCGGGACAATTAACCGTTTTCAAATTTTCATTAATTCGTTTACTTTGAGTCCAGTATTCGATTTATTTATTTATTTATTTATTTATTTATTTATTTATTTATTTATTTATTTATTTATTTATTTATTTATTTATTTATTTATTTATTATCCGCAGTTCAAGCGGCAGCTCGTGGGGGATGGTTATACAGACCCAGAATAATACCATGAGAACGTGAGATTATACTGAGCATTGCGAGCAGAAAAGCGCATTGTACTATAGACCGTTCCATCGGGGGAGGGGGAAACGTACTCTCGCACTCAGCGGTCGCGGCGCGCGGACCGCCTTTCCTCCCTCTGGAGTGTGCGCGCCGATCACGGAGGCCTGGCGCGGCTGCTTCTTTGCCTTGACTACGCTTTGTAGGCATCGCGCGGGCGGGTTTACCACTAATTTACGCATTATTTTCATTAAATGTTGCTAATAAATGAGCCAGACAAGGAGCTTGTGAGTTGCACACGTTAAGATTTTTGGCAATTTTGTTCTGCTGAGCTTTTTCTGTGCACCTACTTTGGAGTAGTGGCAGAAAATTCTTCTACCTTCTTTCTAAACTAAAATGTGTCACTAAAACTTGCCTGCGCCGCAGGTGGTATTAGTTCAATCTCCACAGTTGCTGTAGTCACATTGCGGCATACGCGGCTCCAGGTATTACGTGGGCTGGCGTTGGCGATTTTCACAGTGGCTACTACCTCCCTAAGATGTCCTATTCTCCCGCCAATCTGAGGGGAAAGGGGGAGGAGGTTATTGAAGGGGATTCCGCCTTCATTCTTCCCCCATCCCCGATTCGGGGAAAATAAAGTTGTTCACTCACTCACTCCAGCCAAGAGTTCAGTCTATTTCCCAAATGTGATGTCTCTTTGTCGGCAACATCAAACTAAGCAACGCAAAAGCGAACGCTTGTCTGTCTGCCCAACGGTAGACGCTTAATAAGTCCTTATGACGCTCTCCAGGAGCCATGTTGCCTATTTTATTTATGTTGTAAATTAGTTGCAGGGGCTAAATTGTGCTGCAGAGCAGCTTGGAATTCCAGAGAGAGGAAGTTTTGTTTATAGTTGGCGGCAATGGGTGGCTGAGGGTGAGGTTTTTATATATCGATGATTTATACAAACTATGTAATATGCCAATAGTTACTAAGTTTACCCCAAACTACCTGGATGACACCCTGCAGGGATATGAAGCCAGAACTCTGTTACCACTGACACGCGCTTCCGCTTGTTGCCCATTAGTGTAGAGCGTGTCACGGTTATATCGTGTTAACAAACATCAGTTTTTGCAGTAAAGCGATCAAAGTACCCCCTATAACGCGATCCCGGGCACACACACGCAAACAAAATAAAATGTAAACTATGAAATATTTACACGCAAACGAAAAATTAATTAACGACACGGCAATATCGTTTAAGTTTTACAATAATAGCGCATTTTCGATTATCACGCTATCTCGAGTATCTGCTTTAGGGATGTGCTGAGTGAGTGACTCGGGATAATATCGTTTGGTGCTTTGTTCCATACCCAATTTGTGAGAAGGATCGATCCGGCGTGATACGCATTGCAGCGGAATTTCGCTGCCCGTGCCGGCTTCTGGAATAAAGTGAGACGATAAGTCGTTCGACCGGTAGACTCGACTTCATGTTCAACGGTATCAATTATAATAAATAAAGCCAGTAAGATCCAATTATGCTTTATTAAATCAAGTCAACGGTATACGTAACTTGCCATGTTAGTAGCTTTGCTGTATAAAAAGTTATTTTCAGTGTAGTTACTTAGCTTTATTATATGCTATAAACTTAATATGGAGCGCCCAATTTACGAAATATCAACACGTAGTTATTTGTGAGAAGCGCCATGCGTCGCGGAGCAAACGCCCAAGACAGCAAATCGGCCAGCTACAAGACGGCGCTCCGCACGCAATATGGCAACGCCCTCATTGGAACGGTCTCTAGTTTTACAATAATAGCATTGCATTTCGAAAGCAAACCGATTATCATATATATGGTCGCGGTATCTGTTTTAGGGCAATTCTATTCTCCTTATGTGCTGAGTGAGTGACTCAGGATAATATCGTTTGGGGCTTTGTTCCATGCCAAATTTGTGAGAATGATCGATCCTGCGTGATACGCATTGCAGCGGAGGGCTTATTTCGCTGCCCGTGCGGGATAATGCGGCACCTTCTGGAATAACGTGAGACGATAAGTCGTTCGACCGGTAGCTAGAACAGACTCTTTTGATGGATTGGATAGACTTCATGTTCACGGTACGGTATCAATTACAATAAATAAAGCCAGTAAGAGTTATTAAGAATAAGTTCCAACAAATGACATTTCCTCTGATATACAGGCAGTGAAGCATGGTGCCCCTCAGGGATCGATAGTAGGACCGTTATTATTCATAAACATATCAATGACGTAAACGGCATACATAACTCTTCCGATCTGGTAATGTGCGCTGATGACACTAATACTTTTATCTCTTCCCGTTCATTATCGGCGCTTAAATATAGGATCAATGCTTATTTATTTAAATTTCCTGTTTCGTTGCATGTAAGTAAGCTTAGTTTATATGTAAATAAAACGAAATGTAATATTTTCAAGCCCATCAACTCCGTGGAAACTAATTGGCTGCATATTCGTTATGAAAATAATACAACCAGTCAGGTTTCTTCCCCAAAAAAATTCGGTGTGTGGTTAGTGAAAAACTTTCGTGGTCTGTTCATATGAAAAAACTTCCTTCTGAACTAAGTAAAATTATTGGCCTATTTTCACGGATTTGAATCTACTAAATGTTTCGTTAAAACGGTATTTGTATAGTGCCCTGTTTTCTTTAGTACTTTCTTATTCCAATCTTGTTTGGGGTACGACCACGTCTTCAAATTACCACAAATTATATTTCCTGCAAGAAAGAGCCGTGCGTGCTATTGAGGGATATTATAACGTACTGAGGGATATTATAACATATGAGGGATAACGTACGCCAACTTTGTTTGTTAGACACTGCATATTAGTAGCCGACCAACTTTATTATCTGCGGCTGATTCAATACTTTCCCCATAATTGCATGTACTGTGTTCCTGATAACAACATGTTACAATCTCCGCGTGGTAAAGCTAGGGTTTCTGCGAACACGAACAAATAACGGGAAAAACTGAGTTTTCAAGCACCCACGCCTCAAACGAATTCTCCTGTCCTGATGAGTTGTTTTAGCTTGAAACATGCTCAAGAAAAGAACCACACAACACCTGATTGAAAGTACAATTCTGATGTAAAATCGTTTTTCACCGCCTTCGAGCTATGTGCGTATGATTATGTATGTGTTTACATTGATGCTAGTGTATATAAACATTTCTATGTGTTTCTCACAAGTACCCGAGTCGAATGTTTTACTTTATTTCAACCGTATGTACGAATTCTACTTGCACAACTATCAATTTGCTTTTTGCCTTTATTTTGCACTTGTGTATTCTTATAGGAGTTACTGCGTGTATATTGGTATTGTACAAATGATTGCTGCACCTTCTATGCACTAAGTGGTTTTTGCGTTTATATCTGTATTGCCAACTCTCTTAGGATACCGAGGCCTCGTCTGGCATAAACGCTATTTGCCCCCGTGTCTTCTATGACAAAAAAATACACTTCACTTCACCTGCTGTAGAAAAATACAAACAATCAGCCACTGTACCCTTAGCACTGCCGCGTTCCCTGATGGTGCAGCTAGTCGAGAAGCTGCCTACATCTAGGTGTGAGTATGGTGTTTGTGTTGATGGGTTCTGGAGTTGATAGCGGCGTCCAGTCGGATGTGTCAAATACATGAAGGGACTAGTGCCGAGGCCGTCGCCGGAAAATAGGGTTATCGTGAACGGCACCTCGGGACATGCTAAGCCAAGTGCGAGCGCCCCTTTATCTAGGTGCTCCAGTTGTTGATGTTTACATCCTACAATAGTTTTCTTTTATTTTATTTGTTGTTTTGCTTTGCTTTTCATTTATCCACGTGCGGCTACTCTCCGAATCTGCGTTGTTAACTACGCATTTCCCGATGCACTGCTCGGCTTTCTTCATCTAACTCCTAACTTCAAGTTCGTTCAAAACTTTGCCGACGAGTCTTCGTCGCTTAACGCAGTGCCCTAATGGCAGATTAGAAAGTTATGTGAGCTGACTGCTCTGCAGAAACAGATAGCAAGGAGGGGCCGCACAAGCGTAGATCAAAACACGTCGGGTGATGCCTACTCCTTCGTTATTCTGTGCAAAAATTTCAAAACTGGGATAAACTTGGCCAGTCAGTTTTAAACCACATTAACAGTTTGAGAAGATACCAGCGATGTAAGGCAGGAATAACAGAAGTGCTTCAGCCTAGTGGTTCGGGTTTTTGCGTTGTGTCGTCGTAGTGTTTAGCCGTGCATAAACATTGTAAACAGGTTTTTTTTCTTTATCATTTCATCAGCGGCTGTCCTCAGGGCACCTACTAAAAGCTAAAATCACATAAATATGTCACATCACAAGTGATGGATGGTGCTCTCATGTAATTACCGCGGGTTGAGCCTCCATGGGAATCAAAACGGCCAGTCACCATTCTGCTTTCATGAACTTCTGCCCTCATGTCAGATAATGCGGAAGCACTTTTCAATTAAAGTGCACTTCCGAAACCTTTTGCACTGCTACAGCAGGCTTAACTATGACAGCCCGCTGCGAACTTTTGGTTTAGATCACACAGCACGAATCTTTTTCGGAGCAGCCAAAGAAGGCTTGTCTACTTTTGATATGAATCTTGTTCTATTTATTTCATTTCCCTCTGCTGAAGTCACCAGTCCATATTATTAGCGTGCCGTTAATTATTCAGGGTAATTACTGCGATTGCTTTTTTTACTTTCAGGGTTTTTTTTTACCCAAGAACGCCCACAGTTCGAAATCACGCAATGTGTAAGCAGCAAAAACCAGTTATTTCTTATAAAAAATAAGATCTCCAAAACACGCCGAGCACATCAACACAATATTCCCATTTAAATATGAATACAAAGGAAGGAAGTAACACCTTTGTTGTTCGTACAGCCAGCAAATGAAAAGTGTTACCATACGAACTATTACTGTATACGAAGGCAGCATTTGTGATCATAAAGGTTGTGGGTCTTTGTGAACATAAGAACATATCCACGCACATTCTGCTCGCGTTCCCCTATTGACTTCGTAGACACTTGCCTCCAGACAGGAATGAAACGCAAGGTGACATTTGTAATGTGATTCACTTTACTTTTCTTGACTTTCTTCTTGAGAAAACAAAATTGGCCGCTCTTTTTGAGCGAAGACTATATGGCTGATGTTCCATTTATTTTTAAACGCGGAGCATTTCTTAGGCTCGCCTGGTCCTCCGTCGTTGATGGCGGCGCCGTCCACACCCTCACTGCGCATGCGCAACTCTCCTCCTACTTACACCCACAGCTCCGCGATACTGCACTATAAAAAAAAAGAAATAGTTAGCGGCACCCGGTTTCGCTCCTACGACTCTCTGGCCGCAACGGGAGGTACGCGGTGCTCTTACCACTACGCTACAATCCGGGACAGGAGCAAGTGCTACGAACGCGCCTTATGTCCTTGACTCATTCAAACTACGTCAAGAAGCTACTGATACAACGAAGGCACGCGAAGCTGAACGTCAACGAAAACGACGAACTGAAAACTTTAGAGGGGGATGCGGAATTTCCCGCGGGAAAGCTCTGGCGGGAAGCGCCACGCGCCTTGCAGCTCAACCAGCCCCGTCCGCAGCGCCTCTGATGCTGATTGTGGCAGGATGCCCCTAGGGATTGGCCAACCAAAGAATCCATCACGAGATAGGTTCGCGTTCAACCACCGTCGTCATCTTCCCGTAGGGGAACCTCCGAAGAAGAAGAACGAGAAGACAAAGCTGCGAAGAGGAGGGCGTGTACATTGCTCTAAGCCGGTGCACCAATGTCAACACCTTTACCTCACCAAAGCTGACGGAGACTACCGATTCTACCACACAGACAACATCGACAAGAACACGATGGACGAGTTTCGGCGCCTCGATAACCACCGCCCACTCACCGTAACACAACAGCACTTGCGTGCCTTTGCCACCGGTGTGGACCAGGACGCGGAATTCCCTCTGGCGCTGTAAAAACCAGATCACTCAACATAACGGCAACACAATGGAACCACACGTAACTGCCACGACGCTTCGCATCCTCATCACGGTTCCCCACGGGAAGATGGTGTAATTTGTCATCTCTCCAATCAAATTCCCGAAGCTCCACGAGCTTATCAAGCGCTTGCCATCCTATACAGAGCCAGGCGTTGGAAAAAGAATGTCTTGATGTCGGTACCCTAATGTCTGAAATGGCCAACGATTTCGATGGGGACCGTGCAGTTCTAGAACACACCGGATGTTCCTTTTCGCCAGGAGAGGAGAAGCCATTTCCATCATTGATGCTTCTAAACTCACAGGATGGCATGGTCCGAATGCGTGAAGGTCAGGTCAGGGTTCCAAGAATTTCTATTCTGCGTGTGCGAAAACAACTTGCGCCAATCCGACTTTACCGCGAATTCTCAGACGAAAACCGCTGGAACTGCGTGTGTCTACTCAGGTACGCCTGGCGTCACCGTTAAAAAGAAATAAAATTTGTTGTCACAGTCTCTGCAAAAATTTTACAGGAATTGCCGAAGAGTTCTGTGTCACGGATAATTCAAAGAATAACCCTAATGTTTAACAGTGATCAAAATATTTCATGGCTGTGTGAAAAAAAGGTGTTTTCTTTACCCTGCCGGTGCAAAACATTTCAGCCTCACTGGAGAGGTAAGCTTGTACTTTGAACTGTGGCGGCACCCCAGTAACTCGGGCCTTCTGCTGCCGCAGCCGGGCGCTACAAGAGCGATGGCGCTGGGGCGGAGCGACAAGCGACGAGTGCGGGCCACGCACCGTCGGTGTGCAAGCAGCCATGAACGCCACGAGAATGGAATTAACGGGGGCCCCTGTTTTTGGGAGCATGGCAGAGCATTCAGACGTTGTCTCGGCTAGTCTCCCCTGTTACGTTTCCAGACAGAACTTTCCGCGGCATATGAACTTTCGCAATGGCCTAGAAAATTTTGACAACGGATGTACCGTCCGCAGCAATTCTGTGTCACCTTTGTGTTGTGTGATAAAAACCTTCACAGCGCATCCCCCTTTACAAAGTGGAATGTATACCTTCCATTTTGTTGCATTGCTGCTTACCCTCCAGATCAGGCTCACGGCAGAGCCTCGTCAACTACAAGCATGAATATTGATCTCTGCTCTTCTTCTATGGCACTACAGCCCCGCCCTGGGTGACGGTGAGCCCTGCGCACGTGCGTGCCGAGGTGGGCCACGCTGCCGCGTTCCGCTGCAACGCATCCGGCCTGGACTGGGCGTTGGACGAGACGAGCCTGGAGTGGCGACACAATGGACGACGCTTATCGTCGGTCGGCATTCAGAGCGCGCTGGGCGGAGCCCGCTCCCGAGTCCTCCACCTGCCTTCCATTCGCCGACAGGACCAGGGGATGTACCAGTGCTTCGTGCGCCTCTCACCAACACGCACCGTCCACGCCGCCGCCGAACTCATCGTCGGTGGTGAGTAGAGTGGCGACCAGGTGACCAGAAACGCCTGTCGGGCTTTGGCGTCAGCACACAGAAAGCCTCCTAAATGTCGAACACGGCACAAAAAATATGAGTAAAATATTAGGTTAACAATAATTAAGAGATTTGTGATTGGTTGGAAAGCGACCCCAGGGTTCTTCGGCATGCCATTTCCTTGCGGATACGCATCCCCGATGCCACTCTGGCTTGTTGGTTTAGTTGAATAAATGGGGACTTCATGAAGTGTTGCGGCCTCCAACTTATAAAAGTTCGACAACCGGTAAAAAACAGCGCAACGTATCACTGGCTAGATGTGCCTTGCCACGTTGTTACGCTCAACAGGTAAAGAGTTAACACGAGCCTGACGTTATAACTACTACTGCGGATTTGGTTGGAATCGCCAGTGTCGGCAACGGGTTGCATAGCACTTGCATCGCATTGAATTCGGAACTCGTGAGACGGGCAGGGTCCTCGAATCAAGGAGCTTGCGCTTCTAGGAAACGCCTGGTCATAGTGCGTGCACCCGAATCTTCAAGGCAATAGCCGCAATCTTGGCAGTAAGTTAAAAGTGCATGTCGACGCATGTAGACCGCATATTAAGAAAGTGGAAGAACGCAGAAAAACGAGGAAGAAGAAGGATGCAAACTTCGCCGTCGAACTTCTTGCGAATAGATGCAGTTTAATTCTCAGCGACATTGTCCTAACGAATATGGTATATATCATCATCATTACTATCATTATCATAAGAGCCTATTTAGGTACGCTTCAGGACGATGGACTCTCCCATTGACCTCGACCTGCTTCTGTATTGCGCTGCCCGAGTTCATACTTTGCCTACTAATTTTCTTATTTCCACTCTCCGTCGACTTAATGGCTTTCTCCTCCTTGTAGTCCCCTCTCACGGTGTCCATTCTGTTGTCATCGTGGTCCACCTGTTGTCAGTTACTCGTACTATGTCGCCAGCATAAATCTATATCTTTGTATGAAGTGTAACTTCCTTGCAAGCCTGAAGCCTTGAAGACTTCCAAGCTTAGGATTGTTCGAGTGGCCATATCCACATCGCCTTAACCCCATTGGGCATTGCTCCCACTCCGTACGAACTGTGGCTATCAACTCCTTTGATATCAACTACCCGCCACCTGAATCACACTCACTAAATGAGGGTATCGATTTTGTTAAGTGTACACTTTCCTTTTTACGCAGCTTACTTCCCGAACAACAGGTTCTTCATACGAATTCAGGGTTATTATTGTATTGTGGTCTTTGGCGATATATCTTGATTTGTCTGTTTAACAAAAAAGCTTAGTCTGGTTTATTAATTTCTTGAGGAGTAGCCTTATTTTGTTTGCGTGTACGTTTTATTGTTTTCTTGTCAGTTACTTTGTTTTCACTACGCGTAGCGTGATATTGAAGGTAAGTTGCGCTTGTTGTGAACACAAGGCTGGCACGGGAAACAAAACGTACACTTTCACGTACGCTTTCACTGTTATGTCTTCTCGTGAAAGTGACAGTTTTTTTTTCCGTGCCCGGCTCTGTGTTCACAACAAGCGCAACTTACCTTCAAAAGCATGTTACACCGACTAGCCCGACATCAAGCTTTACTGAACGTAGTGTTCTGGAAGTTCATTTCCTCATTTTTCACTACGCATAGCGTAGTACAATGTCGAATATGTTTCTCACTACGCACAGCGTAGTTGAATGAAAAATAAGCCCTCCATTACGCTGTGCTCACCCTGCCAGCTTTAAGGGTGGTGGCAGCTCCGTCAAGCGATTTTGCTTTTACTCCGACCTCCCACTTCACTTGTATTGATGGAAATAAAGAATATTACCATTGTTAGTATTCTAATATTATTATGATATGTTCTAATCAAGTTTGCTATCTAATCAAGGATCCTCGTTTCCTGTCCCTAAACGTTACTACTACCATTATTCACCCAATGGCATGTTGGGCGGATCTAAGTTTGCTTTGAAGTTGTTTTGTAATGCCTCAAGTTTCAGCTCCTTCAGTCATCACCGGCAGGGTGCATTGATTGAATACTCTTCTTTTAAGGAATAGAGGTAGCTCACTTTTCCTTATTTGTGAGTGCTTTCCCAGTACATCCCATCCCATTCCTATTCTGCGCCGCATTTCTTTCTCGTGTTTGGGATCAGCCCTGGCCATCTTAACAAGGTAGTTATATTCTTCCAAGTTTTCAATGTTTCGTTAGCTACGCTGAACAGCGAAGATGTTAAAACAAAGCCCCTAAAAAGTGACCTGCGCAACGTTAAGTACACAACTCTAAAACGTACCCGGCACCAAAACTCACAGAAATTACATTGATAAAAAAATGCGGGCCAATCCACTGTGCCAAAGTAGTTGGAAAGCGAAGCTGTGCGCGACACCCACAACGATTACTCATGAGGTGTATCTCGAATTCCTACACGTACATTTACAGAGAGTGAAACCAGATACAATTAAAGCACTTAACCACAGCACTTATTACTTGAAAGAGATATTCTTTGCTAAAGTTAAATAAGCGCATAATTCATGAACGGTGGTTGGTTGAGTTGTATTATTGAAGCGGATCAGAGGAAACTCTTTTTTTATAAAAAATAAAAGTACGCTCAAATGCAATGTTAGACGGTCTCACTTCTTCTCCGTCTCTGCAGCCGCCAGCGGGGTCATTAGCCTCTTTTGTTTGTTTGAGGGAGTTTTCTGGTGCCACCAATGGTCGCTACTGAACCCTTGGTAGTAGAGGCAAAAACTTCGCTTTAAAAAGTGACGTGGTATATGCGCTTATGTAAATTAACACGGTCTACAATTATTGCTAGCGTTTAAGTACACTCTGCAACGAATTCGGGAAAAGCTGAGAGAGCAAAAATCATAACATAGACAGTATTTAGAAAGCTGTTTATTATGGCTAAATGGAATTGTGTGGACAATGCTGTTGGAATTCGAATGCACTTTTTGCTACAAATGCTGCTCCAGATCCATTTTTTGTCTCGAATGCTATTAAACAAGCATTTTTTTACCCACCTTGCCGCAGCAACTAAGCATCTGTGGTAGATGAATACTACAGTATAGCGACCATAGGGACACAGGAGCCACGTACTGCTTCTTTACATTATCTGCACTTATTATACTGTCTTCTTTTAAGTCCTCACTAAGCTCAGTCTCAATTCACAAGAACCCAAACAACACTCGTTATACCATTCTCAACCTACGTATTTTAACCTCATACGCCATACCGACTTTTTCCCGTAATTTCTCAATTTGCGACTAGCCAAATTCACAGCCGCCGTAGGCTATCCAACGTGGCATCACCACATTTGCACCTTCAATTCAACACCAAGCCTCCAACACCAATGAAGGACCGGTGCATTGGGCAAGGCCTCCTTTTATCCCCTCTTACAGTGCTCTGTGGCGTTGGTGCTGCCCTAAGCTTTGAGCGTATGTCAACCCTTGCCTGCCTCGCAGTTGTTCGCTGTTTTTTGTTGTTTTAGTAGATTCCTTCTAATCGCTTTGGCGTACTTCGCGACAAATGTATCTATTGAGTCCGCCCTCAGATGCGAATATTTTCGCCGAAGGATTTCTCTAGGGAGCCAGTGATTAAAAATTCGAGTCCCCGCGGCAAGGGAAGAAGCAAGAAGCAGAAGCGACCGGTAAGTAGCGCCGGTTCATACATGCATCGGGTGTGTGTGCGCTTCTACGCATACATTGCCCGACCACTATCGCAACCATCTGCCGCTGCCCGCGTCCCGGAATAAATTGAAATTCCGTAGTGAGAGGTGGAGACGGAGAGTACGCCGGGGTAAGCCTGCCGGGAACAATCGAAGGCGAGCGCCATCGGCATGTAAAACAAAGCCTGGTGGTGGCAATACTATATAATGAGCACTTGCTCTACATCGCATCTGTTCCTAGGGAGAGTAAGAGACATCAGTATAGACAACGGTGTGTAACCGATCCCGTGATGGCAAAACGAATGGGCGAAATGGAAATTTTTTAGGCTTTCTCATAGAAGCAGTGTGGTAGAGTCAGAGATTACGGCCTCGTGAGCGGGGGCGTAATGAAAACGGAAGGAGAATGGTTCGGCTCGCATGGGGGAAGCGGGCAGAGCCACTTAGAGGAGAGTATGATCCGCCTACGACCGTGATCACGAAGACGGGTCGCTGAAATACCAGAGGAGTGAACAGGAACGAAAAAAAATAGTGAAGGGCTGAGCACTGCTCCACGTCAGACAGGCTGCGAGTGCTTAATACGGACGTCAAAACTGGCGACCGAAAACACTTCTGGGCCATCCGTTATATAAACACACCGGTTTTGTCTTTCTGCATATGCCAACAGCTTAGAATGTCGAGAAAAGCATTACCTCTTACAAGCTGAACCAACCAATGAATTTTCTAGAAATTTTAGAGTAATTTCCACTCAAGTATACACAGATACCGAAAAGGAGACACAATGCATTGAAGAAAGCACTTATACGTGAACGGTTAACTCAACCGCGACTTCATCTCACGCAGGTGCCTCGCTTCTCACTTCCGCCTAAAGCTCACGCATAGACATTCTTTGGATCTTTTAGGACATACTTTTTGATTAGCGTAAAGTATATGGCATTCTACAAACACTTTCTGAACCCCCCCCCCTTTCCTAGAAGCAAGCTCTCCCACAGCTTGAGTGAAGAGAAAGGGCACGAAATACGATTTAGGTTCCAAAAAACAAAAATTTACAGTGCTGCTTCTTTACGATTTGTTCAAAAATTGGTAATAACTAACTAATATGTAGCGCCTTACTTTGCCAAAAGCGTTTTCTCGTCGTGTGTTTACGGCAAATTAACAAAGTTATGGAGAGCGGCGAAACGCTACATATGGGAGATATGCTCTGGTATGGGCCCTAAAACGGGTGGAACCATTACGGATTTGTGCTATGGTTTAAAATATGAATTTGCAAACTGACAGTAAGCACATCAGAAAAAAATATTGTAAATAAATGTATTAAGCAGCAACCAACAACAATAACAACAAAGAGAACAACAAAATAACAAACAATACCCTCATAAAAAAATCCCGGGACATCTCCACTAACGTGAAACCTGAGGAAGGGCGAAGCATGCAGTGTGTAGGTGTGTTCAAAGATCGTGTCTTTTTCTTGCCTCCCGGCTGGCGCTGATTGGGCGCCGGAGAAGCGCCAGTTGGAGGAGCAATCGCGCGCTTGCGGAGGCTGTGGCGCACCACACCCCCTCTTGCGTTCAACCGGATTTAATTAGGCAATTTGCATGCCCCATCCACCCCCGTTTGGGGGAGTGGCAGGGGTCAACGCTAGCGCAGTGCGATGCCCGCGCTTCGTCCTAGAGGCTCGTCTTCCAAAGAGAATTTATTAAAAACTAGTTACAGCTAGGACCCGGTGTAGTTAGCTACTACACGGGTCGACAGGGCACAGGATATACGCAATGTGCCACGGAGAAAAGGAAGTGAACATCACACAAGATCACAAAAAAACTAGGTCCACCGCACCGAAGGTTCTTTACAATAATATCCGTGGCACGAGGTTCGGACACCATAGTTCACGCGTGGGTGTCAACATAAAAACCACAACAGTTCACACATGTATCTGTTCTACTAAGTGGTCTTGTCTACGACCGTACAGACAGGCATGCTCAGCCAAGCTGCCTTAAGTGCGCCTTGACCTCTAACCTACAACTCCCAACAGCACGCAATAAAGTGTTACACCTTATTAATAAGGCACGATACACCATTGAATGGTGTTATTGGTGACTTCGTTTACGCACGACGCCTCGGCGCCAGTCATGTATGCCTTTTCTTGCTTCGACCGACCAGGTGATCCGATCAGGCCTAGGCGTCGAGAGCCGATTGGTTTTGGAGTGTTGCACACATCATAACCCGTCTTCCGAGTTCCTACGCAACTGACACCAATCAGTAAAATTAAACAAATAATTTCCAGAAAAAGCCCGATCAAATTCAGGGATCTGTACTTGGCCTTTTATTTATTCTTGGTTTATATTAACGACATCGGATCTAACATTTGCCTCTTCAATACGTCTATTCGCGGACACGACTGTGTCGTATATAGGGAAATAACCGTACCAACGACGTTTCTATCCTACAGTCAGGACTTAATGAAACTCGCGGAGTGGTGCCGATTGTGGCAAATGGAAATTAACATTGGAAAAACCAAACACATCAGATTTTCTTCCGGTACAGCCAACCCTCCTCCCACATATGCAATTAATGACAGCATAGTTGAGACGGCGTCATCAATAAAATATCTTGGCATTTTTCTAAGCAATGATTTAACATGGAACACTCATCTTGAGTACATTACTAATAAATCCTTTAAAAAACTCGGTCTCCTGAAGCGTCGTCTAAGTGCGCAAACGCAGACACTAAGCTTCAGGCATATAAAGCTTTGATCAGGCCTTCGTTGGAGTACGCGTCAAACTATCTGGCACCCTCATACGGCCAATATTGACTGACATGCTGGAATCAGTACAAAATAAAGCAGCCAGGTTCATCTGTTCTTGTTACTCTAGTTATGAAAGCGTCTCATTACTAAAGCATAATTTGAACCTTCCTTTCTCTTGCCATGCGCAGAAAGTTGTCTCACCTTTCCTTTTTTCACTCTTTGTATAATAGTGACACAACGTTTTCCCGAAGTTTCATTCACCCTGCTCCTTACGTATCTGCTCGAATCGACCATGTGCATAAGATTAAACCAATATTTTCGCGCACTAACAAATACCAGTTGTCACCCCTTTCTTTGTGTATAAACGAATGGAATTCCCTACCTTCAGCCATAGTCTCCCTCACTGATCCATCGCGTTTCAAATCTGCTTTATTGTCTTATTTAGAATCCGGTGAAGATATGTAGCGATTCTTTTCGTGTATTACGCGTGTAGACAATGCGCTCACTTCTTTTCAAGTTTGTTACATGCTGTTTTGACTCACCACTTTGTCCCAGTTCCCTCACCAAATGTATAGTTGACAATGTTGTACCCGGTTTTTGTATCCCCCCTTATGTAATGCCCTCTGGGCTTTTAAGGTATATAAATAAAAAAAAATAAAACAAATAGCTTCTACTTGTGCTTGACGATTGATGAAGCGGACAGGGAGGGTTCCGTACATCTTTAAATTATGTTGGAATATTTGGAACTGCTGTTACCCATTATGCACTTTTGTAAGCGTTACGTTCTAGTAGCGCGAGGAATGGGAAAACGAGTGTCCCGATGTTTTAGTACCGTGACTACATGGCACGACGATGACAGGAGACGCCGACAGCCCGAGCCCCTAAGTGTCTTTGCCCGTAAAAAATTCCAGATACGCTATCCCCCAGAAGTGTAAGAGGCAGGAGGGGCAGAGATGTACCTCCATATACAGATGTAAGCGACACGTGATATTGGTATGTTATTTATACGCCTTTTCCAGTATGATTCTCTTCGTTCTGCAGCCAACGCAGCTGGCATGCGTGTTTATTTGATTATGTAAGTCTTTATTAATAAACCAATGTCCGTATTTTGCCTCGTCGACGACAATTCTCGGTGTTCGTTTGGAAAGGCCCTTAAAACGGGACATGTAGATGCACCGACGCTGAGATGCTCGTAGAAACAAGTATGAAATAAAAAGCCTTTCCATTTCGCTGAGAAATATGTGCTCATCTATTAAAAGGGCCTTCTTTTCTTCTATGTATACTGTGCTGCACCGATGTCAGAGTATAGTGGAATGTCGTTGATAGGATTAGGCAGAATACGTTTTTCGGCTTAATAATTTTTTTTTTTTCATTCCCCGCCGACGCCCCTTAGAAATAATCATTTTCGCGCATTTAATACGATCACAGTTTTTTCAAAATCAGATTACACGACTGCGAAAGTGGATCTTGACCGACTGTATAGAAATGTTACGTTTATTCTTCCCTATACTAACTCAAACCGCATTCCAACAAGCCACGATCTGCACGTTGCGGATACCCTGAAGCCGCGGCAGCGCGGGACTTGCGGCGAAACCATCGCGGCCAGGTGTGGCCACTCCGTCAAATGATGATGATACGTTATGAGATGAACCGCGCCAAGTAGCGAAACGAATCATAAATCAAGGGAAGATCGCAATGCTCTTAGCAGGTAGCAGCGAATTTGCTTTGCGACGTCTCTCAAAGCTCCGTGCTTCCCACGCTTTCTTTGTTCTCTTAATGCCTTGTTTCTGTGTTCGGTACTGCAGCTGTGCTTCTCAGGATAATTTTGCTGTCCTCTTGCTGCTTTGTTGCTGTGCGCCATGATGCTTACAGGCTTGTGACAATGTCGAGGAAACGCAATGCGCTCACTTTAAAATAAACAGTGGAAAGTGTACACAAGTTCGAAGAGAACCCGAAGAGGAAGCACGTGGACTTGGAACGGGAGCTCTGTTTGCCGGTGTCAAAGCTCAACACTATTTTCCGTCCAAGTTGCAAGAAGCCGCACGTTTTTGTACCCGGTGTAAGAAAACGCGAGGTGCGAAGCTTCGAGCAAATAGAGGACGTGCTGCTCACAAGGTTCAAGGAAGTTAGAGCGGCAGGAGTGAGTGCAGAATGGTCAGTCCTACGCGAAAAAAAATGACAGCATCGCGTTCTTCTCGGACATTAAAGACTTTCAAGGGTCCTGCGGCTGGCTTGACCGATTAAGGTACGGCACGGATTGTTCCACAAAACAGTGCCCGGCGAAGGAAAAAATACCGGCAGCTTCTTTTTTGACGTTTTAGAATAATTTGAAGAATTTGTGGCTGGACGTTCAAAAGAAAAAAAAAGTGCTGCACAAATTGACCAGCTACTACAATGTTTCTCAATAAAAGTGAGTTGCTGAAGGAGAATGAATTTTTTCTCCTTTTCATAACCTCTATAGATAATACGATAAGTCGTATAATACGTTGTATTTTCTGGTTCCCGTGAAAAACGTATCAGCGACAACGCTAACTCATCAGCTGAACACAATAAGGGCACTTTACTAGATTTCCTGGAAACAGGTTTGTTGCAGGGTCCATAGCAAAACTAGGCATTTTCACATATATAACGCAAAAGTGCACTCAATTTATGGAAATACGTTAACCGTTATTGAAGAAGCCCACACATGCTTTGCAGCTCGGATTTTGAAATGTTCTTTCACTTCTCATTTTGGGAGGACGCCCGACTGAAGTTACTGGAGAAGTGCTTTAATAATTTAAAACTAATTTGATCGTTCGGGTGGGCAATTTTCTTTACAGTGGTCGGACAAATTGTGTCTGCTGCTGTCGGGGCAAAGATAGGATGACGGGTGCTCCAGTAATGTTTAAATCAAATCGAGAAATGATAAATAAGTAATGGTTTAAAAAGGAATATGGAGTCCACGTGTACAGTGACTTACTAAAATCGTTTAAAGCTCAGTTTCTCTCTAACAGCCTTTTCCTGGAAATAGGGTCACCGTTCTTTCCACTCTCTTTCTATCTTTCCCGTGGACGGGGGGCCGTCAACCCGAACGATCGAAATTTCATTAGGATCGTAAAGTCGTTGCTCCTGTGATTGTAGTTTAGGCTGCCGTCTTCTTCCCAAATTTCGTAAATGAGCATAATGTCCCCTACCTCCTACGTTTTAAGTTTTGTGAAGAACCATTAGACTTGATTGCCGCAGCTTTAACCCTGGGGCGGTAAACCCATTGACAAAAATCCCGCCATTTCCACAAAGTGAATGATGATGAGAGGGGCGAAGCTAAAATGCTTATCGGTAAAACCGTGAAACATTCGCCCACACATCATATAAAGACTCGACACGTTGTTATAGGTCTTCTTGACGGCGCGCACCATCTGAATGAGTGAAGGACATAAGGCGCGTTCGTAGCCAGGCTCGCGTCTCGGTTTGTAGCGCAGTGGGAAGACCGCCACGTACCTCCCGTCGCGGGCAGAGAGTCGTGGGATCGAAACCGGGCGCCGGGCGTCAATGGCACTCGACACGTTGTTATAGGTCTTCTTGACGGCGCGCACCATTTGAATGAGTGAAGTACATAAGGCGCATTGGTAGCCATGCTCGCGTCTCGGTTTGTAGCGCAGTGGGAAGAGCGCCACGTACCTCCCGTCGCGGCCAGAGAGTCGTGGAATCGAAACCGGGAGCCGCCGCGTCAAGACCACCACTCCTCGCTCGCAAAGCTCGAGACTTCCCACCGCTCCGCTGACAAGCCCGTCGACGACGTCGATGTTTGTGGTGATCATGTAGGGCTTGTTTGGGACGATGAGAATCTCCATGGGTATGTTGGCAAATTGGGTGTGTGACATTTTAGCCACCTTGGTCGTCGCCTTCTGCAGAGCGTCTTGTGTCGCGTACCCCCGGTACGTGTCTTGAGCTCGCAGACGAGGAACGACAACCTCTTCTTCTTCCTCTCCTCCTTGTTGGGTAGCAACGAACGCGTTGAACGTTTCGACCTCTTCGTCCAATGTTTGGTTGGCCAATCCCTAGAGGCATCCTGCCACAATCATCATCAGCGGTATGTACACGGCGCTACGAGGGACGGGGCAGGGCCCGAGCAAGAGGAGCTTCGCCCCTAAAAGTTGTATTCAAGCGAAGCTGATGTATTGCAAACACTTTCTGCAGTGCCTTCTTTCCCTCAGACCGTGATAAGTTTCATAGTTCAACCATTACCCTAACTTAAGACCCAAAATGAATATAGGGTTTTGTAAGGCATTAGTTCCAGTACCTTATCACGTTCAACGCTAAAGCTAAGCTAAATAAAGGTGCAACGCAAAATACAACAACAAATGAAGCGTTCAGGCGCTAATTAGACATTTTCCCATGAGCTTTCTTCCTCGTTTTTTACATCAGAGTTAAGTTCTCGGTTTCTACATACCATATCCGTCAGCAAAATTGCGTTGAGCGGAAAGTTTTCGTCTCCTGAGGAAGCATTTTTTTGTTGCCTTCTTGAAGTGCTCCTGGACTGAAGTGTAGGCCGGTGTTTTTCCCGCCCACACATGAGCCCAAGGAATAGATTCCGGAGCTAGGTTTTGGCCGGTGTTTTCCTGTTAAAGCATGCGCATATCTCCAGACGCCGCTTTATGTATGCACGAAAGGGGTTAAGAGGGAGTGCACGCGCAGCCGAGCTTCAAACGCTAAGGCGCCTGTTGTGCTGGTGGGAGACTTCAACTCGGATGTCTCCCGAACCCGACGCTACCTGACGGGTCGTGCGGTTCTGGGTTGGTGTTTTACACAGACAGAAAGATGCTTAAACGCGGAGGAGAACCGGACAGCCCAATGTTGTCTACTAGCATTAAACTCTAGTCCGTCCAAGTTTCCACTGTGTTAAGCAGCTGGGAAGTGTGCTTAATCGCAAATTATAAAAAATGTGCTTTGTTTCATGCTTGTTGGACTGTTCCCCACTTCACTGGTCCTATTTCACAGAGGAGAAGGGCACTGAATATTCGTTCACCCCTTCCTTTCATCTCAATTCAGACCAAGCCCCCAAGCTGAAGTCGGCATTTGAAGAGGTCACCGTGCGACCGGGTAAACCCGTGTCCCTGCGCTGCGTCGCAACCGGGGACCCGCCTCCCCGCATCGCCTGGTCGCTGGACGGTGCGTGGCCCATGGACTCTCGGCACGGCCGGGTTCACGTGCGCACCGTGGGCTCGGACAGCGGTTCCCGAGGCAGCGGGGCAGCCGAGGTGTCCAGCACGCTTACCATCTCGTCAGTGGAGGCGCAGGACAGCGGCTCTTACTCGTGCCGGGCCTCCAACTGCGCGGGCGTGGTGGCCCGCACGGCGCGCGTCAACGTCTACGGATCGGTGTTCATCCGTGCCATGACCAACCTGTCTGCTCTGGCTGGGAGCACGTTCACGGTGCAATGCCCGTTCGGAGGATACCCCTTCGGACACGTCTACTGGGAGAAAGGTCAGTGGATGGGGTGGAGAGATAGAGAGAGCAATGCTGCTCGCGTTAACTCTTTGTGGTGTTGACTGTTCTCGGGGGAACGGAGCTTGGTTGGGGCGAATCTTTTTCCTACAGCAGCCTCCCTGGTTAAATTATTTATTTATTTATTTATTTATTTATTATTTATTTATTTATTTTATATTTATTTATTTATTTATTTATTTATTTATATTTATTATTATTTATTATTTATTTATTTATTTATTATGTGCATGAATGTAGTAGGCCTTGTGCGAGTGGCCGAGAAAGGCGTGTAATGATCGGCTTCTAACCTTAGACTGGTGGAGACTGGAGAAAAATGCCCGTGCACAAATGCACCCATCAACTTAGCGCCGTATTGTAAAGAAAAATTTATGTAAGTATTTTGTTTGCTTTCTATCACTTTTTCCAATAGATGGACGGAGGCTTCCGCTCAACCAGCGTCAGTCGACGTACTCCAACGGTACGCTCCAGATCCAGGCCACCGACCGCGAGCATGACGAGGGAAGATACACGTGCACGGTGCACGGACCGGACTCCCAGGTTGTCCGCCGGACCACCACGCTGCACGTTCGGAGTGAGTATCGCTCGACGTCATTCTCTTCGTCGACGCGCCACTAGAAAGACACTGTCCAAGCGGTCGATGCATTAGCTGGTGTTTTTACAGCACAACGCCTCCGTTTCCCAATGCCTCGTGGCGCCGCTTTTCCATTGATGTTGTGGCCATTCTAGCGTTTGAACAGTTGAAATTCAACACTTCAAATTATTTAAGGTGCGGGGATCACCTCAGCGGTCCTGCCCTTTGCCGACACCTCTATCTCACCTTTGTTTTAACGCTGACCGGGCACGGCCGCAATGACATTCTGTAGTGTCCCCGAAATATGTTGTCGTGGGGGCGAGTATGTCCATTAGTGTGGGGTCGATGGAATCGGTCGGTGTTGTTAGGCTATGTGAGACTTCAAGAAAATAAAAGAGGTATTTACGAACCGAAAGTGCGCCTCATGCCTTATGATGCCCTTCAAAGGTCACCTGGGCTTCCGCGCAAACCGAAGAAACGCTGTTGTGAGCTTTTTCTCTTTTATCGCCACCGCTAGTATAGTCCTTCGTAAGCACGTGCCCTGCTCCTCTTAAAGGGTCTCTCAACGGATTTGTAAACACTGCTGGATTACTAGTGCAACTTGTATAATGGAGTCGCTCGGCCATGTTTCGACCACTCCCGCTGCTTTTACGGGACTTTTTTTTAAACAGAAAGATCAATTCCAAACTGTTGCCCTCCTCGGTATCCTCCTTGTTGATTTCCAATGACGTTTCGTATGACGTTTGCACGAGAGGGTTCGCCGATTCTGCGACAGAATCAGACGGCTGAGCATTTAGTCGGCCGTGCCACTGGCGGGTCGTCGAAATTCATTCGCTTAGTTGAAACTAAGCCATGACACGATTTGTGCATGAAAAAATTTGCCATTGGTTGGTAAGTTTGTCGACTGCATCAGAGACTAAGTCCAATAGCTACACAAGTGCACATGCAGCGCTTCGATGAGTGTTACGTTAGAACAAAAATCAACGGCCAAATAAAGATGGGAGAAGAGTCAGCGAAGCTAATATAGCTACTAGCGAAATAAAATCGACCGACACTTTTATTTACAGCGTAATACCATAAAGCGGGAAGCACGTTTTGCGCGGGTGACAAGGAACAGCGGACAGCAGCATGACCACACTCGTGCGATTGCTTTTGCTTCTAGTAATGTAGTGGCTAGAGATCAGATTTTTGTGGGAATTTGGGAATCACTTCCTGCACGAGCGTTATCAAGAAATAGCTATCTAAGCGGCTTAAAATGCTAAAACTGAATAAAATTGTTACCAGGCTGTACAATATATACTCTGTATTTCCATGCTGACAGCGCTAACAAAAAGCCGCCATGGGGTTTCAAAAGGATGTTGTGGATAATTTTCATTTCTGTACTGCGCGGTTTCCTTTGTAGCATCTGTTTAGCCTTTCAAATAAGGCTATGTGGAGCACTGTATTTTAAAATCAGTTGCCCGTGCCTGTTTATCGCCAGCACTAATTGCGGTACCGTAAGAAGCGTGTTTTAGGCCGTTCAAGCGTACGTTCCAGCTGCCAAATACCAAAACGTTTTTCTGTATGCTTCATTCGCAAACGCTTCAAGTTGAAACATGACTGCCCGAAAAGGGATCTCGACCCCTTGGTCATACAATGGCTGCTTGTTCAATCAAACAACGACTAGTGACCATTGTTTAGTGCTGTGCCGCGTCGCGGCGTTTTTTGCGACGGTTTGCAATGGATACCAGAACGGAACGTTGACGTCACCCTGTACATCATTCGCTTTTTACCTTTAGCAAATGAAAAACTATAAATGAACAAAAATACAAAAAATACGGAAAATGTCAATACGTATACCGTTTAGCATTTCGACAATAATGCAGATTTTGCGAAAGTTTTGCCTGTAATCGTTATAATAGCATAAATGTAGATAATTGGTGCAGCGGAATTTTGAAAAACTAAAAAAAGAGAAAAATTTGCAATAATTACATGAAAAGGCGAACCGTTTAACGCCCTGCATTTCCGCAATAATGTAGATTTCACGAAAGTTCCAAATGCAATCGTTAGAATAACGTAAATTGAGATAACTGGTGAAACGAAATTTTCCATAACTAGAAAATAACAAAAATACAGTAGACATTCGATAAACGGAACTTCAAGGGACCGGAAAAATTAGTTCCGTTTAACAGGAGTTCCGTGTACTAAGAGAGATGTTGTAAGGTGCAAATGTATGTGCGTACACACTTCTAAGGGCATTTCATGCAACTCTAACCACTAGAAAGTGACTGTAGCTGATAGTTTTCAGAAAGCAAAAAAACTACAAGAAGCGTAGGCACAGCATTCACAAAGTTGATTTGGCAGCAATGAGTCTGTGTGCACTACAAAATGCGTCAAATATTTTTGTTTGAGTCCTTGCAACTGCATCTTCACGGAGGCTAGATAGAGCCCTCAACTTCGCGAGTGCTTACGAGTCACCGAATTTAGAAGACGGCAACGTGGTAATGAAGGACGAATAGCACAACGATGGCACGAACGAGGCGACAGGAGGTGAGCCTTGTAGCCTCGGCGTCTAGAATCGAGACCGAACGACTGGAACAAGAACTGCGATGTTGCATTCGTTTCGCTAACACTGCTAACAACTTACGAGACGAGGCTTACGAGGCCAACAAGGCTAAAAAAGCATGGAGGAAGAAAAAAAAACAAGAACAAAACAGCCGGAACTGTAAAAAGCTGATTCTCATGCCAGTGGATTTCACAAAAAGTTCCATTTCTGGTTCCGTTTACACGGGGATGCGGAAATTTTAGTTCCGATTATCGATAATTTTTTTTTACGTTATCTGAATACAAAACCAACCAAATTCCAGGCAACTGTTTCGTTTAAGCGGCAATTTCGTTTGAGCGATTTCCGTTTATCGAGATTCTACTGTATACGGAAATTATAGAAGATTTCAAAACGTATACCGCATAGCATTTCCACAATAATGCAGATTTCGCGAAAGTTCGACCTGTAATCGATATAATAGCGTAAATGGAGATAATTGATCGAACAAAGTTTCGGAAAACTAAGAAATAAGAAAAAAAAATTAAGAAATTACGGTAAATGTAAATGTATAAGGCCTGGCATTTCCACAATATTGAATATTTCTCGAAAGTAATCGTTATAATAGCGTAAGTGAAGATATTTGGTCGGACAGGATTTATAAGAAACCAAAGATGTGGCTGCAAAAAACCCACACTCAAGGCTGGTGGCATAAGAATGCTACTCATTAGTAGATAATTCTCTGAATTTCGGCAGAATTTCTGTTTTGCTAGTATTGTTGAGATTGTGGAAGTGCCGCATGATTGACCAGTATGCAAAACCCACTTGGCTAAATCAAGTGCATTTTTCGAAAACAGGCAGCGTGGGAGCGAGGCGTTTATGCCGCGGACAGTGTTCCACCGCCGGAGCTGTATCTTTCGCGTGCATGCGTCTGCTTGCATGAGTTCTGGAATTGTGCCGACCTTTGTTAGACTGATGTGCTTACTCTTCGCTGTCTTTTAGTTTTTATATTGTGTGTCACTCGTCACGTCTGAATTTACCTAACATTTCCATGCATAAATGGGAAAAAATGGTCGAGTGGTGTGGAACATCAACTCCGTTTTTTTTTTTTTTGCAAATCGCAAGTTCGAATCACTGATAGCCCTTGTTCTTTCTCTGAAGCTGATTTTTTCGTTTTTGGTAAACTTTTTCATGCTAAATTCACCGTTTGACGCGGTAACCTTCATTGCTCCACGAGCAAGTTCACAGAGCGCATGCACACTGGCACTGACGCACTGGCGAGTTCCTGTTGGCGTGGTATTGCGGAAGCACTAACTGCTTGTGGGCACAGTCTCCAAGCAGCCCACCCTTGGCCTGGTGCGAACATGCCTCTTATGACACAGGGACGGTCCAGGCAAGCTACAAAGGTGGGGGAAAAGCGCATGGCATTTCAGCCCCTCTGTTGACCCGGAGAACGTACATCCACTGCGCACCCCTCGGATAGTGATAGTTACGAATGCGAGCCCAGGTGGCCGGCAAATCTGGCGCATTTTACAGCCGACAACCTGGCACAAGCGCGGTATGCCGATTACTGCGATTTCGAGAGTGTCCAGCCCACAATAATGTCGGATGCAAAGGGTGTGCTTTCTCAAAATAACAATCAAAACTGGTTGGAATTCTTGGATAACGTCCAATCACTGCAGTAGTTCGTATGGACGTCTTTGCTTTAGATAGCGCGGCCTCCGAGGACCACGCATGATAGTTTTTCTTCTTTCATACTGTATAAATAAATATCACCTTATCGACGGCACAAACGATGAAAGAGTGTTTACTTCAAGCAGTCTACGCAGTGCAAGCAAAAACACAAGCTTGGCAAATTAACTTCAGTGTCCCTTAAAAACGGCCAATATGGAACCGAAGGTATTCTGAAATGGGTCTACGACTCTAAAAATGTATTTTCCTAATAAAGCAGCAACACATGCTCGGTCTGTATGTGATGAATTTCCAAAAATTCGGGATCTGGGTGATCCTAAGCTGCTCCTGGAGTGACCTCCATCATTGCTTCCGTAATCTATCATGCTCGGAGTGTATGAGCGGTTACTGGCACTGTTTGTGCAACTGTGAAAAACCGCAAATTTAGTGGATATTTATATGATTTATTTAAGTGCACAATCAGTGAAACCCGCATTGCAGTGTCGCTGCCACTACCAGCTTCTTGGCCCCAACATGTGAAATAGGTCTAAAGGCTGGTGCCTCAGTTACTAGGCAGGCTTTTTTCAGAAGAGGAAGGAGGTTGGCGAATGAATGATCGGAAATACATTGATGATTGCTCTTATTCATACAATTTTAAGGTATAGACCGGATGTCCTGGTGAAGGTTCTCGGGCCCGCCGCTGAGATCGACTTCTCTATTATTACACCGAACCAAAACCATATAACATTAATCACCTATTAAGAGTGAAACGGCTCAAACTTCTGCTCGGGCTGGCAGAGCTGGCGAATAACAAAAGCTCAGCCAAGCTTTCTTTAGGCATCGAAATCGGTACATTCGTTATGCGGCCTCATCACCCTAATGGGAGACTTAGGGAAGAGGGTTCCAAAGTTAATGTACGCGGTGAACTTTCTGGGCTGTTTTCGGTGTTCGTAGCTTTTGCCCGCCGTTTTCAATACGTACCTTTAGCGTTAGTTGTTTTGGAACGTTGCATCATTAAGCACTCTTCAGTTGCCTAGTTGTATTCACGTTATTAACGTAAAAGAAAGCTTACGGAATAAAAGTTATAGAAGCACTCATCACAATTGAAAAGCGGGACTGGCTGCAAAGACAGATGATATCTCAGTCATTGCATTATTATCGACGTAAACCTGGAACCCATAATATGCTGGCAGACGATCCGTGAGCCTGTACGATGAAGGTTAGGAATCAAAAGACAAGAACAATTTAACCAACAGCTTTTGTCATATCGCGCTTAGAGTCAGATTTCGCTTTTTAGAAACACAGACATCCCTCTGAGTCACTTTCAGTGGATGGCTGGGTTAGATTTTGGTGCTATTCAGGCTAACTAGAAATAAGTTTCTAATTTTTGTTAAGCAAAGCTACCTGTGGCACAGAGCGCACTCATCTCCATAAAATTTTCACCTGCTTGGTGTACACATTCACAGAAAAAAAAAACAGCGCACACGGTGGCTTTTGCAACGAGGCTTGGTCAAAATCAATAAGAGCGACTGGAAACCAAACCTCACAATGTATGCGTACCAATAGACGCATTTATCCATGATGACGCATTTATCCATGATCCATGTTCCCCAAAGTCTTTGCAAGTAAAACATCCTAATTGACTAACTTCTGCGTTTGTTCTTCTAAATCTGTTGAGAGAGTGAGAGAGTGAAATTCCTCCTGCACTTGCGGCTGTTCATGGTGTTTGAAGTCGAAAACCTATAGACAACCAACGACTTCATTACCACTACATCGTTTTTGCGTACTTTTCTTTTTTTTTATCTTTTGACGCAAAGCACTCCGTCAGGCGGACGTACCGCACTTCACTGCAGCTTCCCCACCGTGGCAGTATCACTCCCTCTAGAATTGTGCGCACGAACCCTACGCCCCTCTACCCTCCCCCACCTTCGGGCAACAGAATATGGAGTGCTCTGAGCGTGACCCCCAAGAACTTGTCACCGGTCGGGCCCTCGACATAGCGGCGGCCCTCTGGACCACCACCACTCCCCCACCTAAAAAGCGGAGTTCGAAATAAAAGTTGTTTCTCTCGCTCTGGCTGATTCAACCATACCGCATCTCCACATCGGCTGTGCAAGAATTGCTTCTTGAAGTGAGTTAATTACTTGGTAACTTCTTTTTGGTGCTACGGACTCGTAAAGTGTTCGGCTCTCGCCTGCTCAATGAACAGTCATAGGGTACTATCTAACTCGACAAAGCGGGCAGTATTGGCCAAACCGGGGGTTAAGCTTAGGCAGCGCAACGGCGACGCCGACCGCGCCGCTGCTGCACGGGCTTCTGCAGCCATCGGCAATGCCCAAGGAAGGCTACGCCAACACCGTGTCGTTTTGAGGACCGACTGTCAGCAATGCCTACCGCGTGTGGCACCGTCGCTCCTTCAAGTCAGTCATCTTCGCTTCTGCGCAATACGTGTCCTAGTGATCACTCAGTCTCCAACAGTCTCCACTATAGAAGAAGACACATCCACGCCTTCTGGGCCTCTCTTCCGGAGATGCAGGCCCCCTCAATCGAAACCTCTACTTGCCTCAACAACGTTACAGTGGAACCTCCCTGCAATGCCTGATCAAGATCAAGTGACCCGTTCTGACAGAGGAAGTCGCTCTCGATGCCAGCTCGTGCTAAGGCCACTCATTAAGTACAGCGTGAATGACATCCTTAAGCACACGTTTGCACACATAATTGGTGCAAGTGCCCCACAATCGTATTTAGATGAACTAGCCCCACACAAATACGATACGACTGGCAACTGCATTTACATTACCGTTTACGACGAAACGCATGCCTCTCGGCTCATTCAGGTTGTATCAGTTTTCTTTGTTCGTCAAGGTACCAAGCAAAGCATTCCAGTGGAGATCAAGCTTTCTCGCTAGAAGCCAAACACGATTAGGGGAGTCACAGGAGTCACAGAACCCAATTAATCTAACGAGGAGACCCTTCGCTGGCTAAGATGTGAGCAGGCTAGAACAGTAGAATGCAGTCGCTTGGGATGCAGTAACCAGGTAGTCGTCACGTTTGACACACCTACCCTTCTACTACTTTGCTAAACGACTACTTTGCTACAATTGCCATACGTGGGTTATATGGCCCGCTCCGGTCCGGCGCAAGCTGTGTGCAACACACGCGGCAAACCACACAGGGAGAGTGAAGAATGCGGCCCTCAGATATACTGCGTGGCCTGTAAAAAATACAGACACATTGCGCTAAATCCCCCATAAGGATCTCAGCGCCCCCGGATAACCCACAAAAGTATGCCACCAAAGGGGTAACCTAGGCAGAGAGGGCCCGTGGTTCTCACACGGATCAGTCGATATCAATCATGAGTCACCCAACAAATGCCAAGTCTGAAAAGTAACTTCACTGCAGCCATTCTCAACCAACTTGCTGCACTCCGGGCGGATATACTGCAGCTTTGGAAAGAAAATCAACTCCAAAATGAAAGCCTAGAGCTTAAACGTCAGCTACAGAGCAAAACAATGCCAACAGCAACGTATAAGCAATTAACTAACTCCCAAACTCGGCCCAGCCGATCCCAGAGAAGAAGAGGTACCCCTACATCTCGATCGACCAACGAATCCCCGCTCCAATTAGCGCTTCATATTGTCCGCACAGACATTCACCGCGAACGGTTTGCACGTCAAGCGGAAAGCAAAGAGGACCAAGTAAACTTTGCCAGCCAGATGAGTGACATATCCGCAGTCTTGTTCAGTCCATTTTGCAGAAGCTCCTCTCCAGAGACAACTATAAGTAACCGCTGCTCAAGGTATCCATTCGGCCTAACAACCAGTCACAATGAACGGGTCACCGACAGTATTGCAATAAAAATGCCGCAGCTACTCCCACCAGCAAGTTATTCTTAAGCAGAGAATTATCCAGATCCAACCGTTTACATAGTACTGCAAGAAAACTGCAGCACTCCTCAAATTCCGGGATATATTCTCGCGTGAATATCGGTCAAGGCGCGATCCCCAGATTTTCCGTGTGTGTGCATGCCATGCAGTGTGCAATCCCCGGTGAGGGATACGTGCCGTGCTTCTCGCCCACCCAGAGAGAAGAGAAGAGAGAGAAAGCTCTTTCTTAGAGGAAAGCAGAGAGGTCTGCCGGCATGTTAACGCCGACATGCTACTATGCGGGGTACAGGAGGAGGGAAAAAGTTGCAATAGGAGGAAAGGTGGAAGGGAGAGAAGAAACTCGACCACTAAGTTGTTCGAAAACGACGGCCTACATGTGTGGGTCTTGTGGTCGCGATCCATACGGATTCAGCACCTTCGCTGAGGCTCGCTGTCAGATTACCCTTGCTGCCTGCACAATTCGGTGCAGCACTACACCTAATAAACACATACATCGCCATCCTGCTGGCTACACCTCCGTCTAGTAAAACGCAACACTGGTGGAGGAGCCGCGTTTTCTGGTGCCTGAATCCCTGTCCGGCACCAGCCCAAATAGGCCGTGTCTCAGCGACACCCCGGTCCATCGGAGCAGTTGTCGCCAGCTCTGTCTCTTTTCTTACTTACCGGGCCTTTTCAGCGTCCCGACCCATCGGGCCTCCAAAGCGGCCTTTATGGCCAAACCCTAGGTGACAATTCCCTAGCCTCACGAACCCAATAAATTCCACGGGGATGTCTTCGAAGACGCGGAAGAGTGGTTTGCTTAGTTCGAGTGTTTTGCACTAGTAATCAGTGGGACGATGAGCTCAAACTTTGGAACCCTGACGCCACATTCACCACCTGGACCGACTTCCGTCTAGAGGTGCAGAAGCCCTCTTCCGGCACGGATCGTAGTGACCACGCAGCTGCGTTTGCTGGAGTCGAGAATCCAGAAACCCTTCGAGAGTTTTCACCACATTTACCTAGAACATGGCACGACGTTTTCGCCGCGTTGGTTCTGCCGGACGCGAGGAGACTTTGCTACCTTATGCACGGCGTCAAGGAGCAGCTTTCTGCCGGCCTTGTCCGAACCCCACAACCGAGTGGGCAGGTGTTCGTCAGGGAGGCAACGGCTATCAAGAGGGCTGTGCAGGAGCGATATCGTCGGTATTCTCGGACGTCCACCAATTGCTCCCGGTAACGCAGCCAGCCTGACGAGCGACGACAGCGCTTTGCGAGCACTGATCAAGCCGGTCTTGCGCGAAGAGCTTGGCAAGCTTGGAATTACGACTCCACAGCTGACACAATCCGTGGCCAGAATTGTGTGCAAAGAGCTGCTCCAAGCCTTATCGCCTCCTGACCCGCCCGTGCAAGAGAGCCCCGCAAGCTGCGCAGCAACAATGAGTCAGCAGCCCCCAAACCTTCCGACTTTTCCACGCTGTCACCCACCCCGCCTGTGCATTCGTGGCCCACTTCGCAGCCGACAATCCCACCGGCCCGGTTTCGCAAAACGGATTTGTGGGGCACAGCCCCTTGCAGCCCCTGTGCTATCACTGCGGTGAGCCTGGCCACGTCTACAGATGGTGCCCCTACCGCGAGATCGGACTCCGTGGCTCCACTCTGGCTACTCTTCCTCCGCGGCTTGCCCAGCGGCCGGCCCAAATCGCCGACTACCTTGCCGCACGCAGCACAACGTCGTCTACTCGTAGATCCCGCTCACCTTCTCCAGCACTGCACCTGCCGCCGAACGGTAGTGCCTCTCCAGTTTTCCAGTTTTCCAGCCTTCGGCGGGGAAGCTCGACGAAGCAACCTCGGCAGGCAAGGTTGCTGATTGCAGAAGCTCTGAAAACATACAATCGCCGCCGAAGTCAACCAACTGAAGTGCCGCGACCAGTCGACGAGAACAAACCGCCCGTGCGGTGTTGCCGCAGTGTAAGCACACAAAGACAAAGACCCTTAACGGCGACGAAGGTACTGGTGCTGAGTTCAGCGATAACATCGACGGATATAAAGCGACAGCTGTTGCTAGACACTGGAGAAGATTTTTACCGCATGAGCCCGCAATTTTCCGAGCGCTTGCGCAAGGGAAACAATCCGTGGGACTGGCCTGACTTTCGGTCCGCCGGGGGCCACCTCATGACACCATTCGGGAGAGGCACGGCGAGGATTCGTCTAGGAAACAGCGAGTCTGTTGTCACTTTCTTCGTTCTGCCTCGGTGCTCAAAGACGTAATAATGGACATAGATTTCGTGCATAAATACGACGCCGATGTAGACATCGGCGAGGGCAGGGGGAGCCTATTGATGAACCGGCCTCCAGTACAGCCTACCAAGCACCGACGTCTGCCGCTGCGTATTGCCGATTTCGATGTAAGTGTGCTGCCATGGTCCTGCGCGTTTGTCGCAGTAGCGTGCGACGATCCTTGCACCGTCCATAGCGTTGCTGAGCTGCATACATCGCTCTTCCTCGACCACGGCTTTGCCATCGCGAGAGGCATCGTGCACCTGTCCTGCAGCAGCAGCATTATACTCCTCACCAATTTCGCCAATGAACGCTAGCTCATAGTGAATTTACTACCCTGCCTTCTTCGAAGGAGTCGACACAAAAAGAAGGCAGTTTTGTGCTCCAAACTGGTGCCACCGCGACAGCGAGCGCTAAACTCGCAATATACGTCAGCACCAACCTGCCGTCGAAAAACAGCGAGTGCTCCTATACATACTGGAACAATATGTGGACTCCTTTTCGTCCACGGCAGGTTTCCGTCATACGGATCTGACAAAACACCGGATAATTACCGAAGAAAAGACGAGGCCCATCCGTCAGAACGCGTACCGTGTGGCCCCCAAGGAGCGCCATGCTATAGGGTGATAAGTACACCAAATGCTGCAAGACGGCGTCATCGCATTGTCAAATAGTCCGTGGTCGTTGCCTGTCGTGTTAGTGAAAAAAAAAAACGATGGGACATTAGGGTTTTGTGGGGACTACCACAAACTCAACGAGGTTATAAAAGCAGATGTTACCCGTTGCCTCGCATTGATGACTCCCTCGACAGACTACGACACTCCCACTATTTTTCGTCTCGGGACCTAAAAAGCGGGTATTGGCAGATCGAGGTCGATGAACGGGACCAGGAGAAAACCGCTTTTGTGACGCCTGATGGACTGTACGAACTTAACGTGTTGCCGTTGGGGTTGTGTTCCACTCCAGCCACTTTTCAAAGACTGATGGACACAGTGTTGTCGGGCCTATAGTGGTAAACTTGCTTGGTGTATCTGCACTACGTGATCGTGTTTTCCACAACGTCCGTCCTCGAGGCAATACGATCCGCCGGACTTACACTAATGCCTGAAAAGTGTCATTTCGGGTACGAGGAGCTCCTGCTCTTCGGCCATGGGATTAGCAGTGCCGGAGTTCGACCTGATCCCACTAAGACTGAAGCGTTATACCAGTTTCCCATGCCGCCCAACAAGAAAGCCGTGAGGAGCTTTTTGGGGCTGTGCTCCTATTACCGACGATTTATACAGAACTTTGCCTGCATTGCAGCTCCGGTGACCAACCGTAGATGATTTCGCGTTCCTTTGGAATGACAAGCAGGAGAGGGCGTTCGACGAGCTGTGGGAACGGTTGCAAACACCTCCGGTCTTGGCCCGTATCGACGAAAACGCCACCACCACGCTTTATACCGACGCCAGTCACGTTGGACTCAGGGCGCAACTTGTGTAATGGCAAGACCACGCCGAAAAGGTGATAGCGTACGCCTACCGAAGGTTGTCCTCTTCGAAAGCAAACTACTCGGCCACCGAAAAGAAGTTCCTTGCCGTCGTTTGGGCAGTAATTAAATTTCGATGACACCTGTGTGGCCGTCGATTTACAGTAGTCAGTGACCATCTCTCACTCAGCTGGTTGATCAGCTTAAAAGACCTGTCAGGACGATTAGCTCGGTGGAGCCTTCGGCTTCGAGAATTCCACGTCAAAGCCGTTTACAAGTCCTACCTAGAGGAGGCTGACGCCAATTGTCTCTCGCGAGCAACACCTTTCCCTGCTTCGGCGAATCACTAAACCGATGACGACGCTTTTCTTGGCGTGCTGGACGGATCCTGAGTCAGAGCAGCAACGGGTGGACTGCGGGCTACGGCCGCTGATTGATTTCTGGGAGGGACATTCGCTCACTGTACCGCGGGCATTTTCAAGAGAGCTATCATCCTTCAGTCGCTGCGGTGGTGTCCTCTGTAGAGCAAACTTTTCTCCGCATTGCCATAGCTACATGCTTAGTTTTCTCGCAGTACTTCGCAACGAGGTTCTGCAGGTCTGCCGTGATGATCCGACGACGGCTCAGCTCGGCTTACCCCGTACCCTGACTAGGATCCAAAAGTCATACTACTGGCGGAAAGTTTCTGCAGGCATGCGGCCCTCCTTGCGCAGATGCCATGAATCCCCGAGAAGCCGTTGGAACAGGTCGGGAAGGACCTGTTCGGACCATTTCTGACGTCGTCCGTGGGAAACAAGTGCATTTTAGTCGCCACCGACTACCTCACTCAGTATGCCGAAACAAAAGCTATCTAACGGGGAGCTGCATAAGAGGTTGCCGAGTTTTTTATTACCAGCATTTTCCTCCTCCAGGGTTCCCCGGCCATTGTTATTACGGACAGAGGCAAAGCGTTTACTGCTGGGCTTGACGCAGTGAGTCACCTCAGTGGCACTTCACATCGGACTTCAAGAGCGTACCACCCGCAAACAAACGGCTTGACTGAACGTCTCAACAAGGCAATAGCGAATCTGCTGAGTATGTACAGGGACGCCGAGCACAAGACCTGGGACGCCGTATTGCCATACGTCACATTTGCCTATAATAGGACTCAACAAGATACGACCCGGATGACAACGCTCTTTCTTTTTTATGGCCGATCCGTGACCACGATGTTGGGCACAATTCTGCCCGATGACACCAGAAACGACAACATGCAGCTAAATGAGTTTACGGAAGGAGCGCAAGCGGCGTGCCAACTGGCGCTATGACACGCAGCGTTACGACCTCCCTCACTGGACAGCTGTTCTCAAACCCGGTGAACGAGTGTGAGTATCGGCTCCTGGTCGACTTCGAGGACTCTCTCAAAAGCTCCTCAAACGCTCTTTTGGCCCTTATAGAGTCTTGCGCCACGTTGGCGCCACAACCTAGAAGGCTGTGGACGAATGAATCGTTTCTCAACGCCAGCCTAACCGCCGCCCTGACGTCGTTCATGTCATGCGTATGAAGCCCTGGCTCACACGTTGACAGACATGCCGCAAGCGCATTCATTTTTTTCGATAGCTCTGCATGCATCGGGACGATGCTTCTCGATGGGGGGGGGGGGTAAATTTCGCTTGGATATCGGTGAAGCCGCAATATCCTGCTTGTGGTGTGTGTGATCGTCGTGCAGTGTGCAATCTCCAGTGAGGGATAGGTACCGTGCTTATTGGCCAGCGAATTGTCCGAAGACTACGGCGTAAATGTGTGGGTCCTACGCTCGCAAGCCAGACTGATTCAGCCTTCTTCGCTGAGACTCGCGGTTAGAATATCGCGGCTCCCTGTACTCTTTTCTGTAGCGCTACGCCTAATAAATACGTGCATCGCCATCCTGCTGTATACACCTCCGTCTACTAAGACGCAACAATATTACTCTTGTTAACCCATCTATTGCACCGGCGACTCGGAATCAGCAGACAATGTCGCCACCTGAATATGTCACTGTCCTTGTTTGTCCGTTCATCTCTGGGAAATAAGCAAATACAAGACCCTGCTTTCTCTTCGGCAGATCACGTAGTAGTGGCAGTGCATACGCGCCTACCAGAAGGAAAACGCACTATTGTGGCCACCGCCAATTTCAAGCCAACTAACTCATGCACCACCGCTGCTTCCTTCACCAGGTTACATGTTTCAACGTCCCGATTTCCAGACACCCCGTTTTTACTGGGTGGAGACTTCAATGCCCCCGACGCCTTGCAGATATACAACAAAACTCACCCTAGGTTAAAGCCTTGGAGTATGCTGCAGAAACAGCAGGTCTTCATCTTATCAACGACCCAGACGCAATTACTCGCATCGACCTTCCCGCAGCCCAACGCGACATTTCGCCCGACCTCTCCCGGGAGACGGCCGGACTTGTGCAAGCGTGGGCTCCATATACCACTATCTGGGGCAGCGACCACCTGCCAATCCTCATCAGGTTAACGAGCAAGATCTTGAGACCGGCCTAAGCAGTCACCAGGGCTGACTGGAACAAATTCGACGCAATATACTAACCCCCAACCCACCGTTCCGTTTGGCGAATTTTGCGACTTGATTGTTACTTCATCTGTGCAAGCGCAATAGTCCATCCAATGCCGGGATGACACTCCACATATGTACAAGCATGTTGCAAACCTCTGGCCGAGAGTGCACGAGTTTACTCGCATTTACTGGCATAACGACAAAAGACACAGAGATTTACAACAGATTTGTGGCAATATCGCCTGATTTCAGACTTTCAGCGACAACTAAATAAAGATTCCTAGCCGAGAATGTGTAGCGATTGCAGTCACGAGCGAGGGCTCTCGGGCCTATGAAAACCGCATCGGAATGTGAGCGGCAAAAGCAAGGGCCTCAAGCCGCTGTTCTAGACCCTCATCCTGACCGCACCAGCAAGTGATAAGGAAAAACGGCATATTACATTTATCTCTATGGCTTCTACGCTACCTTCACCTCCGTTGCCCATTATCCCCATCGACAATCCTGATGCTGAATTCGATTCCCGTTTACTATGGTGGAACTCCGCACTGCTATAACGGTTGGGTTGGCCTCAATCTGCCACCGGACTCGGCAAAGTGACCTGAAAGCACCTCTGTAACCTCCCTCCAGCGGGGCTGCCCCACCCACTCACTCAAAATAATTCGTTATGTCAACAAGGTCTCGTTGCCGACAATTTAAAGCTTACACTCATTTTCGCCACACTAAAGCAAAAGAAGCCAGCCAATAATCTTCAGAATATGCGCCCCATCTTAATAACACCGGTATTCTGCAAAGTAATCGCAAGGATATTCAATATTCCCATCATCCAGTACCTTGAATACGTGCGAGCTTACGTTCACCCTGCCAAGGCTGGTTTTCGACCAAACTTAGGGACGCACGACAGCATGTGGCTCTTACGGCGGGCCATGAACCGGCCTCATTGCCACAGAGGACATGCAGGCCTCGTAATGGCCATCGATCTTCGAAAGGCAGTTGACAATGTTAGCCAGGCGGTGGAATTTGACAACGTTAGCCATGTGGTGAGACTTAAAGAACTAGCCCAAGCATACCCAAGCAGCCGAGTCCAAACCTGCAGTCGTAATTTCTTGCAAAGACGCCCATACGACTGCAGGGGTCTCACCCGCGATGGGATTCTCTTACTTACTACCTGGATAGAGGAGTCCTTCAGGGCTCAATATTGGCACCCCCTATTGTTCATCTTGGCAATGTCCCGGGTAGCACGCCGGCTCGACACTGAAACCATGGCCCGCTTCACCATTTATGCGGATGGTACCCTATCGTACCTTGGACACGACCGGATGTCGTCACTAGCGCCGCACTCGCACACCATCGAACACAGAAACCCTCAGTTGCGTATACAACGCATTCTCCAGATCCAATCGGCGCAGCAGGACGACGCAGTCCATATATACACTGATGCCAGCGTGACCTCTCAATATGTTTGCCTTGCACGGACATGCCCTGAACTTCCTGCTCTGCCTGGGATATTGCCACCATGATGTACCCCACCTTAACAATGTTTGAAGCAAAGCAGCGTGCTTTCAGCGCTGCTGTATCATACTTCCTGTATGACAATACTGTGGCTCTCCAACCTTCGCTTCGACACATCACGGGCTCTTACTATGACCTACAGGCACTTGACTCTTCTAACAACACTAACCCCATATTGCATGAAATTCTCTACCAAGCGCAAATTCTTCAACGCAACCACATCACTGTCTGCTTTGATTGGATACATGGCAACGAGCCGAACTCCACCGGTAACCAGGCGGCTCATGCGGCCGCACAGGAATGTTTATTAACTCAAGCTCCGCTGGTCTTTGCCGAGGAACCGCCTCGATCGAATACACAATCTCCGTCGGTGCGGATTCATTGCTACAAAGTACATAGACGCAACGACTAAATGTATATAGACGCAACGACTAAAAACGTTACTCCTATAGGCTACCTCAGTAAACTTCCGCCCTTACCACGTAGTGGCAAGATGTTCATCAACAAATTTATGACAAACTCTGCCTTCACACCGAAAACGCTTTCTGAATGGAACACACCGCACCTGGCTCCCCGATGCCCTCATTGTCAGTCAAGCCTTCCTGCTGACCTCCGCCTCTTTGGTCTGGACATGTCGGCTTTCAATCGCCACTGTACTTTCATCGCCCTGAACCCCCGACCAGACCCTACTCGACTCGACACATCCTTACTCTGCAAATAGCGACGTATTCTCTGAAGAGGGGCCTAACGCGATTGGTATGAGAGCGCCATCGGTGACCCTCGTGCTGGGATCATTGCCGCTCGATGGAAACTAGGTCCGGCCTGCCGAACGCGCCTCTCCGCCGGTGACGGCGTTAGTTTACCTTTCAGCCGCAGAGTCAGTCGTGGCGCTAATCATCGGTGAAAAAAAAGCGGCGGCTGCCGGCAGTGGTCACGGTTTCAATGCGGTGTACGTTGTTCAAGACTGCGCCGATGGCCGAAGTCAGCATCTTCATAATTTATAATAATATACGGTGATTCGTGAGGCAGAAACTCACAATATAGGCGCCACGGACTAACTAGTATTTCTGAAGTAGGCACAGCGCTGCATTTGTTTTCCTTCTAGCGCGCCGCATGCGACGTTAGAAGGTGGCGCATTGCTAACGTCGAGCGAAATAGGCGGATTTCTTTCTAAAGACTTTTCCAAGGCTTTCAGGAATATTATTTGGTGTGGCAAGCTAGTCTGAGCAAACGCACATCTGTATATTACGTAACCCGCTCATAACTTGCGCGTACGTAAAAATTACATAAACATTTCATGCTGTGTCGCACACACCCATTTCTTAATACGCGTTTTGACAAATGTGACTGGATATTTTCACAACTTACTTTACTCCGTTTTCAAAAAAATATCTTAATATTTATTAGGGTCCATCGGTTCATTTGCTTTGAAAATATTGTTAGACTGCGCGTTAGGTTACAGGGTAAACAAAACTATGGAGGGCCACGAATGAAGTGGACAGAGCGAACGCAACTATGAACTGATTTATTGCAACAAGAACACTATCTACATGGGAACGAAAAGACGGATAGGAGTACAGGATGCAGTTGGAATGCTGTAAAACTGCGGCAGTCGTTCTAGTTGGGCAACGTAATATACAGTTTACACTAGTTGGACAACGTAATATACAGTTGGAAGGTACATTAAACTGTATTATATCGCTGGGACATAAAAAGGTAAATTTAAAACATTTAAAGGGGGATTTATTGGGTTTGTCAGAAAACATGTAAGTCCTCTTCGCCTATGGTTCACCGGCAATCAGCTTTATAAGCGGAAAACCTTTGGCGAGAAATGTTTTATCGAAAGCTTCAGTAGATTCTCCAAAGAGCTATTAACGTCGCCAGCCCAGTTGACAAGAAGCGACATCAATAGCTTTATCAAGAACATTTCGCACAGCTCATGACAGTGGTACGGGTCCCTGTTGCTGGCGCACCACCTCAGCGGACAGTCTGCGAAGTGTGGGAAAACGGTGTTTTGAAAGAAGCTTACAAATTTGTCCGCTGTGTCGAACTGCGTGTACAGCGCGATCCTCCTCGAAGGTGTTCACTTGTTCGCGAATTTCGTCGCACCGTTCTTGCAGTTTTTGTAGTTTTTCGTTCAGTCTGTTTGCTTTCCTTTTAAGGTGGCAGGCATTTCTCTTGGTGTTATCGAAAAAGCCTGTCAGATCGAACGAAGTATGGCATTCTCGAGTCTCAAAATTACGTTGGCCGCATGATTGCATGTCTGTGAGAGCGTACAGGATTGGGTCTCTCTCTGCCGGTGAGTGCAGTTGACGTCTTTCTTCATTACCAGTTAGGCCCAGAATTGGACGTTCAATCGTTTTATTTTCTGCAACCATTCTGCTGACTTGCCCTTGATTGCGTACTTGAGATGCCGACGCACACGCCTTGACCTGTGGCCGAATAAGCACCCTCCTCCTTTTTGGGCTTCCCGAATCCACGTACGTTGGGTACGACGGAAATCTTGTCGACACAGCTGTCTCCAGCAGCAGCTTCCGCTTCAATCCCACCTTTTAGTCATCCTCTTTGAAGTGGAGCGAGCAAATGACCGATCTTGAGCTTGGCTTCCAATGGCTACCCTTGTTGATCTCTTGACGGGAGATGTTGTGCAGCCAGGCGTCTCGGAATCGCTCTTTGGCTGGGAACTCGTGGTAGCAGATGTCCGGAGGTTTCGAGGGATTCGACTTGCAGCGTGGCAGGCAGCAATTTTGGGCACTTCATAACCAGAAGCACAATAGTACGCTATCTTTCACGCGCAGTGCGCGGAATTCTGCGAAACGAAAAGCTAAAAGCGCTCACGCAAGCTTCAACATTCCCGCCGCTGCTGCTTTTCGCGCCCAAACCTGAGTCTGCGCCGATACGTGGCATCCCCCCACGAGTACAAGCGGCAACCGTAAACGTGGCTTCCATGCCCTCGCCCGTCGCCGACGCGCGATGCTGCAAGCCACATTGATGCTTCCAACCTTGTTGCTTGCCCGCGTTAATTCGATTCCACCCTCCTGGGTACAGTTTATTATTATATGTACAGTTTATTAAAACTTCAAGCTGAGCTAATTCGGTACTGTTCATAATGAAACTTGTGGCAACTGCTGACGAGAGAGCGCTCGTCAGCAGTAATTTGATTGAGTCAACAATATAAGGCGCGTTCATAGCGTCCCATTCTGTGTCGGCTCTGTGCCGCAGTGGGTAGAGCACCATGTACATTGCGTTCCGCCCGCAGGGTCGAGGGATCGAAACCTGGCACCGGATAGTATTTTCTTTTATATAGTGTAGGGGGAGGGGTGCGGACAACGACGGTGCGGACTACGACGGGACAACGCGGGTGACATCGTGAGTTACTGAAATGCTCTGCATTTAAAACGAGAAGCAGCGTAAATTCTATACAACATAGAATCATGCCAATGTACACAAGTTCTCACTGCCAGGCAGTTTTTATTAAATCTATGAATACCCACACAAGCGGCCTATCAGTCTCTACACATCAGATATCACACATACGGGAAACTCGACCGCACGTGCGAAATGAAACCACGATTCAAACGAAATACAGCAAGAAGAAAGCAAATCACAAACCCATTACCGATAGTACACAGGTTTTTCTCTCATGCAAAGCAATCGGGTACGCGGCGCATCTAAGCATTTTACGTCCCTGTTTAACGAGTAAATATCCGGTTTACTAATAAATGTGACCTTCTACAATTTCTCGGCATTTGGGTACATTTGGTTTAGAGTAACATTACCGTGCCTGAATTCAAACATGAGACAGCCCTGTGGCTGCTGAGCCTGTGTTTGGCAAGGTTAAAACACGGCCGTTTTAAAATTGTCCTTCAATTAGCATGGTGAATGGCAGAAATAATGAAGTTTTATTTTCCAACACAAATGGGTGGCAGTGTTTAAACAGAATTAGCATTATAACATGTTGTACACTCATATTCCCGAACATCGCGAGAACTGGGTTGCGGGAGCGGCCGCATTGCACTCGTCTTTTTAATCCGCGAACAAGAATTACCGCCATCGAACAGCTGAAATTCTTAGTCATTGAAAACATATCTTTGCCGTAAATTGTGGTGTTATTATTTTCCAGATACGTGGGTTAGAACGCGAGTGAACGACGTTTAAAGAACGACGATCGTCGATATTCCGTAGCCGCCCCGAAGCGAGGGCCTTGGGAACCGTCACCGATGTGGCGCCCCCCTCGAAAGCAAACGAATTTATTTTCACTTTACAGCAATGGCCGTTAAAGTACCAACGTGTTGCCACCGAGGAAGACGACTACGGCCACCTTTCGCGTTTGATGAGGCACCTACGGCTTTCGTCTGAAGAAACTTCACCAGCGAAGGGTGCCAAGGAGCCCGTTACCACGGCTTAGACCTTCGTTACAGCGGCAAGCTGTCTCTGCCGGGTAGAGTTTACCAGTTTTCGATCCTGCTATTTTTTCCACGGGGTAGGAATTGGGGTAAGGGTGGGGCTAAACTGGCACTCCCACAACACGTCATACAAGGTGGAGCGTAGGTTATAGAATCGGCACTGCGAGTTGTACTGGGTAGGTAAGAATAAGAAGAGTTTCGCCGCGTTTAAGGTACCTGTCGGCTACGAGGAGACGTCAGTAGCGCTCATGTTACTCGCTGAGGGTGGCTGGGAAAGATTCTGTTCCTCTCGGAGCATATGCTCCAATAGGCTGCACTATTTGGTTAGCTCCTGAAACGAAGTCATGGGACCGACCGCTGCCTCAACTCTTTCTTGGAACTCGGCTGGTTAAGCCTAGAGCAGTTTCCGGCGCAGACTTCAGCGCAGACGGAAAGGAGAAGTTTTTGCGCACAAGGCAATCAATACCTTTTAAGGACTACAGTCATTCCAGCACTGCCTCTGCGCGGATAAATTGGTCCATCCCTCCGTCTATCCGTCTGTCCGTTTCTCCATTCAATATCGCACCGACAAGTCAAAAAAACATTGGCTGCAATCCACGCTGTGAAGGTGATTGAAAAGAAAAGCTGTGAACGACGCCCGCAACGACTCCCATGCGACGTCACTTGAATTCACACGTGGCTCAACAAAGAGTGAAACCACAGGTTCTTCCAGTTATTACCTGGGATTCACGGAGGCGGCGTCCCGAACCCAGCCGTTTCGGCCCCCTTCCGCTGTAGCCCGGCGAATTCTTCGGCGGACACAAAAAGGAGAGGCGCGTCGTTCGAAGGGTGAGACAGCGGAACCTAGACACCCTAATATTCTAGCTCGGTGCTCCATCACCGAGCGAGATTAGCGCACGCACCGGAACAATTCGGCATGTGAGCGTAGTGATTGCCTCTTTTACCTATTTAATCAAGTTAGTTTAGTAAGCTGGAGAAATGCGAGAAAGCTGAGAGAAGGTTTATAATCGATATTTATCAGAACCAGTTTGGTACTTTCGTCTTTGCAATACCTGTAATAAGACAACCGAATTGGTATTCACCAATTTAGAAAATGGAGTCCCATTCGTGGCAAGCACTCCGCAAAAGGTAGCGTTTCTCTCGCGGACATATATCTGTATATGGTCTCTACTTTTTGTTTTCCGGCCTTGCAACGCAATCCTTAAAGTATATTTGCCGTACGACCACTTAATTCCGTCGGGTCCGGGTTACCCAGGAGGTGCTGTCGAACAAGTTAATCAAGCAGTGCGAAGTAGCCGCGCAATGGACGGCAAGCTACGCCAAAACAGGGCCAAAACAACCGTTGTTAAATCAGACGACAATGCCGACGGAAAGGGTCCCGCCGTCGTTCCTGCCGGAGTGAGCAAGCTGCGGCGCGTGGGGAACGCCGGATCTACACTTTCCCCCGTCTGTGAGGGACATTAGGGCCCGTCGGATGGAGCGAAGTCGGCGCTCCTCTTTATCGTACTCCGTAGTCGCCTCCAAAATGCGCCATCCCTTTCCCCAGCCCGACTGGGAGTTTCTTGTGGCTCAGGAGACGACAAAACCGTTGGCTGGTAGTGGTAGCAAGCTTTGCTTAAAACGGTCACCTGTCTGTTTTTTCGCTGCAAATCAACTGCTGGCATGGCTCGTACACGTCTATATTAATCAGTCCCGAGGAGACCTCGGAAAACCCGTCGCGGTGGCTCATTGCCTAAGGCGTTGTGCTGCTGAGCACGAGGACGCGGTTTCGATTCCCGGCCGCGGCGGCCGCTTTTCGGATGAAGTCAAAAAGCGAAAAAACCAGTGTAGCGTCGCTTTTGTAGCGTCGGCGCATTAAACCTCAAAATCAATCATGCAGACCTGGGACATATTGAAGCAAAATGTAACTACGTAACGGAGAGCACAGCGGTATTTTCACTTATAACACACGTTGGAGAACATTTTTTTCTCCAGTAAATGAAAGAAAAACAGCACTTTAGAAACTGGGCCTTAGAGAGGCTAGCTAAAAGCGAGCACAACAACATGTCTAGCGATGTTTCAGTCGTTACAAAAACGGGAGTTATCAAAAAATACGCGTGGTGTCCCGACACAAAGCGAGTCAGGTAAAGTTGAACTGACCAATGCTTTAATGCGCCTCCACTATATTCATCACGCGGGGAACCAGAAGGAAGGAAAAGAGAACGAACGGCGAGGGGAGAGCGAGGAAACCAAGTCAGATGGCAGAGGTGGCAGAAGGCTCTTGTCTTCGTACGAAATTGAAAGCGAAGAACGCACACGTGCATTTTTCAAAGCCTAGCATTCTTTCCCGAGTACCCCTACAACCAGGACCGTGGAACACCCTGCATTTGCACAAAACTGCAGATATCGCCGAGGTTCAACCCGTAATCGCAATAATGTCGTAGATGGAGATAACTGGTCGGACAAAATTTTGAAATATAAAAAATAAAAAAATATATAAAAAACTACGGAAAATGGCCAAACGCGTAAGGCCGTTCATTTCACAACAATGCAGATTTCCCGAAAGTTCCAAATGTAATCGTTATAATAACGTAAATGAAGATAATTGGTCGGACGAAATTTTGAGAAAGAGAATAATAACGAAAATATATAAAAAATTACGGAAGATGTCAAAACGTATACCACATCCCATTACACAATAATGCAGACTTCGCGAAAGTTCCACTTGTTATCGTTTGAATAGCGTAAATGGACATAATTGGTCGAACGAAATTTTGAAAAACTAAGAAAGTACGAAAAATATAACTAAATACTAAAAATGGCGAACCGTGTAACGCCTTGCATTTACCATATTGCAGATTTCGGACAAATTCTAAACGTGATCGTTGTAATAGCGTAATGAGATAATTGTCGCACGCAATTTTTAAAAACTAAACACCACTGAAATATTATAAACTTACGGAAACTCTCAAACGTATACCGAATGGCATTTCCACAATAATGCACATTTCGCAAAATTTCCACCTGTAATTGTTATAATAGCGTAAATGGACAAAATGGTTGAACCACGTTTTAAAAAGCTAGAAAATTAAGAAAGCTATAAAATTATTGCGGAAAATGGCGAACAGTGTAACGCCCCACATTTCCGCAATAATGAAGGTTTTGCGTAAGTTTCACCTGTATTCGTTATAATAGCGTGATTGGAGATAAATCGTCGGAGAGCATTAAAAAACCTAAAAACATTGGCTTCAAAAAACTCACACTCAAAGCAGGCGGCATAAGAATGCAACGGATTGTAGATACGCCTATGAATTTCTGCAGATATTTTTCTTCGAATCGTTCTGAATGAGAATTTTTAAGGCAGTTTCCTATATTCGGTCATATAGCTGGCTTTTGCACTCTGGAGGCTTGTCCGTTACCATTATTAAAGGCACAATTATTAAAACGTGACCAGGAGCGGGTGACCCATATGCAATGAAGCGTGGCGAACAGCTCCGCCTACTAATAGGTATCACGCTTCCCAAACTGTGCCAGGCGACCATATATTTAGTGTTGATGGAGAGACCGCGGCCTAGATCAAGTTTGAGCCGGGTTCTATTTTCTAGCGCAAACTTTTGAAGGCCCTTTATAAATACAATGTGACGGTAGGGTTGGTTATATTGGTTCTGACGAAGATATCAACCAGAACACGCAAAATTAAAAATGCTGTTTGTGGAGGTACAAAATTACGTGCTATTTGTTATATTTCGAAAACCAGATTCTCAAACCTGGTTACTGTAGTTAAACCTCGCGTCAATATGACTTGAAAGGAAAAAAAATTGCCCTCATTGTGTGCTCTGGTTCATACATTTTTGTTCGCGTTTCTATAGACCGTGACTTATCTTTATTTAGCTGGTGGTTGACTCGCTTCTAAGATTGGACAGCCCACTTTTTGACAAGGGGGAACGAAGCAAAGTGGTTCACAGTAGAAGCGCTTGTTTTGGGTACTTCTCTACTCCGTTCATGTCACAAAAAATCTGCGGTGTTCGATCTTCACTACGCAGTCGTGGTGGCCTTCAGTCTTTCCGCATGTCGAACATTGGTCCCAAGTGCAAGTGGCTCCAGACACAGAACTATCGCGTGTACCGATAGCTGTAGCTTTTGCGGTAGCGCGTCTAGCTTTTTTGCGCTTTTTCTCCTGACTTAGAGTGGCGATTCTACAACCGGACGACGTTAGGTATTTCCCGGAACCGGTTTGAAGAAATGAACGACTGCGTTGGCGAGCGGCTGGTGTTTATCAAGTGCGTGGCCGTAGTAATTAAAATTGGCCGGCCGAGATTAAAAATCCCCAAGCGCCTCAACGCCGACAGACCCAAAATAAATGGGAGCCTGGTTTCAATCTGCGTAAGTGCTTGCATAATGAGCGCGTTAGTCACTGAAGACTGCGCTGTGCTGTCAATAAGGGACTGTATAATAGATTGCACGCCACGCGTGCCCTCGATTTATAATGGGGAACCGGTCGGGGTGATGAAATACAGAAGCTCCGTACAAAGCTTACCTGGATGATGGTTCAGTCCCCTGAGGAATATTTATTCACAGCGCTGACTTGGTTTGGTTATTACTAAGCGCAGCACGTGGGTGTAATATCGAAGATTTATTGACCTAGATTTCATTTGCGCTTGTTAGCAATCCGGGCCAATTTCTCGGCTCCTCAGCTAAGTTAATGGAATTGTGCCCAGGCCAGGGTGGCGTTGTTCAACGTACAAAGGTTCCTAGGCGTCAAACAGTTTTGCGTTTCCTTTAATTTAAATATTTCTGCACGTGCATCAGGAGCACTTCTATTTCAAAACTGCACTCTTGCTTCTTGTCAAATGTGAGGAAACCTGACGCCAGAATTGCTTAGTAAACTGATTGAATGCTGTAGAATGTGCCCTTGTCAACGCGGGTGAATATTTGGTCTCCAATATTCATGATAAATGCTGTTTGCACAATCATCAACCTGCGGAATCCACATAAAGGACTTCACCGCAAAGCACCTAACCACAAAGCACCACACGCGCGGCGTTGAGTTATTTCTCGAAACAGACAATAGATGCGCTTATACACCGGCTATACATTTAAAAATTCTGAAAAAAGTCAACAAACATGCCTTCCCGGGATGGTGGACGGTTAGGAAAGCTGTTTAGTACATGAAACAGTGGTTCCACAGAATGTTGCATAAAAGAGCAAAATCATCTATCGTTGAATTACTAATTATGACAAGTAAATGAAATTGGGCGTAAAGATTAGCTTCCAATTGCCACACAACTTTTCTTGTGGTGGTTTCAATAAAAGAACAGCTACATCCGTTATCTGTAACCACCCTTATCCCGTACATGCCCGTGTATTGACAGAAGACATTTTTGTGCCTTTTACGACTTCACTGCGCAGTAATTGTGATAAGTAAATCTAATTCCTGCCCCCCCTCCTCTGCGGCTTCGCTCTTAGCTTGGCGCATATAAAAAATGTACATGTCTACCTCTCAGAGCACATCCACAGTATCAAAGTCCTCGCTCTTTCTTTCTCTCCCTTTCTGTCTGTCAAGGAAGCGAACAAGCGTCGACTGCTTATTTTTCTCTAAGTTTTGAGCATGAATTCATGTCGTGGCTTCGCTGATCAGCACTAAAAGGGGACACAAGAATATATTGGCAAACACCAAAAATAGTTAGGATAACATCTGGTACGGTGCACGCAGTGCGTCGCACTTGCACACGGTAGCCCAACGGGGCTCGCCTTGTCGCAGTAAACGGGGCAATCCATATCATTTCACATGCCGTGCACATCGCAAACGTGTTAGCTTCATCCCTGTTACATTGCGGGTTCAGAATTCCCAAAACGCTAAAAGGAAAAGAAAAAGCTCGGTTATCAGCATTCCGCATAAAGGTCGCGGTAATTGGCTCGATTTTGAAACGCTGCTCAGTATAATTACCTTGAGTTTACGCAACCACAGGCCGCGCAGAAATAAGAAAAGCAGCATAAAATTAAGTCAACGCGTGTGCGACCTAGTAGAAAGAAAGCCCTAAAAATCTCTGCTAAATTTCCTCAGCAGCACCCCAGCTGATGAAAAAGCAAAAAAAAGAAAAGGCTACACAAAGATCGAGGTCAGTTCTCTTCGTGGCGAATCTTCGAAAAAAATGCTGGGAAACTGCGTAACGTGATGGCTACTGGTATTATGTTGCTCGCCAACCGTTTGCAAACTAGCGACAGCGTTACCCATAGCAAATTTTCTCAACTACCATTGTACTATCAGTAGCAATTGATACTTGAAAATATCAAGAAACTATCGATACTATGCACAGCAAGATGTGCCGATCATATTGCGCCAGAAGTTGGCTTTCGTACGCACTTAAAGGGACACTGAAGTGAATTTGTCAAGCTCCCGTTTTTGCTTGCACTGCGTAGACTGGCTCAAATTAGCACACTTTTCATCGTTTATCCGGTTGACAAATCGGTAATTATTTTACAAAGCGCGAAAGAAGAAAAACTACCACGCGCGGTTTGCGGCGGCCGCACCAACTAAAGCTGTGACGTTAGGAGGAGCGGGCACCGTGATTGGACGATGCCCAAGGTGAGCAACCAAACAAGTTTCGGTTTCGGTTCTGTAAAACACAACCGGTGGCGTTGTTGGATGGGCATTCTCAATAACTCAGTAATCATCGTACCGCGCTTCTGCCATGTTGTCAGCTGTAAAAATGCATAAAGATAAGCCTCCCAGGACGGCTTGGAATCGTAGCATTCACTAGCAGAGACCTACGCAGTACATGAACGCCCTCCGCGTACCCGCAGACGCCCAAATGTCATGCGCTTTTCCCCCATATTTCGAGCTTGCCTCCCTCATGCCTGTATCGTAAAAAGCGTGTTCGCACCAGGCCAAGGGTCTGTTCATTCTGGCCTGTGCCCACTGCCTGCAAGCAGTCGGTGCTTATGGCAACAGCACGCCAACGAGAACTCGCTAGTGCGCCAGTGCCAGCCTGCCGCGCGTTCTGTGAACTAGTTCGTAGAGCCATGAACGTTGCGGCCCAAAAAAAGGTGAACTCAACGTAGAAAACATCCGCGGAAAACGAAAAAGTTAACTTACAAAAAAAAAAAGCACGTACCCGCGGGGATTCGAACTCGTGACTTGCAAAATACTTGCGGTGACATACCTAGCACCCAAGGCCACCCGGCCACGGGCCGGGCTCTGCTGGCCTTGGTAATATAGGGTATATATTGTACAACCAGTTTACACTTTTATTTAGTTTTGGCATTTCAAGCAGCTTAGGTGACTATTTGTTGTATTGCGCTCGTGCAGTAAGCGTCGCCCGAGTTTCCACAATAGCTCACGTCTAGCAATTGCATTTTCGTAGACGGAAAAGCGTTCGCAGATGCGTAGTCGTGCTGCTGACCGCTGTGCTTGTTCGCCCAGCGTAAAAAAGTGCTTCCCGCACCCTAATTTTACGCTGTACGGTAAAAATATCAGTTGATTTTATTTCCTTAGTACCTATATTGACTTCGCTGACTCTTCTCCCGCCTTCAAGAGGCCTTATATTTTCCTACTGGCGTACCAGTCAGCGAAGCGTCGCATGTGCGCTTGTGCAGCGCTTGTGTGAAGCGACCTTGACTTGGAGCTAGATACAGTGTACAAACTAACCAAGTAAAGAAAGGCACATTCTTCCATTCACAAACGTGTCCTGGCTTCGTTTTCAACTGAGCGAACGAATCGCGACGACCCGTCACCGGCCGGCGGACGAAACGCTGGGCCGACTGACTCTGTCTGAAGGCCGGGGAGCCGTGCAGTAGCGCAGCCAATTGCGAGCTCGGCTCCTCTCGACGTCACACGAAAACGCCGCAGAAAATGGGCGAGCGTAAAGAGAGGAGGACAGCATTTTCGAAATAATTTTTCTACTAAATAAATCGCGTATACGCGCCCAGGGTGGTCGAAACTTGGCTTGGGGACTCCGTACTACAATTTGCGCAAGTAATCCCGCAATGTTTACATATCACTTCAGTGTCCCTTTAAGAACGGCAATCTACTGATACATGAAAGGAGATACGGACGTGCCACTCGCTGATGCTTCCGGATTTGCATTCGTGTAATCGTTGTTTGTGGAGTATAGTAATTCTGTGTGTAGTAATTCTGTGAAGGCATGGCGCTGGCGTAACCACTGATGTCGCAATCTCCAGCACTCGCGAGGATGATTGCGCGAAGAAGGTACATGTTGTTTGCACGGGTTCCTTTATCTGTCCACGTAATCCTCGTTATATTGTGACTTGCTCACTCCTTTTTATGGCAAAGGCACTCGACAAACATGTCGCTTAAAAAAAAAAAAACGGCATAAAGGGCGCACAAAACATGGCAGCCGGATGGGACACAGAGCAATGCTGACTGCTGGAAGGCTCAGTGTTGCCTCATGGTTTAGAGGCTCCCGGAGCGACGTTTTGGCAGGGGTTTTTTGCAGTCCAAGCACGTGCACATTACCGGACGTTGCCTATTTTGCAGGTGGCGAAACTTCACGTGGCGCATGTGGCACAACCACGTGGCACCAATTCCCAAGATCATGTTGATTACACATTTAGCAAGGTCGAGTAAAAGTAGCTCCTCGATAAAGTCACTTTTGCTTGGTGGTGTGAATGAGGTTGAGTGCAGAGTTACCGTAGCCGATAAAAGATACAGACAAAAAAAAGGTAAATGATGCGAATAGTATTGGGAGGACATGGGCTCTTTGTGCACATGGACACTCACTCCTTTGCAACTACATTATAGTGTTCTGGAATATTCTAGCGCACTATAACTACATTGACTGGGATTGCTATATGTTCCTGTAAAATGTTTGTTACAAAATCGCAGGTGGACCACAGATCACGCCCTTCGGCTTCCAGGCGAACCTGCACGAGGGCGTCCGGGCGGGTCTAACGTGCCTCGTGCATGCCGGGGACCCACCCATCCGCATCGAATGGCTGCGGGACGGCAAGCCGTTGGTGCCCGGCGCGCACCCGGACATCTCCATCCTGGCCCCCGAAGGCAGCTTCGTGTCCACGCTCACGCTACAGCGCCTCTCGTCTCGACAGAACGGCAATTACAGCTGCAGGGCGACCAACGAGTACGCCTCCGTCGAGCACTTCGCCGAGCTCCTCGTCAAAGGTGCGCACGCTGCCATGGAAGTTCCCCACGGAAACTTTGGGTTGGGTTGTTAAAGATACATACATGCTACGCTCATTATCTTTTTTAGGTTACACGTGGCTAGACTACACTGACTTCTGCTCTACATTAATTAGTTTTGGGTATCTTAGGATTGACTTGTCATGCACTTGAAGGCCAACTGCACTCAAATTTTCGACAACGTAAAAATAATGTCACCTAACAGTTCATATAAAAAGGGTGCGAAATGCAAAATACTGCGCTTCAAACATCAACGCGCGCGACGCAAACGGCTCGCGACATTCGCGTTTTCGGAACCGAAACTGAATAGAAAAGGCGGCCATAGCGGCGGTTGGACGTGACGTACGTGAGGGAACGGAAGCGACCGCGCCAGAGCCGGCGGCCGCTCAGAGCCGCCTTCAAATGCGCGTGGTAGCACCGAGTTTCGCTTTTTTATTTCCACAGAAGAACTTCCACTAACGTTTGCCCATGATAATAGAGTTGGGCGCAATTCCGGCATCCCGTTGCTATCAATCGAGATGAAGTAGACCGCCCGACAGTAATTTTTTCCATCCTAATAACTGCCGGAATAGCAATTTTCGGCATTGCAAGTAAAAAACGGACCCTGATTTACAAAGCTATTTGCTCGTATACGATATCGAAAAGCAGCTTTTATTATAGCCGACCCCTCGGCTATCACGTCGCCCTCTCTGAAGGGAACAAATCGCACGCGGGCATAGATAAATCACTATTTCTACTATACATTACATGCAAACAGCTTCGTGAATATCGGCCCACTATTTTTTCCCTGTGTGCACATCGAGAATCGAATTGTCAAAGGGATCTGAAACTATGAGCCCGCCTCCAGAGCTAAATGACGCACAAAAACACGAAAACACTTCCTATCTAAAGCTGTTTTCTACTTTAACCAGAGACAGGTACTGTTGAAAACGTTTTACTTTCAAATAAACTAAATCTAACGCTCAAAGTAAATACTTCACTTGGGAATCGAACAAAAAAATAATCTATTGTTTAGGAGAGGAGCAGTTTAGTTTTCGCACTTCCCAAATACGACGGCCAATATTTGTGCGGGTGTATTTGTTACTACGAGAAAGGCTGACTTTGGTTCGCTTAGCTAGGGAGACAAAAGTCGCACAAATGTTTATAGCCGCGTGTACAAGAACTCTATTTGGGTCGTAAAACTTTTGGAAATCTCTAAAGGATAGAGGTGGCGTTGGGCCAGCCCAGACGAGGCCAATATTGGACGCGCAAGTGCAAGTTGTCAATAATTTATAATATATCTTTTTTTCTGCGGTAAATGCAATAGGAATGACAAATGTAAAGCAAGTGCTCCTTTCGCGCTATTTTTTTCTTTGAGTAGAAATATTATTTTCAAGTAAAAAGAGTTTGATAACTCCAACACGTTCGAAACTGCCTGAATAGGTTTAGGCTTCTAATCATTTTTTTGGCATTGAGAAAGATGGGGGATATTACTGCCTATGCGGTTAATTTAAACATTTGATGGCGACGCCGGTACAGCGCGCTGGTGTAGCAGAGAAACCCCGGGCGAACGCATCCCTGCGCCCGGCGGAGCGCCCTGCAAGTCGCCGGGGAAGCGCGAGCTTCACGGGACAGGTTCCCCAACCTCCGTCACCGGCCGCTCGGAACTTGTTACGGCGACTCTCCGCCAGGTGCAAACGTCGTCTGCTCGGAGGTACTTTGAACGGTGCTACCTAGCGCTCTCTGTGATTACGAAGCTAAGGATTTCGCCATGGTGATTTTAAGAGCATAGACTACTTATTTGGACAAAAAAAATTTTGAGTGCAGTTGGCCTTTGAGTACTATTTCGGAGTAGGTTTCCTTACCGTATTCCTTTATACTTTAGCTACATTGCATAGGTGATCCAACAGCCACAAGTTTTTAGTCGCTGCTTTTATGTTTTCTGTATCCAGTAAAAAGTTTTGCTATTACGTGCGTACATAAACCTGCTTAGTGCGTACTAAGGACACTGTCCCTCGCTCTTCTGACTACCACACCAGAATCCTGCTGCCAGATTCACCATACGAATTTGACAAAGCCATGAGGTATGATTAAGCGAAAAGGACTCTGTGTGCTACCATGTGGTGATGACGCTAAAGCAGCCGAAAGGAGTTGTAGGAGGAGAGGTGGGGGTGGACAGCGAAAACGTTAGACCTAGCTACGCGCCTAGATATCACTACATGGTTTATGGCACCATTCATTGGTTGAGCAGTAGCTAACAACTGGTTATATAGCGGAAACACACACAGATCAGGCTACGAAGTTTGGTCCGTTTTTATACTCTCTGCCGTACAGTCTGACGCGAGTGTTACCAGGTGTGCCGTCGTGTGCAGCACCACATGTGGGTGTGCATATTTGAAGTTACACGCAACCTGCTTTTTCATCGCCGGCGTTTGCGGCTAGTATCTTTGATGGCTCCAGCCGACACATTTATGAGACTGAATACAATGCCCTATCCTGGAAACCGCCCTCCGTATTTTTAACGAATCTAGACTTTCCATTTTCCATCACAGTATCCCAAATATTTCTAGCCAGGATGTAAAGACCAAGGAGTCTCAACAAAGTGAGGCACTTAAGGAGTGGTATACTACATCCGCGCTATTTCGTTTCTTTGCAGTTGCTCCATCCTGGACCCTTGAGCCGAACGACACGACGGCCGTGTCCGGCCGCTCGGTGTCTGTCGACTGCCAGGCCAGTGGAGTGCCCCAGCCCCACATTCGATGGAAAAGCTCCTCCGGTACGTTTTACAGAAGCTATAGTGTCTCTCGTTAGGAAACTAAATTGCAGGGGGTGATCAGGGTGAGAACGTGGGCATAGAGAAGAGACGGTTAGGCATCATCAAGTGATCCAGATAACAAATATACTAGGAGACCATCGAACAGTACCACTGGGGCAGTGTTTCGTGTTTTTTTGTAGAGTACTTTCAAAATTGCAGTTTTCAGCCGGAAACCTACCTACGGATTCTAACAATGCACCGCCTATATCGAATTCTCCGGCACGAGTATATCAAGGACACTCTTATACACTGTATATTAATGAGCGATATCCCAGTAAACACAACTTATTTGCTTTCAAGCATAGTAAAATGAAAATGACCTATTGGAATAGCAATGACCGACTTATGTCAGTAGCGCAATCCGCAGGTGAGAGATCGAAGCCATTCGAAAGTGTTAAAGTAGACAGCAAAGCAAAGCGTCTCCAGCGGCAAGGTTACAAAGTTGCAAACCTTGCTGATTCATTCATCATCATCATTCATTTTTCCCTTAAACGCCCCTTTCCGGGTATTACATAAGGAGGGGGGAGGGCAAGATCAGCAAGGAAGTACATAAAACATGGGTATAAAAAACACACGATTGACACATAGAAGAACAAAAGGCACATTTTTACATTTTAGGCGGCATTGGCACATAAACATACAAAGGGCATATTTCCACTTGTCAAGAGGTAATTGCTATACAAAGAAAGTTTGCAAATAAGCATTGCAGTAAATTAGATACATAGTGTTGATTCTATAAGCGATTGCACAAAGAAAAGAGAATAAGTCTGATTAAGTGCGGAAAAAATTGGTTTATTTCTGCCGGAATTTCTGTGAACCGGGCTGATTTACAATTGCATCGGGTAAAGCATTCCAAGCCTCAATTGCAGCTGGTAAGAAAGATTTGTTAAAGGAATTAGTGGTTCCATGTAAGCGCTGAAGGCTGTGGGAGTTAAAACGGCGCCGCGATGAACGGGTTGGGGGCATCACGAGTGTGGTGTGGAGGTCTGGGGAAAAAAGAAAAGCGAATAGAAGAGGCAAAATCGAGGGATCTTGCGGCGGAGTATAAGTGCGGGGATTTCAAGGGATGCTTTGATGTTGGTGATGCTATGGTGAGGGCTATATCTGGAAGCGATAAAGCGAGCGGCGCGGTTCTGCACACTTTCGAGGCAGTTGATTAGGTACGCTTGGTGAGGGTTCCAGATGGATGACGCTTATTCTAATTTGCTCCTGATGAACGTTTCGCAGGCGAGTTGCCTGGTAGATGAAGGACATGAAGCAAGAGATCTTCTGATGAAGCCGAGGGATTTGGACGCATCAGCAGCAAGGTTTTCGATGTGTTCGGACGTTAGCGTTAAACGCGCCGACGCAACGCAGGCGATGAGGTGCGCCGTAGTTTAGGGCTCTGGATTAATTTTGACCACCTTAGGATCTTTAACGTGCCCTGAAATCTCGTACACACGAGCGTTTTTGCTTTTTTCCTCCCTCAGTAAAGGGGCCGCCGCGGCCGGGAGTCGAACCCATGACCTCGTGTTCAGCAGCGCAAAGCCTTAGCAACTGAGCCACCGGGGCGGGTCAAGTTGCAAAATTGCAGTCTTGCGACGGGTTGCAAAGGTTTCAGCCCTAAAGGCCTGCTTAGCAATATGAAAATGTTTTCCTCAAGAGACCGTTTAGAGCTTTCGCCTTAAAAAAAATCGTACTCCAATTTGCATCTGTGACCACTCTGCTGCACGGCGACATCTACTGGAAAAACATCGATACTTCGGCAAGTTTGTATTGCTCAGGCATCTTGAAGTGCAGCGCAGTAGGCGCAGTGTGGGAAGCAGGTCGTAGAGGCGAGACAGAGCGGCGACATCGCGAAGGTGATATGTGGCGACGTGATGAAAGCTGGTTGTGAGCCGTTCCAACTGGGACCGGAGGTGGTTACGACCGGTGAGGGAGGAAGGTAATTACTCGTGTTGCGGAGCGCCGTAAGGAAAGCGGTCCGGATCCTATCAGTGAACCCAGTAGTGTTCAGATGTAACGTTCAAAAGGCACATATATTCGACTTTTACCCTCGCATTACAGAAACGGGGAATGTGTCCCCGGATTGCGCTTTAATAGCAGACGCTTCGATTGCTCGAGAAATACTGGACTCCAGGTCGCATACCGCTGTAGTAAGCCTGTGGGGTTGCTGCGGCGGAAATAACGTTCAAATGTCTGATTTCTGCGGGTAAGGGCAGTTTCGCTGCGATCAGAGAATATGACGTGATAGCTAAGATAGACATAGAAGGTGCCGTTGGGACGATGCCCGTCATGGAGACCAGATTTTTGGTAATTATGAAATTACAGTAATTAAATTACTGTAGTTAAATTACTTTCTGTTGTAATGAGAAATGTAATGAATTACTTTGGAGTGTCGGTAATTTAGTAATTTAAAAAAATTAATTATGGCCAGTAATTTCATGGTGATCACTCATTACTTTCCCAATTACATTTGACTACGATATGGCTAACTGTCCGCTTTTCTTACGGCATAAAAAGGTGAGCAAGAAAAGTTGACCAAGTAGAGTTCCAATGCCCAGAGAGTCTCTGGGCAATGGAACTCCACGAGCGCGAAGGAAACAACGCTTCGATTAAAGCTCTGGCTGCTTTCTCGTGCCTCTTCGTTCCCTTTTCATGCGTTTCAAGGTAATTTTAAAGTAATTCAATTACTTTTCGAAAAGTAATAGTAATGTAATGTCATTACTTTCGGCCACCTGTAATTTCTAATGTAATTTAATTACACGTTAGAAAATTCTAAGAAAGTAATGAGTAGTGTAATTTAATTACTTTGTAGAAGTAATTTTTCCATCTCTGATGGAGACCACCTCCTCTTTTACAACGCCGCGCAACTGAGGGGCATCAGTGCAAATGCTAACCCGTGAGGTAACACGTGGGCCACGCGGACGCATCTCTTCGCAGATACTGCGTATGGCAACGCGTAAATCCACTTTCCCCGGCAGCTCAGTGGCCCGAGCATCCGTTTGGAGACGTATAGACTGCTGCTCGTTCAAGAGTTCACACGTTGTTCGCATACCGCCCACGCTGGTATGATTTTGGACTCAGAGAGCGTTGAATGCAAAAGGAGCGATGTCCATCAGGATGTGGCGCACTTAGTCGGCTTCCGGCACCTTAGCGTCCACACGATGACAAAGAGCAAGGACGCCCTCGATATATGAAGACGTACGTCTCTTCGGGATGTTAGATACATGAACCTAGCTTCCTTTTCGCACCATCCGAATGAGAGCTTAGCGTCTCAAAAATCGGGCGCAGCTGATGCGTGAAGCTGGAGTAATCAGTGATATGATCTTCGTTAATTAAGAACCACGTTTTTTCCACTACCCTCAAGTAAAATTAACGTTCTGGAGCTTGAGCGAGTCGTTCGATTGTTATACCTTTTACTTGCCAATGTTCCAAAATTAGAACACACAAGCCTGATTTTGTATTTGCTTCCCAATATACTGAATTTCCATGTATTTGTTTTCGTATACCCACTGATGTTTGCGGAAAACATTGCAATTTAATTTTTGCAACAGCCCATTTAGAGGCTTTGAATAAATGTTTACAAAAGGCATATTTTGTGTTTCTTCACCACCACACTATTGTTGCGATATTTTGCTGGAAAATGTAATGTTGAAATGTGCAAAGCAGAACGAAAATATCGGAAGATAGTTAGCGATTACTCTGCGAGTAATATAAAAATTATAAAGACGCTCTAGCTTTCTGTTTCGAGAGTTTTGTGCGAATGTTCTTTTTTTGGAACACTGGCGTTTCATAGAGCTAGAAACACGGAGACCGACCCCCGATCTTCACGTCAGTTTTTCTTCTCGTTTTCACGTGTTAGTGGCGCCCACTAGTTAACACTTGCTGGAGCTTGAATGCTACCTTTCCCGCCTTTCTTTGGCATTATTTTGAGATTCTTTGGCACGTTGAAGGAGCGCCATTCAACTGCAGCGAACAGCCACCTCAGTCCTTGTGAATGTAAGTGGGGAGACTCTTTATAACTAGTGTTATTTTGTGCTACCAAGTTCTCGACAACAAAACTTTCGTTTATAGGGAATGGCACAACGTTTCCTGACTTTGGAGGCTGCAATTAACCTTTTGTTCAGCCTTTCCGATGAGGAGCGCCAAGGTGCATCTATATGGCAATTGGATGCCTGATGAAGATGGCAAAATATTGACGAGGACACGTGCAGGGAAAACGACTTTCCTGAAGTTGTTCCCGAGGATATCTGCGGTTGTGCAGAAGTTATGCAGTCACCGATGAAGTCGTGTCGCCTACTGAATGTTTGAGTCCTGAGCCACGACGGAAAAAGCCAGCGCGAAAGAAACTGTCCATAGAAAAGGCCGCAAATCTTCAGCCATGACCGGGAAAAAAACGCCACAGCCGTCGCTTGGAGCAGATTGGGGCGACCATGTCACGTTCTATAAACCACTGGCCAGCCAGAACCCTCAGCTGTTGCTAGAGACATTTGCTGAACTTGCGAACATGAGCCCATATGAGTTGTTCAGCAAAATAATTTCTCCAATTACACTGGGAAGTGGCTGACTATTGCGGCAAGTCTCCGAGAGCAACGTGAACTGGCGGCCCACATCATCAGGGCCCTCAGGAGCTGCCTGGACCGAGGCGGCTGATTCGCCACACCGTTTATTACAATAAAGTTTCTATATCCGGAATACCTTGGTGTACTGGCTGGCAGGACTGCAATGTACGCACTCCGAAAGAGGGCAGAGGTACCACGCACCTCTCACCAGCAACGCAGTGGAGGTGTTCGCAGTGTAAAAAAAAAAAAAACTAACCAGTGCCAAGAGTGCCAAAAGCGGCTGCACAGCACGTGCTTCCCATCCAACACGGCGTGTAAGATGCTGGCTGACCCTATAGCGATGATGATTTTTGTAGATAATTGTTTTCACTCTTTACACTCTTCGGAGTCTTTCGGAGACTTGTCTTCGGTTACTAAGAGCCAGCAATTCCATTTTGAAGCCAATAAAATTTGTACCAAATGTTTAATGTAGCCCAAGCGCTTTCAATTGTGTCGCAGAGTACTGGCGCAGGCTTTGAAGCAGCGCGTAGTTATCGCCGTTCATTTAACCATAGTTTCATTTCGCGTACAAATCACAGTATATTGTGCCGAAGGATAAACATCGAATTCGTCTTCATTGTTCGCTTATTACAATCTTTATGCAATAGTGCTACTGTTTTAACCTCTTCATACACACAGCGACAAGGATAAATCTACAAGCATTTGTTTTTTTAAAGGAGGCCTAATGACCTCGGGATTCTTCCAGGCACGCATCATACCAGCGGAGTCGCCCAGCGTTCCGTCTGATGCCCAATCACTCGCAAATTCCACATTTTACCGGGCGCACCAGAGAACGAACAACTTTACCTCTTTCCTCTATCGCCGCCTTCTCCCTTTCACATCTTCATTAGAGCACGGCAAACCAGCAGCGCGGAAATGCAGGCGCATGCCTCTTTGTTCGCGCGTGCCATCTCAATCTAGCATTAATTCCACAACCCAACGTCACAGAGAGCGCTCGCTTCCGAAATCCCGTGATCCGTGTTCTGCCATCACGTCTCGCGTGCCCTCGCAGGCTGCGAGAGAAGCGCTTTGGCCACGTTATAGACCGCGTGCAGTTCTTAACGAATTCGGAGGCAGCCTTCCCCCCCGCGAGAAGAGATTGTGCTTGAGTGAGGGGTTCTGCTTTCCGCAGAGGGGGAAATCACGTGCCCGTGTCTGATTGCCCGCCACCTCATGACCGATGTCTGGATACGCGGTGTAGGCAACCGGGGAGGCCCTTTCGTCGGCGATGTGTGAGGCAATGGAATGTTTCGCACTCTTTCCAGTAGCTCCAGTGTCAAATTACAGCAATAGTACAGAGACGGATGGATACTTCTGTGCATTGGTAAATCTGGAAGAGATTAGGCAAATGGCGTACGGTTTTTCAGGGGCGAATTGAGCGTTATATCAATAGAATTAATTTAGAAAACCTAATATACATTGGCGCTTTTATTACTCACTGCTCTCCTTAACCGAAAAAGTCTAGTTTTCGGTTTTAATTAAGGTTTGGTTTGACTACAAAAAAGTTGCAAGTCAACACATGCTGCCGAGGAAACAGGTGTCTCTACGCCACCTGATGGGTCCACTGGGGCCAAGTGGGACTGACAACGCAGACAGCAAAATGGGGAACGTTTAGGTGGGTTAGTTCATAGTTTTCACAAAGTATACTTTGCGCATAAACGACAATGGAAGAGGCAAAGTTAGCGCTTGTCACGTTCTGGTCTGTGTGCTACGTGAAAGCAGACCGAACAGCAGCACGTATTTAATTCTGATTGAAGCCCAGCATTAGAGCTGTGATGTTCCTCGATTGACTAGAAAATACTATATGCTAGCTATAGTATGCAAGCGATCACCATGCAGGTATTGGGAAATCAACCGTATTGATAAGCAAAGTGGAGGACGAGTAAGGGTGAGTTGAAGCCCGGATATTTAACGACAGACACATGCGAGACGTTATTTGCGACAGCTGAAAGGAAAAACAGACCGTTACAAGATCTCCGGACGATACTATTACAAGACTTGTGCGGGATCACGTGCTCCCGGACAACATCCCTATGACTCCCCAAACCCCATGCGTACGTTGAGTGCAAGGTGATGTGTATGTAGTTGGAACATAGTTTACGCTTGGATACAGAAGTGTGAAGTAGTAATCGGAAATGGCGTCCCATTTTCTGTAATTTCACGATGTGTAACCATTAGACGTTGCCGCACAGCGGAACTTTTCTTTCCAAAGTTTCAGAGACTGTTTATGGTTTTGTCAATCATAACAGTATGTTTTGAAAATCAGTTTATACAGGAAGAGTTCCAATAGTAATATACCGAAGTTTACCCCATAACGGTTGAAATGAGCAATGTCCATCGATGAGTTCATGATTTTGTGAGTTAACACGATGTGTAAATGGCAAGAACTATACTCATATTGGGAAAATCGACTTCACCCAATAGCAATGCCGCGGTTCCGAGAACAGGCCGGGTTTTCTTTACAGAACCAGACAGTCCAATGTCACAGTTCCGTACTATCATCAGCAACTCACACATCCACATCCTGGTGAACGGAACTCTGAGCATCCGCACCGTGGATCCCGCAGACGCCGGATTGTATCTCTGCGAGGCCTCGAACGGAGTGGGATCTGGCATCAGCCGCGTGCTACAGCTCACCGTGCGCAGTAAGCTCGACTGATCCTTCCTCCCAACGCCTGCGTAGGGCAGCGCAGCGGTTATCAGATATGGCTTTCGACCTGTGTTAGGAAAAACATCTATTCATACCTGCTGAAACGTTCAGTATATACGGAATTTCGGGAACGCGGAGTTCTTGTCTAACCTCACAGAAGGCCGCCGTGAAATGAGGGATAGTTCTCAGAAACATATGTTCATACAATACTGCAAACCTTCCCCGTAATTTAGCACCGTTTTTTTCTGCTATTGGACTGCTAGAAACACCAAATATTTGGTCGTATAAACTGTAGCAAATGCGTTCCTTCTGGAACAAAATGTGATTACCTGTTTTTAGAAACAGTATGTGCTATAGTTACGCGACGGCGCGTCATACTCCGTATGAACTCCGTATTCCCATAATTCCGTAAAAACGGAACGTTTCAGTATGGCAGTAATTCCGCACTCTCTGACCTACATATTAACATTGAAAGGTGGGGTAAAGAGCACTCATTAGAAATAGAAATAATAAAAAAGCAATGGAGGCACCTTGCACGGTTTTGATTGCATTAGTACCACTAAAACTTCATGTCAGTGCAACAACGAAAAAAAAATGCAGGCGCAAACGTACTCGAGCTATGACTACGAGAGCGCGCAGTTAACCTGCACTGACTTCGTAATCTGCTCAATGCGACTAATAAAATCAATTTGACGACTTACAGAAGCCGGCGCTGGTCAGAGGTGTCGCGCATCAAAGACAGCGTTGAGCCTTCCATGAACTGAACATGTTTGGCACCCACAAGAGCTAACCTATATTTTGCCGCACAATTCGGCTACCCATTCTTTGCAGGCCCTCCTCGGTTCACGGGAAAGTTCACCACGGTTGCCGTGAGGCGGGGCGAAAGTGCGGAGATTGCCTGCCCGGCCCAGGGGGACCAACCCATCCGCTTTCACTGGCTCAAGAACAACCTGCCCCTCAATGTGCTCAAGGAGCACAGGTAAGCACGAGATCTCTGAAACTGGCGACCTGTTGAGAACAAACGTGAGACTTCATTATCTGTTATCAGTATTGCGACGTGCGTTGATACCAGGGTTTCTTTTACTTTGCACAGAGAAGGGAAACAAACGAGGCTGTGCGAGCGATATTTCGCCAGTAGAAGAAGACGTTTGGGTTTTGTAAACTAATCTGCAGCACAAGAGCAGAGCTATTATTTCACACTGGGATGTTTTGTTTATTTGGCTCTTTGCTGCCAAACAGGCACAAAATTTTGATAGGCGGTTATCTAAAGTCATTATAGGTGACCAGATGGCAGCCGATTTATTCAGTGTTTATTCTCTGGGTAAATAAAAATCGGGATAACCATCAATGGGAGCTTTTGTTGCGGAGTCGAGAAGAAAAAGGCAATGGTAGTCTAGGATGCCGAGATTTCAGTAAAATATGAAACACCAGAAAGGAAACTGAATTGAATAAATCGTGTGCTTGCAATTACTGTTGAAGCTGGGCTTATAATTATTTGCGATACTTAAGGAAACTGCAATGCGTCGGCGAACATAAATGTCGTCAAAAATAACAACTCGTGCATTTTACTTCCTTTGGTAATGCTTCCCGCACTTATTAGGTAATAAAGGTTTCTGTCATTACCTCGGTGACTAAGACTATACGCTAAAGTTTAGAATAAACGTGCCTCTAACAGCATGCATGCATAATTAGCCAGCGCCTTTTTTATTCAGTTAAAATCGTATACACCATTATATACAGCGGAAACTCGCAGATGCCTTGACGCTCAAAAACGCCGCATCAGATAAAAACCGCAAAGCAAAATATCCAAATGGCAGAATTATCTTCCTTATCATAACACCGACCTTTTTAGTCTTCACCCTAGCTTGACTTTTGTTTCCTTTAAAAATTGCGCCTCCGGCTTGAAAAGAGAAACATGCCGATGGTGGAGCCCTGCATCTAGCATGAAATTTGGGGGAGGTCTCATTTCCCTGCTTTGTGTTGAAATGACATGCTTCAAAATATTATTTTCGCTGCTGCCCTACGGGGTGGCTAACACACAAAGTTTTTCTAGTCGCCGAAACTCCGGGTGCAGTCCTGACGTATTTGTTTTCGAGCACTTTTTTCAAAAGTACAATAAAAATGCCTGGGACAATGCCCTTTGTATTATTGTGTATCGCATGGAAAGCTACCTAATGGTGCTTAAACCTCCAACTATACCAACCATGCCGTTTAAGTAGCTTGGCTTATCCGGCAATGGGCGAAAAGCGAAAACGCCCGTGTGTACGAGATTTTGGCGCATGTTCAACATCCCCAGCTGGGCAAAATTAATCCGGAACCCTCCACAACGGCGCGCCTCATCACCTGCACTGCATCGGTGTGTTAAACTTTGCAATCTATCAATCAATTCTCCTGCAATGCCCCAGCGAGAAAAAATAACCTCACAACTTTATTGTACCTTGTACCTTGTCATTCAAGCCTCCTTCTTCTGTTTTTTTTCCCTTTTTCTACCACAAAAGGCGACAAAAAATGATGTTTGGCTTAAGTGCAATATGCATATTTTGTTGTTCCAGTTCCTAATTCATGATGTGATTGCCTTGCCCATTTTAGAGGTTTTTTTTATTTTTCTAGTTCATAAAAGTAAAAAAGTAAATACGCATTTGTTTGGCGCAACCAAGGTTACTTTCCTTTTTTTTGTTCACTCATACTCTAGCTTTGTATTTCTTCTTATAATTAAATATACAGCGGGGATATAAGGCCTTGTATTTTATTTTAAACATTATAGCTTTTTTACAGCTTTTGCATTGGTGCGATCATTTATTCATTTGTTATATTGTATATGTTACCCTTGCCCCCCCCCCCATACAATATCGTCCTGGGAGAAAGCCTTTAGGGGTATTTCAATTAAATATAAACAAATCGGAACTAAATAAATGAATAAATAAACAAATAAATATATAAATACATAAATAAATAAAAAGATAAAAAATAAATAATACCCTATACAAATTAATTGCCAACATCAAAGGGGTGTAACCATTAGCTGCTTGGTTGATATTTTCCAGTTGATGTGGCTGGCCTGTTCAAATCTCTTCGGGCAAATATTTATTTCCTGTTTTACTAATCGTATGCGCCGTAGACCTGAAAAAACTGACGTTTTCTCGTAAATGGTTAAACGAGAATGTGATTGTATTCTACTTCTTTCGCACACAGGTACTCCAGGGTGGAAGATCGAAACGGGGAGGAAACCGTATCCAAGATAACCATCCAGCAGGCTGAGCGATCGGACAACGCTGTGTTCACGTGTCAAGCAGCCAACGAGTTCGGCGAGGACTCGACCAGCGTCCAGCTTACCGTGCAAGGTAAAGGAACTCCTATTGCCCCGTCATGTGTTTCCGGCTGTCTTTTCTGCGCGTTTAAGGGCCTTTGATAAAATATGTCTGTAGGCTTGCTGGTGCGTGGAAGTTTTACAATTGAAGTGCTAAAATAGCACTATACTAGGAAAGGTGATGCAAGGAAGAGCGTCTGCAAGTCGCCTTTTTATGTTGTGTTGCATTATAGCCCTTCCGTTCCTTAGCCTCGGTTCGTTCATTTGCGCTCCTGGTTGTCTGTGTTCGCGTGTCCTCTGTGGAAATCAGGATGGCGGCTATGTTTCCGACGTCATGGGTAACTATCGCTGCATAGTAAGTAGAAATAAACTGTCATCCCCATATGATTTTGTGAACACCCACAGAGCCTAGTCTTTATGACCTCTTGCATTTTGTTATATCAGAACACGTAAGAGTGTGGCGAGTAATCAGCACGTATGGGTTCACAAGACTAAGAAAGGCGGCAAGCTTTCTCCGTCCTCAGCATCGACTTCCGTTCTTTTTTAGCAGACACAGAGCACGGGACCCTCTCTGTTCTCATGTCGCCTCCAAGTACATATGTCTTGCGTACAGGCAAATTGGCAGTTAGAAGGCCAGCACCATTAATTTCATACTTATGCTAATAATATTGGTTAATTTCCAATTTAACGCGTTTAATATTGGAAAAGCATTGAGTGGCCCATTGTGCGAAAACGTCGGCGTCCGGTTTTGGCGCTGGCGTCTTGAACAGAAAAAGAACTTCCCAAGGAGGGTAATATTTGTTGCACATGCCGTCACCGTCAACCTTCGCAATGCACTGCTCTCCGCTTTCTGAGCATTGTTAGAGAAAGAGGCGGCAGGTACGTTCACAGCCTTCCATCTCACTCCCGTTCACCAACATGACAGCTCCAGTGGGGCTAGTATTGTACGATGTCCACAATAGAATCAAAAGATATGGTGAGAACTACACTGCAACGCAACGGAGAACCACGTGAAAGGCTGTGTGTTACAGATGTTGGGATGAGCGCGGTGTGCGGCAGCATATCCAGCATGGCTCCGCAGACCTCGCACAGCGGTGCAACAGTCTTAATTACTCGCCGCTTAGAACTGGATGAAGCAGCCAGCATGTTTCAATTGGACATCGTAGCTTTTGGATTCGCAGCCCATGAGAAGTGCTTAGGTGCCTTGGAATTTTTTTATGCACTGAACAGTTGCTCTGTACCGCAGAAGTGGTGATGACCGGGCACGCTTCTTTGGCAGGGGACGATAGAGAGTTTTAGTACAGCGTTTGTTGCCTTTGCGTACGCTAAACGCTAAATTTTCGCCTCCCGCTACGTATACACCGCGAACAGAGTTTTAGTAGAGCGTGTCATCAGTTTTGCGTAGCGGCACGCTAAAGCATACGGCGCCATCTTTCTAATGTTTTGCGAAATGACTCGCCGGCTGATCTGCGAGCGGAGTGCCGGAGTGCTTGGAGATTTTACGACTATTGAAACAATTGTAAACAAACGCCTTCCTGTTAGTATTAAATGCAACACGGCCACAGCACGGCATGAATATTTCTTACCTGAGTACGTTCCATAAAGACACCATTGAAGTCCCGCGGAACTTCTTTCGTGCAATCGCACAAAACACCCTGAACCGAATGCCCGGGTTTGACGCATACATTTTATTCAACTTCAAAACAATCCAGAGAGCCGTTTCGAACGAACACGACGTCACGACATGCGTTGCAAGTCTGAACTGCGATCGACCGGCGATCGGTTGCATCCTCCTGCCCGTCGTAAATTCGGCGCTCACCTTGCGCGCGGTTTCCGGGGTGGAACAGCAAGTCACTTAACTCTGGCGCTCAAGCCGAGAGGGCTTTTAGCCACGCGCACTGTACATACTCTATGCGAGGTTGAGTCGTACGTCGCTCGAGAAAGATAATCCAGAGCATGGGAAGCACTGTCCACGCGCAGAAACACAACGTCGCATTTCATCGCGAACGCGCCCGTAACACACACTCACACACACACACACCGCTTCGGTCGCTGGCCTGGCTACAAAGCTTCGTTCTTGCAGTCAGCGATGTCACGACGATACGGAGCTGCGCGAGGGGCGATGTTCTAAGCACTCGACGTATTTAAAAACACAGGGGCAAAGAACTTGGTTAATCGGGAGCAAATTACTGTCGACAGAAAAGCGGAATCGTGGATGCTTGCCGGGCTACTTGCCGCCATGTTGGAAACGCAAGCGGCCTCACGTACGCACGCTATTTCGCTGAAATAGCGTCCGCTCGGCTTCCGTCCGCTAAAAGCAGAAGCGGCTTAACGTACGGCGCATGCGCAGTGAGAACGACGCAAAGAAATAGCGTTCGCTAACTGTTTGCGTACGGTTGCGTACGTTATTCTAAAACTCTCTAATAAGGATCTCCATGAAAAGTACAAAACTACGCTATGCTTTCCAAATAGAAAAATGGAATACTGAGAAACACCGCCCGTACTTGGCTTTTCTTAATTAGACACCCCTTTTGTTTGGCGACCCCATGTAGTAGTGTAAAAAAGCATCGCTTCCATCTTTCTTTTACCCGCGCTGCTAAATTAAACATGTTGAAAATGTGTCCTTGTTAGATTCTTATTTTTTGTCGCGTCTGTTCCCGCTTATTAGAACATAGATACAAATGACTCGCACAGTCGAATGTCCTCATGAAGCGTTGATGTGCTTTTAAGGCTCAACAGAAACGAAGCTATCGGCTCCTTTGTCTGCGGCTTGACATATGGCCCAAGCTATCTAACACAAGCCTGCTATGTCCTTTGGTCCTAGCTCAGTGTTCTAAGATGTAAAATAGAAACATTTCTTAACCACTACGTCAGGCTTGTATTCACTTTGGCAAAATGTACAAGCTCGCAAACTATACCTGCTGCTCGCACGTGTCGGTGTGCCCTTACGTCCTTTGTCGTCTTGTCCTAGTGAAAAAAATCAGGACGGAGAATGCAAAGGCTACTTTCAATGCAGGTTTCTTGTTCCAGACAAAAATTCGGCCCTCTTTGCAAATGAGAGGCCGATAACGAGGAAACAGCGGAGCTGACGGTCTTCACTATATTAAACTTGGTTTTGCTTAGATCTTCCCATCTTATCGGTAGATCAGACACTGATACGGCCTGGCGCAAAGCATCTCTCTCAACGAAGAGAATACCTGTACGTCAGAGCTAACGTTATCACTATGCATAGCCAATCCCCGATACACCTCCCCACCCCGACATCGGCACCGTGAGGCGAAATCCCCGCACCTGCTCGTCTGCTCCTTCCATCCTTGCCTTTTTCCTCCACACTTCTGGGTATAGAAAGTTTCTCCTCTCCACTTGCCTGCTCCGAGTTTTGAGTGCGCCAGGCACGCATGAACCTCAACCCGTAGCAGTTCCGGTGTTAAGAGAACTCTCTCTAAACATCTGAACAACCCCAAAGAAAGCCAGAACTTGAATTCTGCACGTCGGGCTTTAGGATAACTGACACAGTTTAGAGCTATTCTCGAAGTTTATTTCACACCGAACGTTTCTGTTACCTTTTCTTGATTGGGTTCTTTCTTAAAAAAAGTACTCTTTATCTTAATTTGCCTGCCGGAACACTACTCGTGTTTTTCTGAATTAAAAGAATCATAGTTGGCCATGTGCACGAAGCTGTGAATGACGACTTTTAAAGTGCGCGGAATGAGCACCATCACATTCCTAATGCTTTCGGGGACAAATTGGGGACAAAACGAGGTATTGAAAACAAAGTAGCAGCATGAAAAAGCGAGAATACTGGAGAAAAAGATAAAAAACACGGAATGAATAAACGACGGGGCTATCCAAATCGCACAGTTGGGTCTATTTGCCTAGCCAACACAGATTGCCCTGAGACGCGACAAACAGTGCTAGAACATTTATACGCAAAATGAGAGCAGATAGTGGTGCCGTCGTATTAGAGACTAAAGGTAACTAGTATCTTCAAATATTGCAACGTATTAATGCCAATGAGCACTGCACAAGCTGAGCATGATGTGTCGTTTAGTAATGCCAGTTTGATACGGAACCTCCTGGTCGAAAAAAACAGCTGCGCTCAGGGATTTATTTTTTACTTCCGAGGAATTGAGGCTTTTAATTCCGGCGTAGAGCGTTATCAGAAAAAAATACCGAGAATGAATTCCACGCGCACGTGAGCGTGCGCCTCACAAGGACCGCCCGGCGTCTACCAGCTCGACCTCCGAGAACCCTCTACGCAGTGATTGTGGCGTGGTCTCTGCCGTGCTATTCTCCTCGACAGTTCACGTGCGTTCACCCCTAAAGTGAGCAGCAGCAGACACCGAGTGCTGCAGACGCCGAGTTCGCACTACAGACGCCGAGTTCGGGAAGCTGGTTGCCACGGGTTCTAGCGCGTGCAAACGCGGTCCACGTTGGGAGAGATGTCAAACAAAGCCTGCGAACAAAACAATCCGACCCTGTCAGTCATGGATACCTTTCAGCGTCAAGTTCGGAAATCCATGTCAGGTGCAAATTCCGGGTCTCCGAAGAAGAGAGAGGGGGCCGCAAGCTCTGATGTTTCTCCACCCTTTCACCACCAGTGAAAGCTGCATCATTTTTTTTTTATCTGGCAAGGTCAACATCTCCGAAATTGTCGTCACTACAGGCGCAGTCATGCCTTGAACACGCTAATGGCAGCTTGTATAATCTTAGAATTTATGATGAGCCTAACGCTCGCGAAAATGAGGCGGCTTTGTACAGTTCTCGTCCTAAGAGTCGGCAGCCGCTTTTATTCGAACCGGAGCAACACGTTCGATTCGAATAATCGCAAAAAGACAGAAAATCCTTAGCCCCCCCCCCCCCCCTCCCCCCCCCCCGAGGCTTCTGCGATGTTTCCAATTCAGCCTAATTAGGCTAAAGAAAATGGCGAGGAAAGCCTTTCGAAGGCTGAGACCGCGGAACCTAGCCATCCTGATGTGCCAGCTGCTCGGGGCTACACCACGGCGAGACAAAAGCGCAGAGACTGCAACAATTCGGCATGAGAGATTAGTGATTCCCATTTATACCGACTAAAACTAGTTAGTTAGGTTTATTAAGTTAGAATTGCGATAAAGCTGAAGAAAATTTTATAATCGCTATTTATCAGAACCAATTTCTCCTTTCGCCTTTTGTGATATCTCTCAAAACACAACCGAAATGGTATTCACCAATTTATAAAACGAAGTTTCATTCGTGGCAAGTAGTGCGCAAAAGGTAGCGTTTCTTTAGGGCCATATGTCTGTATAGGGTCTCTACATTTTGTTTTCCCGCCCTGCAAACCAATCCTAAACGTGTCTTTGCCGTACGACCACTTAATTCCGTCGGGTGCGGGTTACCAAGGAGGTGCTCCTAAACAAGTTAATCAAGCCGTGCGAAGGAAGCGCGCAATTGACGCCACGAAGCTGCACCAAAACACGCCCAAAACAAGCGTCGATAAAGCAGACGACAAAGCCGTACCGCCGACGTCCCCGCCGGCGAACAGGCAACTCCGCGCGGGGAACGCTGAGTAAATTCACCGCGCCATCTACAGTGGGCTCCTTGAGTGAAATTCACCGCACTCGCACCCCCCCCCCCCCCCAACCCTCCCTTCTGCCGCTTCCGCCGCCGCCGCGTTGGGAGTTTATTGTCCCGCACGCCGCGAAAGAACCGTTGTCTGGTAGAGGTAGAAACCCTTGCTTTAAAACCTGTACACCTGAAAACTTCCATCCAATGCGATGCCACTTTTAGTTAGGAGTCTGAATACTGTTTCTGTAATTTTAATGCGCATCAAACGTTCATATGTGCGTTGAGTTCGGTGGCTCAGACAACAAGGCCGTTCCCCCGCAGAAATGGAAATCGGCATAAGGGGAACATTTCACCATGGCGTGCCTGGATAGAAATAAACTATTGTGTGGCGTTTTTTATTGTTATCGTGCTTGGTGTAGTTGCTGATTTTTCATAACGATGAGCCATGATGACTGCGTCGAGAAATACATAACGTAAGGAGGAACGTTGAAAGCTTGTGTCCCTGGCGACGGCGCCACCAGTTCCAAATGCAGATACCGTAATAGAGTAAGGAAATGGGGCTTTCCCGTCGGCTCCGCTGCCCCCACGCAAGTTCCTTTCCTTAACCATCCCCCGCGCAGTCCAAGCAAACGAACCTTAAATGGGCGCTAACTAGGTTGCGAATGCTCTAAGACAAGGAGTTTTCAACCTTATCTCCGGCCTCAAAGCGCTCTGGTGCTACGAGCCAATAAGCTCGAGGAAAACACACCACACATTTGTCAGGGCGCTTGCCCTCCGAGGTGCGCGCAGAATTGGCTCCACTTAGCGGTCCATACGGCTTTATATTTTTAGCAGCCAGCGCGCATGCTCCACCTAGCACTGGCTGCGCGGCACTACTTTTAGCGTCTTCCGCGCTAGTGATGAACATCAGTTATAGCGTAGGTGAAACTAGCGTTTGAAAGCTAGACAGGAGTGCTTCATAAACAACGTTCTCGCTCTCCACAATAATTTAAGACTTCCACCTACGACTATCGCCCCGTTTGCAGTTCGCGTGCGTGGCGCTGTCGCGGCGAACAGGTTTCTCCGAGGCCAGTTCCGAGTATCACCAAAGTTATTCGGTCACCACTCAATGAAGCCACACCGACGACGATACCCAGTACATTATTTCAACGCACTATCATACCTTTTCACGAAGTTGTAAACTCATTTTCAGCAATAGTTCGGATCTGGCCGGTGGGACGAGTTTTAGCTGCGGCAGCATGTGCCGATTCGTTAGCGGTCTATGTCCACCGAGAAGTCAGGCGGTCGCCGCGTTCGCATGTGCACTGTTTCTGCCTAAACAGTACGTTCTTGCTTGTTAGTGTTAATAATATCTTGTAAACTACGCGCTATATCAATGACCTTGCCTATACACTAAACTTTCTTACTCCCTTTATGCCGAAAATGGTGCAAGAATCTTGTCCCATGACGCGCACCTTTAAAGGTGTTGTGGCTGAAAAAGGGTGTAAGGGCGAAAAAAAGGTGTTCGTGCGCACATCCTAAAAAAGGGTGTAAGGTTGCTTAGCACCCTAAAATAAGGGTGTGGGAAGCGGAGCTATGCGTGTGCCAATGTGGATTGGTGGAGCGCGCAGCATCAAGTACAGACACAATTAACACGCACAAATCGAACCATTCAACGCGCACAAAGGTCACACATGGACAACAAATGAATTCAGCATGAAACCGACTGGATGCACGGGTACAGCGAGTGCATACTTACTAGAAACACATCTGCTCTTCCTGCTTTTATATACAGCAGAGGAAAGTCCTCCGATAAAGTAGGTGGGCTTGTCGCAAAAACCAGATATTTTAGCGCTAATTTTGGAATTATACATTTTAATGTGAGCATATACAAATCGGAACGTAGATTTGCAAGATCTTTTTAATCGCGAGATAGTTTTAATGTTCAATAAGTCATAGAATTTTATTAAGTACCAAACGTATATTCTCTGCCGTCTCAACACCCTTCGACATGGGTGTTCATTATTTCGACACCCTGTAAAGCTACAAATTAGGGTGTCGGAAACTAATAAATACGTTGTAAAGGAAAAGGGTCTACGAAAACGGGTGTAAGAAAAGACTGCCAACTAAGAAAACCTGTGTACGAGACTTCCAAATTTGGAGCTATTTTGTGCCTGTTACCCGGGTGGAGGGGACATGTTTTACAAGCGGGGGGATGTTTTGTACCTCACGATGTAAAGCAATATGAATCGGCATAATTACCAGTGAAGCTGTTTAAGCTTGAGCTAGTTTCGGTGGCGTTAGCAAATAATACCAAGAAACAGAACTTTGGCGCCTTTAAAGGGTGCACCAACGCTGATAGGTTATTATAACAGTGAAGACGGCTTTCGAGCCATTTCGAGTGTGAACACACGGGCCGCATGCATATGCGAATCTCTAATTATACCATTTCAAATGTTCTCGTATCTTTGGGATTCTAAAACGCAGAACCATTCGCGCAGCTTGCACTGGGGGTGCAAGTCTGGAGAACCAGCAGAGCTGGGGGTCAACCGAGCTTGCTTCCCCTTTGGATTTGCTGTCAGTGTGGGGGACACACTGGAACAGCCTTGTAAAATCCGCCAAAACTTGGCCTCACCTCTCCGCACTTAGGCTAGCCTAGCACGAACATTGCAAAACCTAAGAAAACTTATCAAAGACTAGCAAAATGTAGCAAAACTCAGGAACACCAGAAAAAGCTAGGTCAACCCATAGCTCCGCTGTCTCTTTTTGGAACGGAACACCTATTTCACACCCTTTTAATACCGTATGGAAATCCAAGCCGATTGCAGTCGGTCAACACCATTTTCGCCACACAAATATAGTTTTAAATTTTAAAAGTTCAAATTGATGTTTCACGTGAAGACTTAAACTTGGGCAATGAGTCGCACCGTATATGAAAATGAGCGCTCATTGCACGCCAGCAATTTAATTTACTTTTGAACATTTCTAACGAGGTGGAGAGGAGAGTACCAGCGGATCTCTCGTAATTCATAGAGCAAATATACATGCATGCATGGCGTTAATCAATCAAAAGCTGAACACCTTTTGCACACCCTTTCCACACCATACAAAAACCAAGGATATTGAATTTGGTCAACGCTGCTTTTTTCAACACATAAAGGGTGTACAGCTAAAAAAATGGTGTTGAGATTCAAGAAAAAGGGTGTCATGGCCTCCCAGAACTCTTTTCCCGCTTATGCTACATCCGTTTTGGACAAAAAGGGTGTAAAAATGTTAAGTGCGTACGCTCGAGGGCCGGTGGCGACGATCGATATTCCTCCCAACTAAGATACGCCGTGCCGGAGTGTCGCTCTCGTAAACGCCGCCTGAGTCACCGAAACCAACTTCAGCTTCCCTCCAGAGCCTGAAACGTTGAGATTGGCTGCAGCATTTGACGGCACCAGCCAATTGCGGTGCTATACTCTTCAGTGCCAGCTGCATCGTAGAGGTTACGTCAAACCTTCGGTTGAATGGTGGGAAGCCTTCATATGTAAACAAGGAAAGAAAAGAACGCTTTTCTAGCGATAGTGTGATTCAAGTCACGACCTATTTATGGCACGTTTAACTCGTGTGGCACCCAGGTCCTCTCCACCCGCGACTAGCTTACCGGGCCCCGTGTGCGCGATCCGCGGAGGCTACCTTGCGTGGACTGCTGTACGATAAAACCAAGCAGCGCAGGAATGCCGTAAAGCGGCAGCAGCAGCAGCACCAGCACCAGCAGCAGCTCCTTACAAACATCGCCGAACAGCAAAAAAAGGCTTTGCTTGAAAAGTGCGGTATTCTCAGGTTACAAGAAAATATTGGCACCAACGAGGTAAGGACCAAATGAAAGCTTCTGCGTTGAACAAGTTCAGTCCATTAAAATTAACAAAATACTGCTCAGCAGGCATGAACTGGATTGTTGCAATTATTTAAGTCTTTCTTTGTAACTCTACGGTCTTGGGAAGTTAAATTCAGGCTTAAAAAGTGGGACAAAAAGTAGAAGAAGGAGCCTCGGTATCAGCAATGTCAGAAATCCCCATTCAGCATTAACAGTCACTGATGGAGAAGTTCACTCCCAAGCCCCGTGAAAGACACACAAATCAGAGTAATCGCTGTCACATATACCTATTAGCGACAGTGGATATCAACATGTATTTGTCAAAATACGTTTCCCGTATTAAAAACAGGTGGAGCTAAAATATGTAGTGGTAATGAAGCGTTTCCAGAAACAGTTTTTTGCTTTGGCACTCTATTCTAATGTAAACACACCTGTGCTTCAAAAACACAAGGGCCCTGCGGAGTATTTGATAGGGGCACCTCGTCTCTTCCCCCTCCGACGCGTCTCTTTACCACCATATTTGCGTTTTGACACCTCGCCATCCTATTTCTTTTTTGGAGAGTGACAGCTGACTTCAACGACGTGGCTTGTTGAAGAATTCTTTCGAATTAGCTGGCGTACATCAGGTACATCAGCCAGCTTTAGGGTGCTTCCCTAACAGCAAATTTTAAAACGAGAGAAGACAACCACTACACCATTATTGTAGCCACATTATTTATTTGACGTATCAAACTTCAAGTTCACCTCAGATCACAAAGTAATTCTCTCAAGAGGCATTCACGCCACAACAATGTGTGGTTTTCATTGAATTTACTCGACGACACCCAAGATTTTCGTGGTTAGGTTACAGATTACAAACATGAATTTTACAACCAGGGTTATTACATATGAGACACCTTGTGATTGGGGAATGCGCAAGAAATTTTAATTTTTTTTCTTCAGCTCACAACTTTCTCACCCAGAAATTTAGTATTTCCGTTTAATAGGTTTCACTGGTTTCGGGACTTTGCTGCAACCTTAAAAATATCAAGAATGTATTTTGAAATTATGACCGCTACTAAATATAAAACTTAAAGGTACATTTCGCTATGGCGTGAACGTTTTCGAAGTGGCAACGTTGCAAAAAAATTCTTTTTTCAACTTACAACATGTTCTGACGCTGATATTTGAGTATGCCAGGCATTTTCTAGCGCTATCTTCCGTGCGTACACGCCACAATAAATGCATCAATGCATAACTTATTCGGATAAAAGTATCATAAGCTACAATAGTCACTTTCTTAGTATTTTAATTAACAAACTCGGCTGGATCATAACAATGATATGTTTAAGGACTGATAAAGCAAGAGCTAAGGGCTGATTTAACAAGTTACTGAAATTCCTTTTTGGAGTGTAATTACTGCCACAAATGTGTAATAATGTGCTTCCCAAAGAACAATTCTAGGACAGTCACCCCACATAAGTAAGGGCCCGACGGGGCAACCGAAGCCACTTAGGTTATAAACACCAGCCTAGCCCATTACCAAACTAGACAACATGCGTGCACGCTACAAGAGGAAAAAATGTTTTATTATTCCTAGTGGGCGCTTCCGTGTTGCGCCTTTTCCACTCCTTGCATCCGGGCAGCTCTCTGGAGGCTTCCAGAAAAGCGAGCGAGGCTCAAAACAGATTGCCTCAATGGAAAACCGGAGGCGCAACTGCAGTCCGGAAAGACGACGGCACACAAAAAGAAGGAAAAAAGGAGGAACTAAAGAGGGCAAGCATGACAGGCACGCGCGCGAGGACAACAGCACACGTGTCTGCTTTTTTCAAGGAAGAACAAAAGCTGTTCTCGTTGCCTAAGTGCCCGGCAGCTTTCGCAACTTCCTGTCCCATCCTTGCCCACGTCCAGCGCCTTTCCACTCTGCCACGGGTGAGGTGAACGACATCTTCTCTTCTTTCAGTTCCCCCTTCTCGTCGTCCTTGTTGTTCTTCTAGCAGTTGAGCACGACGTGGTCACCTCTCAGATGACAGGACGGCTGTCTTGCAGGGCCATAGCGTAGAAGTAGCTGTGCTTAGCCGGAATGCCAAGCCATACAAAGGTCAGAGAAAGGCTATGAAGCTGCGGACGGAATAAGGTGTGGGTTATTGTTGGTGTGTGCACGGTTCCTCCAGTCAATTGTGGGTGTAACACGGTGTCTTTCTCACCATGGGGGTATTTACAGGCGCCGCTTCCCGCCGCTGTAGTGCGGCCTGCAAAAGCTTCCACTTCGCACCGGCTCATTTCCTTCTGTCTTCCGGAGGTGTTGTAATACAAATGGCGATGACTTCGCCGCGTATTCAACCAGCGTCAATACAGAACATAGTAAATGAGAAAGTTGAATACTAGCAAAAGCTGACACAACCAGACGTAACTGTGCACGATACAGTTTATGTGTTCCTTATTTCTATTCCTGAAGCCTCTAGAGCCGCAAGTAGAGTTCTCTTGCGGTAAACACAAAAATAAAGTATTATAACTTTTAAGAAGAGAAGAGAAGCCCGGGGGAGTGATTTAAGGCAGTCTTAGTTCGTAGTCATGCTCATGTTGTGATTCGCAAATATAAAACTGTACATATTTGCGCAATTTGGCGCGGAGCGGCCTATGTTCTTGGTAAGAAAAGGGGTAGCTAAGAAGGGGGTCGTAATATATATATAGTTAAAGAAAAAAAAAGGTCATTTTACCGATTACCTTGCCAAGTTGCTGCGAAAAAAAGCGAAGTTATTCCAATATATGCCATGGTAAGTATCGCGTGTTCCATTTGCTAAAGCTTTCAGTTTATATTTAGTAAAAATTACGCGTCGCTGTACTCAGCCATGTGTCCATTTGTTTGCAGGTTTTAAAGAAGTAGAACAGGCCCCCAAAATGGAAAAGAAAACTAGTTATTACAGGTTCTAATGACCATGTAAAGATAGGGTGAACAAACTTCAATATTGAGCAGAAAAGCAACGAAAAGGTGTCGTCCTTTTAGAAGGACATTGGTGGTAACAGCTACGACAACCCTCTCCACGAGCCTAAGCAGATGGTCGAGGATGGGAACTGCATCGCACTCTTTACCATCCCTCAAGAGACAGGCAGTAACTCCAGTTTACATTGTTTTTTTTTGCCTTGGAGGGTGCAAGGTTGGCAACAAAACTTACCCTAATATACTGGAGCTGTGCAACTTGAGCGATATATTCGAAAAAAAAAACGCATTTTTTTGCGATGGTATTATGAATAAGCTTTTTTGGGCCTCCATCGCTCACCCGTTGCCGAGTGCTTATGACTCAGGTATCAGACCCAAATCCGCGCGGTTTTGATATTCTGAACATCCAAATTAGCAAAAGCATTCTGTTTTTCGAATTTTTGCATCACAGGGCATGTGATACGGGTGAATCAAACGCTCAATTCTCACTGGAAATCTCTACCCCTGCACACACCGTGCTCAATGCACGGCCATGTGTGAAACACGGGTAGAGACGAGCTGACAAGAAGTGCCCCTACAGGGTGCCACATGTAAGAAAGTACGAAAACGAAAGGAAGCGCTGATCAGGGTCAGCTTCAGCTGATGCAATATGATTTGTTTTGTGTTGCAGTTAAGTTTATTTACTTTAGTATACGAACTCGCTTATAGCTGCAGAAGTACCTTGTCACTTCTTCGCAAATGTAGACGTGCGTTTACCATTACAAAACTGATTTGGTTGTACTGCGCTCATTTAGAGGTTTGGCTGCTGGACCCAAGACACTATATCCATCCCGCTCGTTGGGAATTAACCAGTCGCCACGCAACTTTGGCCATTTGCCTGGGTGCCCGGCTTGGGGTGCATATTCCTTACAAGGTTGCCCAGAGTTGCCCAGATATAAAATTATTGGTTACCTAATTTTTGAGCAACAGCCGATCAGCTTGCCTAGCCTAGAGCCAGCCAGTTTCAGTTTATTTATTGTGTTATGCTGTTACCTGGTGGAAGAGGAATTAAGGCGAACCATGGCTGATGGTGAATATTCTAGGCCGGACCGGCTCGAGCCCAAGTGAGTGTTCTTCGTTCCCTGCTTCCTACTGGAAAAATATGTCCTCTAATGTCATCTGCCACTCTCCTCTGATATGCCGTAGTTCAATATCTTCGACTTATTCGATTTTATAATGCTGCTGTACGCTCTATTCTGTCCAAGTGCCAAAGCCTGTCGATACGTTTAAGATACTTGGATTTTAAGCTGAACAAGGGACACCTAGAGCCAGACTTCATTCTTATTTATCGCCAGCTAAACTATCTCTATCACCTTCGGCTTTTCAGTTGTACAATAAAGGCTTCTATCGCGAAAGAAAATTCATGCTGGTTTTATTACAATTCATTACACCAGAATAGGTGCGGCCCGCATACCTCTATATCCCCAGCCACCAACAGAGGTCCGGCTGTTTTGACTGCTTTTCTCTCACACTCAGTCGCCCTACAGGCAAGCACGCTTACAGGTTGCCAAATCTGTGATATATACGCAAAAAACACGCGTCCTTCTGGTAACAGAGCACGCTCTTCACGAATTTACTGCGTAGAATTTGTGGCGGGCACACCCACAGCTGGACCGTGTAACTCCATGCATTCCAACGAAAATACAGAAAAATAAAATCTTAGAATGATCTGACAAAAAAATATGTATTTTGTACATTGGTTATAGCATCTATGGTTTATAGCCATGGAGGCTGTAAACCAGTGACGCCCTGCGTTTCCACAAAAATGCAGGCTTACCGGTTCTGCCCTTAATCGTTATAATAGCTTTATTGAAATAATTTCACGGGCGGTATTTTGAACAAAACAAAAGAAAAAGTAAATACAGCAAAAATTGAACTTTAACAAAAAACGACCCGACAAAATGGAGAATATGCATCTTTACGTCTCCTCCCAAACCCGAAGGATGCACAAAAAACAGTCTTGCTAAAAACGTGCAAAATACAAATATAAAATTGGTGAAAGAGACAACAAAAAGTGTAACGCCGTGCATTTCCAGAAAAATTCAGATTTCCCGAGGTTTCACGTTCAATCTTTATAATAGCCAAACTACGCATAATTCATTGGGCGGTACTTTGATAAACCAATAATAAGAAACAGAAAAATAAGACTTTTTACAAGAACAATCTGTCAAAAGCAAGGATATGCATCTGATACATCTCTCTTAAAATCCTAGGATAAACACAAAATGTCTGCAAAACAACGTTCAGTATACGAACTAAAATATGCCGAAAACGACCAAAAACGCGGGTAACGCTAGAATTTCCAGAAAATGCAGATATGGCGGAAGTTCCACCTTTAATTTTTATAATAGGGTAATGGATATAATTAAGCATTTTTTTCGAAAATGAGTCAAATCCACCGACCAGAATTGCAGAAACAAGCACAATTTGGGGACCGGGTCCTAATTCAACGTTGTAAAAGCTGTTATATCATACGTTCTACATATTAGCTCGCAGAAGTTATCGATATAATGGTATACATTTATATACATGAGCTGAAGGGAAGAAAAAAAAATGAAAGGATAAAAGAATACGTTTCCGCGACTCATACCGCAATTGCTATTAAAAACTCACGCTTCATACAAGCGACATAATAATATTATTCATCGGTAAACAATCTCTGAATATTTGCAGATTTTTGAATACTACTTATCTAGGACATCCGAACGGGAAAACCTCGGTCTGTCTGTATATCGGTCGCTCAATTTACTACTTACCACCCAGAATAAAATTGGTCGTGGGTTATGCTTGATTCGCAAAAATGAACTGCTACCGTGTTGATACATATCCATATTATTTCGTAAAAAGGAAGCCTCAGGCGTATTGGAGCACCATCAATACAAGCTCCATCGTTCTTTTATGTAAAATTGTTGGTTCTATTAATCTCACAATAACAAATAGAAAGACCGGGTCGAAACAGTGTCAAAAAACGCAAGGATAAAGCAACACACTGGAACAAAAAGTCGTGTCTCAAACCGCTTTAAGCCACAACAAAGCAAAAGCTCCCAACAGATACTGGAGAGCATATGAGAACGCGGGAAAACGGAATTGAATCGCGCAAGCCTGCCATTTGTGCCTATGTTGGGAGTCAAAATGGAGAAGGGGAAAAGCACGATGAGGTGGCAGGAGAGGAAGAACAGGCTAGTTACATAGGAGGGGAGAGAAATACACCCTTCTCATCGATGGTTTCTGGAAGCCCGCAAATACGCGCGAATTCTTTCTCACCCAAGTGGGGGCAGGAAGAGTCGCACGAGTACCAGGGAACTTTTTAATAGACATTCACTAAAAAATTGTAGCGCACTATGTGTTAATCACTCTGGCATGATGTTTTGCATCTTGCAAAGCAGTTTGGCCTAACGTAATGGTTGCGCTACAAAGTAGACCCCTTCACCTCCATATTCGCAAATTTGCTATATAAGCCCATCTCGCCGTATTAATGCACGGTGAAAAATTAAGATATTCTTTTTAGCAAGTCACCAGGTATAAGAGATTTCACTGAACAGCGTGCCCGTTTATAGGCGCCTTGAAAAGCTACCCGCACGATCATGCCATTATATCGGCATGATAGTTTGAGTGCTTGCTGAACCGTTCGGCTGCTGGCAAGCGTCCTGCATTTAGGCACCCTGATGCGTTGGTGGGCTGAATGCCGCTACCACGAATTTAGGCTTCAAGCAGTCAACAAAGCTTGAAAACAGTCTGTGACAGATCCGTACACAACAGTGCAAGGATCTGCAAGCAAAGTCTTAATGAGAGGAAACTAAACCCTCAAGCAACAAAAGTGATCCTAAGTTAATACGACGGTGAACGCTACGGGCACTCAAGCACTCAGCACTCGCACAGAAAATCGACGCAATCTCGAAGCATTGGCGTTTCCTAAGCAAGTAAAAATAAAATAGGTTGTCAAAAGCTTTGCGACAGTTGTCTTTGTGCTTGACTTACGACAACAGCATGCGGCAACTTTGCAGTGATTTCTTCTCACGATTAGTAGATAAGTGCTTCCGTTACCTTCCTTGCGCAGCTCTATGCTTTCTGTCTATTGGCGGTGTCGATTTTCTCTACTCTGCCAGTCGTTATGAACAAATGAACAGCAAGATATTTTTTTGCAGACAAGCACGTTTGCACTGCGAACGTTCATAGTTTGCCGCCGACTATGCACCGGTGAGAATTGATCGTGTTCCTCCTGGTCGTCGTTGTTTCCATGCACGCGCACAAATCGACAAATAGGTAGCCCCCCCTTTTGATCCTGGCTTTCTCTCGCGCGTGCCGCTGTCCCATATTTATTCCGAAATCCTTGGTAATTTAGCGTTCTCGTGCGCCGTATGAAATTCACCACGCCCACACGCAGCCCACGTCTGTTGCTCTCAATGGGAGCGACAATGTGGCAACAACAACGACTGCCTCGAAACACTTCGCACGCGATATGACGCACGCACATTCTGCGTGCTCTACTATTACAAGAGGCTGCCTTACAGACTGTACAACAAACAGGTCAGGAAAAATAAGTGTTCCAAGAGCTCACTTTGGTAAAGCTGACACGTACTAGAAATCACAGGGAAAGGGTAACTGCAAAAAAATAGGTCAGGTTTTAATTTCAACTTCTCTTCTTCTGAGGTACAGCAATGCCAGTAGTAGAAACGGGTTCAAAGCCACATGAAAAATACAAAATTCAAAGCCACATGAAAAATTCACACGGAAAATCATCCTCGAGAGTGTCCGCAGAACCCACTGCATTAGAGGGAAATTGAAGATACTGTTGGTTGTCTCTTTATTTGTCATCCTCGCTGTGCTTTAAGAATAAGTGTGCGAACCCTCGTCAAATGGACGAGGCTCCAATTTTTGTTCTGGGCTCTTTTCAAAAGTTTAAAAGGAATAAAATTATTTGATTTGATTTGAGATAACAGAGTGATTTCAGTAGAGCATCTGGCCCTTCTGTATGTTTTTGAGCATTTATTCCGTGCTAAACAAGAGTTTATGGCTGTGGTATAGCAAAGTAGGAAGTGCATTTCTCTCCTTGTTCCCCTCACGTTTGTTTGGTAAACAGAAACAGCTGTTTTTTAAATGGGGCACGTGTATGGAGGATAGAAAGTGACACAGCAGTGACTTTTAGTGATACTGTGAACAGAATAAAACTGCCCCAGTGGTTTTTAATGTTATCAATAATAATAATTTTTATTTCTGCCTGAAAAGATAAGAGAAGAGAGAACAGGAAGCTACAGAAAAAGCTGGCACGACAGCTTGACGAGGCGCGCCATCCCCGTTCAAGCGAACAGAAGAAGCAGCAGCAATGAACAGCGAAGCCGTCAATGGCAGCAACGAAGAAAATTACACACGCTAACAGCTTCATACGTCACATAGGCTAAATTGGGGGGGAAGGAATAACATATTCTTCAAATCATACATAAATCCTCATTACACGTGCTCCTTATCGACAGTATATTCCCATTATGTCTGGCCAAGGCGCCGTCCAAACCCGAAGTCTTATTTTTGGCCCTAAATACAGAAAAGCATTTAGGTATGATTTCATTTTTGTTTTACGCCTTAATGACGGCGAGTAGAGAAGATTTATGCTGCGGCAGGTGTGCGCTTGCGAGTGTCACAAACCGATAGGTCGGAGAACCCCATTAACCTCGAGCCATAACGTTCGGGCAACATTTGAGAACTAGGCGCATATTACAGAGTAGTGTCTGAGTCGTAATGTTCGCAGAAAACAAGCCGTTTCTATTGAGGAATTAAAATTAACACATTCGTACACGATTAACCCACCGTATCTAAGAACGTATTAGGCACCAAAGCTGATCACGGATAATTTTTAAAATCCTCAATTACAACAGTCAATGCTCCACGCTTGTGGGGGCATAGCTCGTAGATATCAACAGTAAACGGTTAAAATATAAACAAATATTCTCACAAGCTGATTTGTTTTCGCAATAGGAGGCATGCATCGCATCCGCAATATATTCTACGTCCATCACTCTGCAAGAGGCGTATGGTTCCTCACCGAAAATGAAACTGAGAAGCAAAGCCGATACCATAGTATGTACTATTATGAGCAATATGAAAGGGAACACAGGACGCGTGGCAAACAGCCCGAAACAGACTCGGAGCATATCTATGGCGCCTGTGAAAACGAAACGGGAAGGAGGGCGCTCTCCACTAACTGCTGGCACTCCACCGCGCTGGCATTTCTACAAAGCAGTAGCAGCCTACGTCATTTCGCCGATAATATGGCATCGTCGGACATACCGATAAAACGCACGCGGGAATGGGGACAGTTGTTAGAACAGCGTCCCCCTTTCCACTTTGTTTCAGACGGTGGGCCGCTGCGTATCACCCATAGCTGGGGTCGAGGGTGTTTTCTACGCTTTCCTGTGTTTCCCTTTCATATTGCTCATAATAGTACAATCCGTTTTAAAGCGCATGTGGCCACAGGATCATTTGGCTGAGTTTAGGCACTTCTTTTCCCTTTGCGATGCTAAAAAATTCTTACATCAAATGCTGGTTTCTGTTGTCATTCATTTTTCTGAGCGTCTGGAGGCCTCAGTCACTGGTATTAAGACCTCTTGTGCAGTGGAAGGAGCAGTGCCAACTCAGACACCATCTCACTTGTATTTTCTTGGTTTTTCTACATTATTAGAAAAGCTGTATTCAATAATAGTACAGATTTTAATGGGAGCTGATTCATAAACATAAAACAAGTTGGACTTGTCCCCACTTTTCTTAACCACACTCCACCTAATTCAACAAAACGCCAACATCTCAATTGTAAACATCGGGCAGTCAATGTAACAACACAGCATTAAGTGTCATTATGAGAGACCGGATTTTAGGGAACTGGTTATATTGTTACTTGCGCTTCTATTTCCCCACTTTGATTTATGAACACAAATTCAGAGGTTAAGAAGGGCCTTTCTCTTGTGTTTTGATAGTGCCTAATAATGCCTATTTGGCGCTTGGGCGTAATTGTTACAATACCTATAAATATATCTTCTCGAAATCGGTGCCTAATATGAACACTATTAGCCTCAAGTTACAACGTTTCGAGGCAGTTTGAGATCGTTATTGATATTGGCTTAACTGACTTTCCGAAATCCATTGGGTTCAGTCTAGTCCGCTAGTTCAACACTTCCTGGAAAACAACTCTAGCAGCCGTGTAATAAAATACTGATGCTCAGTGGCCAGAGACACACATTTGAATACAACAATCAGCATATTTGTGTCGTTGTTATTGTTTCCACATTTTTACAGTGATTCTTCAGTTCCGTGTGGCCTCCAAACCAATTTCTTTCTACAAACTTCTGCTGCCGCATCCTATTTTCAGGAAGCTATTCTCAAATCAAGTCAATTTTTCATTGTACTGGTTTATCATCGAGCCCACCGTTGTTAGCAGATCGTTTCTACATGAAGAGTCAACGGCGAAACATCACTTTGCAGCGGAATTTCCTTAGACTTAAAAGTGACACTGTCGACGGAAGTCTGAAACACGCTAGCCCATCAAAATCATTGGCTTTTGTAAAAGACAACACCTTTTGAAAAACGCTCTTACAAGTTTTGATAATATATGTGGCAGTGTTGGGACGGTCCGGCGGGAATGATTCGGATAAATATTTTTGCCTGAGCGGTACTAATATTCCTAAATTAAGAGCATATTATCATATTGATAAATCGACATCTCTTTTGCGCTTATCGTTTGGTGCCTGAGTTTTTCTCGAAGAAAAAAAAAAAAAATAATGCCTCGGGCAGTTAAGTTAGCACTTGTATTAATCAGAGGTCCCTGTTATCAAGTGATATTAGATGCGACGCATCTCTTGCTGGGGGGTATGTCCCTCCGGCGTCCGCGTTGTCCGCACGCTCACTGCACATGTGCAACTCTCCCCGTTCTTCTCTCCGACAGCTGTGCGTAACACTCTCCTTCCGCCTCATTATCATAACAACACAGCTGCACGCGCGCTTCGCTACGCTCGCCGTCTGCTCCGGTGCGAAAGTGCGCGCATGCGCGACTCTCCTCCGCTGTCTCCTCTCCTTCAGGCGCTGTAATATAAAGCGGGTAGTGCGCTGTGGCGGTTCAGTCAAGCGCTCGCTCTCGCTCGACTGCGTGTGACTTTGATTGACGACTCCGTGCTTGACTTGATTCTTCCGATGAAGACGTGATGGAAGCGATGGTCCCTTCAGCGAGTGGATTCACGCAATGCAATACCAGCGTCACTCCAAACGCTCATACGAAAACATGCGGGTGTTAGTATGAGAACACCCGCATGTGATGGAAATGCATCATACGCGTTCACAACACGTTTCACGCGATTTAGAGAATCAACCCAACGGAAACGCCAATTGCCCCCCCCGATGCGTCGCATCACATCAGGGTTCCCTCGCGGGAAGATGGGCGTAATTTTTTCATACCTGTTTCCCTATATGACGCTCGAGCAAGTGACAATGGTTAGTGAACATAAATGTGGGCAGTGCCATTGTTGAATTAAGAGAATAGATTGGAACTTGTGACATCACAGAAAATAACATTTTTGGTTTTCCTGTCATAAATGTCGTTTTCGCACGTCTAGGTCGGAATTTTTGTGGATTATGTAAACATTTATTGTGATTATATTTACGCCGTTGGTGCCTAAAACGTTGTTCTGCGTGCCTATTTTTTGGCACCTAGAACGTGTTTTTTTATCACCTAAGATTACGGCCTCTAGTCAGTATACCCTGTCCGTTGTTGAGCGGCCCAATAAAATGCACCGCCCATTCGAATGAATCGGCATGACCAGTCGGTTAGTAAGCTTGCCGTAGATATATGCTTACACATCTAGTTGTCCATGCAATTCATAGTATCAGACGCGTCAACAATGCCTACTGCCATCACTGAATTCTTTCTTGATTTGTAGTTTTTTTATCGCAGTTGTAACTGTATATCTCATGGCATCGTTTACAGGGCGCTTTGTACTTTTGAACATAAACTCTCGGAGAAGAAGGGCTGAGGAACAGTTGCAATCAAAGCATACCCGTTTTACAAGTGGGGTCTTTCTTCTCCTGCGTGGCTTTAACATAAATGTGGTCGAAGTGCTAGGAGACGTCATTTTCTTCTTCGAATAGCCGAGAGGCAGGGATAGAAACGCGGGCTGTACATTCTCTTTCGAGTCCATGCGGGTTAAAGGTTACAACTGAGGGTTCTTGTGGTTCTATCTTAACGGTAGCCGAGATTAACAATGCGGTTCTGGCCGACTGCTCCTCTATCTGAACACAGTGTGCTCATGACATGATAAATAACGTTGTCGCGCAATGACTCGCTCGAAAATCTGTTTGTATGATGAAGCTGTCTATGACTACATCCAAGGATCTCTTGCATCGATGGGCAGAAAACTCTTGTAGCGTGCACGTTGAAAGCGCGGCCACAGAAAACAGGAAACAAAATTGTACAATAAAAAAGAAAGAGCGCCGAAGAGGCGACACTGAAATGTTAGCGCATACAGCGCATATTTCACAACGCGCATACATCATACGTTAGAGTGTTCATTTCACTTAGCAATGAGCAGGAAACGCATTTTCCCAACTTATGATACATGAGAACGCACTTTTCTGAGGAATGACCGCCGGCGGTAACGTCTCCCTTCTTGTATAGGCACTGTTGTGTATTTATCACTGCCACTGCATTCATTGTATCTGCTCGGGTAAGTCAAATGGGGGGGGCGTCCGCTCAGGACAGTCCACTTGCTACTCATAGCTGGTAGAGTGGTGGCCGAACATTGCTGAAGGCGCTAAAGAATGGCCTTGAAGGGGTTGAAAAAAGTTCTCATGACGACCGGAAATGTAATACTGCCGATTCAAAATAAACTTCACTGCAAATGTGCTGAGTCTGGATAGGGGTTCTAGCTCGTCACAGAGTGCATCTCTTCTAATTCGTGCAGCACGGATGAGCCTATTTGTCATTCAATAACGCTCTTTTGGGGATAAATCACAAAGTCGTTCTTTTCCTGCAACGTCATGAATGAACATAAATTTTCGCAAGCACCAAAACAAAACAGCATGACAGAAGTAAAAACTGCGCTTTCATCACCACTCGCTTTTGTTTATTTCTCCGAAGGTGAAAAGAAGAAATTCTGCAGTTAATACAGGATTTCGCAATTGCGAGCTGCGTGCTGTCACTTTGTTTTCTTTCTGAATATTTCGTATGTCAATGCCCTTCCTTCCGTTTTCTTGCACCTGTGCAGACGTACCAGATCCGCCGAGTAACGTGGAGGTGCGTGAAGTTGGCAGCCGCACAGCCAGGGTGACGTGGACTCCTCCTTTCACGGGAAATTCTGCCATAACGCAGTACGTGCTGCACTGGAAGACTGCTGATGGTAAGCGAGCCATTACTGCTACTGCACGGATATTTGTTTTTATTGTGTGTGTTTCTTGCAAACGTAATGAGTGTTCAACCAAACGTATATTTCCTCATGTGGATAGCTATCACCGGTGGGCTGATTTTATTTATTAAAGCCAAGCTTTATATTCCTATGCCAAATGAAATTCAGGCAATTCTGCGTACGCGGAAACCTCCTCCAACGCAACCCCATGCGGAAGGGCGAAAAAAACAGCTTGGAGAATTAAGAGATTAAAGGACAGAGAAGAGAGAGAGAGGAGAAGAGAGAGAGAAGAGAGGAGGAGAGAGAGAGAGAGAGAGAGAGAGAGAGAGAGAGAGATCAATTGTATTATAGAAGACTTAGCTACACTCCTGCATCTACCGACAATGGTAAGTGGATCGGATCGTGCGGGGAAAAAAAATCCCGGGCCATCTCCAGTAACGTCAAACCTGCGGCTGGGCGGAGCATGTAGTGCATAAGTGTTATTCTGGGCACCTTGGCGTTTTTACCAACGCAGATGAAACTACTGGGGGGTTAAGGTATACAGCTTTGCTGTAAAGTCTCTTTGTCCTTTAAAGCACGAAGCTCTCTAGCGCGGAGGCGTAACCAGTCCCCGGGTTTTTAGGTACCGTGGACAACATAAGACGGACCGATTACGATCACGACAGCGACATTAATCACTGGATGAATATGCGTCAACGCCTGCTATTCTTCGTAATGTTTTCCCTTCTTATCAGTCGAGAATTTTTCATGGGTGCACTTTTTCCAGCTTAGTGGTTTTACTTAGTTCTAAAACTTCTTGGGTTCGCTTTTGTCCTTCTTCTGTATTTCTGCCATCTATTCGCTTTTTTGTTTGGCCTTTGCTTGCACTATTTTCTGCACTTCTGGTTTTTTTAAACGGTAGCTATCCAATTTTTCTTTACTACTTCCTGTTTCATGCCAGTCTTTTTGCCTCTCTATCTTCTCTCGGCGCCTTTTGGCGCTCGTCAATAGCCTCTTTTATTTCCTCATTCTACCAGCTTCTCTACCTTCTCTCTGTTTCCATCGGTTTCGCTGCTTTTCTTCATCCATCGTATGCTTTCTGAACGCGCTCATTTCGTCAAAAATCAATTTTTTTCTGGGTACATATTTATTTCGTCTTTCATTATATCAGCGATGATATTTTAACTGTTCGTTTTTCAAAGTTCTTCCGGTTGTACCGTTTTCCAAATTTGTCCGGGTCGCTCCTACAAAGTGCAAGGTAGATCGTTTGTAGGGGCTTCCTACGCCGTATGTTTTGTTTCCGTCTGTCCTCATTTCGTGCAACTTTTTGTATACTGTCTCAGAAACTACAAGATAGTCTCTGCTGGATTGTCGGTTGCGGCTTTCCCTCGCTATTTGTGTCCCACTTGTTTTCTGCTTTTCCTAATACTAGCCGGTTTTCCTTACATACATCTATCACTAGAAAACCATTGTGGTCTGTGAGTCCATCCAAATCTTCTATGTGGACATTCATACCTCCAACTCAGAATATTTCACACGTATCTTTGAACTATCTGATATCTCTTCTCAAACAGTTTCCCATTTCCTCATTTTCCTGCCGTTTGCGGTGCAAAGATACACAACTCCTACCATGTATTTTCCCCCTATTTTGTGACTTTACCCCACAGATGCTCCTTACAGCTTTCATTTACTCTATGGCTGTCGGTTCTATTGTTTAATAGCATACCAACGCCTGCCCCTCTGTTCATTCCTGCGGTTCTGTTGCATCGTTCCCAGCACATAATAGTCAATGATAGGCGGGCTTCCAGGCTTAGAGGTGAGTCTCGGCTAAGGCCTACACGTTTATTTCTTCCCATTCAAGTTGGTTTTGAATTTCCAAAAACTTGAACAGGAGCGCCCGTCCTTGTCGCCTTTCTCGTCCTGTCCCCTGCGCTGTTTTAATCATGGTTCCACCAACTTGTCAGGCTTTCTTCCTTCCTGCATATTTTTGTAGCTGAATAAATATTTACGGCATTTGTTTTTCCCTTTGGCTCTCCACTAACGAGGTTTATTTCGTTTCTTACAACATTGTTCGCTATATTCCACTTAAATTGCCTTTGTCTACGTTCTCGGGTATACGCCTATCGGTTCTTCAATTCCCTGTAGTCGCGGCTGCCTCCAAGCGTTGAGTGTGCATACGTCCCTCGCTTTCCATTTGTCGCCTCGTTTGCCTTACTTAGCTTCGCATTGCCTTTTAAAAATCTACCGCTCTCCCACCTAAGCATCACCCCACCTTGTTTCCTAGTCTGGGGCTGAAGTGAATCCCACCCCCTTGAAAAGCTTGTGTTTGTCCAATCCTACCAACTACCCTGTCCACGTCTATCACTCCAAGCCCAAGTTCCCTGCCACGCCTCTCGTTTTGCTGTTAGCAGCCAGTGCGGCACCTTTGGTGTGCACTCTCTTCTTTGTCAACTTCGGCCGAGGGCAGACTGCAATCAGCAAATTTGGGGCCGTCGCCCTCCGGGCCTTTACGCCCTTCGCTATCTCCTGGCCAGATTTTCCCTCATCCCCATTGAGATTATCGTTAAGCCTCGCGGCAATCACCACAATGTCTCTAGCTCACTGGATAAGCCAACTGCCCCTTCTCTTGTGCCATCACCGTCTACATCGTATGACCGGAAAAACACCGGACTTTCACACACTTATTTCCCTCTCCCTTTTCCATTACGGCAGAGCTGCTCCTCATCACGTTCGAATCTCCCGCAATGATTACCACGATATCTGCCACGTGCTGCTCTTTACTGGCACCCTGATTTCCGACTGGTTTGGCTAGCCTATCTTACAGCATGTGGGATTAGCGGTTGCCTTTCGTACCTTCCGCCACGTGTGCCACCTCGGACCATGCCTGCGCTCCGCTGTCTGCCCTGAGGTGGTCGTCATTTTTTGGCCAAATGACGATCCTTTCTAGCTTCCTCTCAGCTGCTTGCAACATTCCCTCAACGGCCCTGTGTTCGTCGCGTTTGTTACTTAGCGCTGCCTCCAGTTCTGCAATTCGTCAGCTAACACCGAGTTATCCACTTCTACATGTTCTAGCCGTGACCCAACTAAGCATAACTAACGCACGTGCCCCTTCGTCTGCCTTGCATCATCCCCGCTAAAGCTCAACTCCATCTACTTGCCGCGGTCCCCAACGACACTGTAACCAGCTTTCTCCACGGTTTCGTCATCTCGGCTGTAAACCCAACACAACGAAAAAAAAACCATGCAGGCTGAATACTCAGCTTCGGTTTTCCTGCGCTGTCTCGGTCGTTCCGCTGCCCTTCACTGCAGAGCACGCTGTTTTCGTGGCACACACACACAAAAACACGATCGTACAGGTGGACTGCACTGACCGAGTCGCCCCTTCCCGAAGGGGCTGTGGCGCCCTCTCAAGGCTAGTTTCAGTATCAGCCTGGCCTTGATACCGAAAGTAGTGAAGAGATGGTGCCGAATCCGCTGAAAATGCCTATAAAGCGACACTAGAATAAGGTTTAATTATTTTTGGGAAGTATTGCGTCATTCTAAGCCTTTTCATTTATTTTATGTTACTATGTGCTTACTTACGAAGCGCAAATATGACCACCGCCACTTTGAATATGACTAACGTGTGTCGTTGTGGCACAATGGGATCGAAATCGGCTTCGTAGCGGGAGCGATACAGGTTCGATACCGACGAATGGAAGCGTTGACCTTTTCGAAGTCTGTACTTGTGCGTGTGACACCGCGTTACGTGTTACTGCGATTGCTAGATACCGTGATCCCGCCTAAGCTACTAAGACAAGCCTGGCCCCTAAGGTGCTCCGTACATAAAACATTTTGCTTTAACACGAAGCAGTATACCACCAAAAATTCTGCTGTTCACACAAGCAGGTTGTCTGAGAAAGCGCTGAAAGGTATTTTGCAGACTTCTGTAGAAAAGGGTGTTGAAACCAATAACTTACTACAGTCTATTCAACGGACGAAAGGCCGCCAATTCGGCAAAAATCACAAAAGAAGCGTTGTTCTTTCTTAATTTTTTGTAGTTTGTAGAGCTGAAAAACTGGTTGAGACGTTTGGCGATCCCCGAATAAGGAAGAGTTGAGGAGTTAGTTTATCATTTCAGAGTTGCACGTTGGGGCGACAGAAGTTGATCGGAGTCTCTTCAAACATTAACCTTGATGAACCCCCAAATCTCCCCAAAGTGTATATATTTTTTCTCCGTCGTGTGCCGCAACATTTATTACATAGGGGGGGGGGGGGACCATGCGCATACATCGAATATAACATGAATGAGTGCTAATAGAATGATAAATTAAAACCTAGCAAAAAATACAAGCAATAAGAATTTTTAAAACACATAACTACAAAAACCTATAACTACAAGGCAAGCACATCTCAACAAAAATAAAATATAAAAAATAACTAAAAGGTCAATATACGCAAGCAAGAACAGAATTAGGTTACTTCATTTTTTAAAAAGTCTTGAAATTTTGTTAGGTTAGCTTCTCTGGCAATGTGCTGTGGTAGGTTGTTCCAGTCTATTATTGTGCTCGGAATGAATGAGTGTGCGAACGCAAATGAATGGCAAGTGATGCGCTTATCTTTACAAGAATGATCGCGCCGTGGAAATGTAACAGTGGGTGAGTGAAAAAAGTCGTCACGAAGGCGCTCATGGTGATACACTTTATGAAAAAGTGTTAGGCGACATTTCGGTGGCGAAGTGATAATGAACCCAACTCGGCGCGATTTTTTAATGCTGTGACGCTTGCGTATGGGGAATAATCAGAAAAAATAAAACGAACAGCACGGTTTTGCAGGGTTTCAATATCACGCATAATGTCTTCTTGACTTGGATCCCCGATGGCAGATGCGTATTCAATTTTAGGGCGAATGAATGTGAGGTATGCAAGTTTTTTAATGTGTGATGGGGCCTGCTTTAGGTTATGTTTTATCACGCCTAGTGTACTATTGCAGATGCGAGCGTTTGATTAATATTGTTATGCCATATTACATTTGATTGAAAATGCACTCCAAGGTATTTGTAAGTAGAAACCAGTTCAAGTGTATTATTGTTCAGGAAATATGTAGTTGAAATTATAGTTGAGGAACGGGTGAATGACATGCACTTTGTTTTAGAAAGGTTAAGAGTTATTAGCCCATCTGACCATCATGCGTTTAATGTGTGAAGATCAGCCTGAAAAGCCTGGCGGTCAGTGTCACTTGAAATGTTATGATATATTACGCAGTCATCAGCAATGAGCCTTACTCTAGATGTTAGGCCGTTAGGTAAGTAATTAATACAAACTAGAAAGAGCAAAAGGCCAAGCACACTGCCCTGGGGCACCCCAGACGTTACCTGTACGAAAGACGAATTTGAACGTTTAACTGATGTAAACTGAGTTCGGGAGGATAGAAAATCTGTTATCAATGCAAGAGCATTAGTAGGAATATTAAGACGTCTTAGTTTGAGTAGAAGTCGGGGGTGAGGAACACGGTCAAAGGCTTTAGAAAAATCCAGAAAAATGGCGTCGACCTGATTACTAGCGTCAAGAGATAAGTGTAAGTCGTGAGTAAAACCGGCGAGCTGTGTGTCACATGAGTAACCCCTGCGAAAACCGTGGTGACCACGGATACATGTATTCTCCTAAAACGTGTTTCTCTCTCTATCTCTCTCTCCTTATAGCGCTTAAAAATCAAAGCAATCAGATTTACTTGACGGATACGTAAAGTGTACGTACCTGTAGGTAGCCAACAGACTTTATGCACTAGTAGTTACTTATGGGAATGGTGGGCAGTTTGTTAACATGGCCAGCAATTTCTCGGTGATATCTCAGGAATAGAAATAAGGAAATGCCTATTACTATTAAGACCAGTGTTTTTGAATTATCTTGCCTCTGTTTCCCTTGCCCCCTGTCATCTCGTTGCCACATGGCAGGTCTGTGGCAGGACACCCTCTCTGTGTCAGGACTAGAGACCAAGGCTACCGTACGGGGCCTCCTGCCAACCACCACGTACCAGCTACGCGTGCGGGCTGACAATGTGCTCGGCATAAGCGACTACAGCTCCCCTCCTATCGAATTCACCACATCGAAAGAGCGTAAGTGGCGCAATTTTTTAGTCGTGGAGTTCATCTTGCTCGGGTTTTTGGGGGGTGACCAGCTTGAACGTTGGGAGACGCGCTGCCACTGACGTTTTTGCAGCCTGTATATTACGGCGATAAGCGATATCCAAAGGACCCCAAAAATTCCCTAACAGAATGGAGAGCTCGTGTATAGCCTGTATAAAAAGATGGGATAACCACACTGATACGACGTGCAGACTGTTTGCTACTTACAAAGGGATCGTTATTGTGCTCGTAGCTTTCTTTTTGTCGTCTGTGATAATGTAGCGTCTGGTACGGTTCTCTCTGGAAAAAGTCGTCTGTTCGACGACATTCATGGTCGCTGCTGCTTTTATAAACGCTAAACCCGAACTCAAAGCTGCTCATGGTATTAGGTGTAAATAAAGGAAGTCTAAATCAGCTACAATAATTCGGTATATCAAACTGTGGCATGAATAACGCAATCATTCTTTTTTGTAGTGCACTGTGCACCAAATGCGACTGCTTTTGGCAAGAAAGGTATATGCGCTGCGCGCCACTCGAATTTTTCTAGCAGTGCGACGTGAAAAACGCAGGAATGTTGGCCCTGTAAGACATATTTCGCATACAAATAGCCTGATGTCGTTTCCACAATAGCCGATGAGTCCGACAAAGGCCTGTGCTGCGCGGCCGTTTCGAAGGCTTTTCAAGGCAGTTGAAGCATTTGCCTATAGAGTTGCCCATCGTAAATACATATACAGGGAGCACTTGTGGGCGAGCGTTCAGTTGTTCATTGAAAGTTGCCATGGAGCACAAGCACAAGTTCGGTATACATAAAATGTGCGGTTATAATTTATAATTTGACGCGTCTTACGTTGGAACCGAAGTTTAGATTCTATAGTTGAAGCGCACTAATGAGACCCTGCAGTACTTACCATCGACTATTCGGAATGTATTTTGGGGTGAAGTGTATTGCCAAGAATTATGAAAATCCGTTCAGCATCAACGACACTACGCGTGATCAGTTTATCGCTCATAATTGTTCCCTCTCAACTAGACCACAGAAGAAGCGACGAACGTTGCGCGCTCTCTCCCGGAGAGGGGGGCGGCTCGCGGCCTTCTCTTCGGTGGCCTTGGATATATCATAGGCCGTGGAATTTTCTCCTTTTCTCCGCCACTTCGAGGGGTCTATTTTCGGTCGTGGAGCCACAAAAAAGCAGGCATCGCTGCCTGCTCGTAAGCGCGTGATCCGGCTGATAAGGCGTTTCTTGAAGCAATGAGGGTTTGTTTTCGAGTGGTCTCGTTGAAAGGGGAGTATTTATTTCGTCACTTAAGCTCTGTGCGCACTCAAAAGTCAAAAGAAACGACAAAACGGTGCTTCACAGGTTCAGCATAGAACAGGTTGGTACAGAGCGCCGATAACGGCGGAGCGTCACAGGATATGCTAGAAATAAATCTTGAAGTTCACCAGCGACAGCCAATAGGACAGCCAGGGCCGCAATGGCGTCGTTTAGGCCATGCCAGGGGCGGGTAACGAGGAAAATTAAGGAGAGCGCGTTTTTTTTTGCGCGTTTTTCACAGAGATTTGCGCGTTCAGCGCTTCACGTGCACGTGAAATATTTGGCTCAGGTGCTCCAGGCAGTGTAATATAAAAGTCACGCAGGTTTACATGCTCTGCTCAAATAATGTTGCAGGGTCCCTTTTAAAAGACTCTGCCGAACGTACCATCGGCAACTCAAAATGTAGTTTGGGGTTGTCCCAGCAATCTCCTCGAGCAATAATTATAAAAGTTCCTTCATTCTTACCGAACTTACACGCGATGAGAAATCGCGCATCATAATATCTGCCCGAGCTACTACCTTCACGAAATCGAGAAACCATCAGCTTTGTATATAGCTACTCAACTACCTTGGGTTACGCTGATTGGAGCTGCTGTCGGTTTTAGCAAAGCCAAGCTCCAGCAACTATTCAATGCTAAGCCTGTTAACAACGCGAAATTTTGAGATATCACAAGAGGTACATCGTTGATTCTTTTCGCGTCCCTGCAGTGTGCGTGCGGAAGGACCGTAGAACACACAAACGTTCTTCAAACAGGCAAACCTCTTTGAAGTTTGTCGCCGCTCCTACGGGAGGTGAGCGCAGTTGCTTCAAGGCTCGTCACTCTCTTCAAGTTCCTTTTTTCCCAGACTTTCTTTTTTTCGTTTTTTTCTCCTTGTGAGGTTAATGTCAAAGTGGAGAATTGCGCATGGGATTAAGCACACAGAGCTAATTATACCCAGTTGCTTCGCCCTGCGCTTGTCGGAAATCGGGCCCTTGAAGAGGCATCGGCTATGAAGCAACGAGACATGAACTCTCCTATGAAGCGCCGCAATGACAACTTAGGTCAACACACCCGCACGTGCGCTTACTTCTAAATCGGTTAGCGCTGTATCAAGAGTTTGGATAAATCAGTTTACGCTTGTCGGTACCGGGAATTTGTTCGGTGGCGCAGATTTTCTTGATTGTTGCTTTTTTAATATAGATGATCCCGGAATGAATGAGTCTAGCGGAACTCCTATAATTAAATCACGCATCACAACGCACGTTATTTTTCTTACAGCGTTTTGTTTTGTTTTGACTAAACCGTGCCTTTTTAAAATAATTGAACAGCTATTTAGAAGATTTAGGTCTGCGCAGGAGTTGGCTTGTTTGCCCAACAGGTAGAAAACAAATTTTTCACTACATTTTCTCTGCGTATGACGTACCTAGGTGCTAAGTTTATGATGTGAAATGCTCTGTTGTTTTCTACATAAAAAGAGAACAGTAATACAAGACTGGGTTTCCGACTCTGCAACTGACTAGCAGTTCCCCATTCACAAGACTTACACGACCATAGTGCTACGTAAACTTGCATGTGTTTTACTTTTTTTATTTACTCAAATTACTCCACAATGTGCAGTTACAGTGTAGTTGCACAGGGCGGCATGGAATAGGTGATCGATCAAGCCTGTTGAAACCAGCATTATGTCTGCTTACCCAGAACACACTCGACTGACCAATTATTGGCATTAAGTGTCAAAGCCTGCTAAAGACTAGCTCAGCATAATATTCGGTTTGGAAAGTGTGTGCAAATGTATAGACATCGATACAGAAGAACAGCAAAATAGAAAACACTGGCGCTAACTATACTGCAGTGTTTCTTGGAGCACTCGGTTATTCAAGAACACGCAAAAGAAAGAACACGCCAGCATTGAATTGATTAGTGCAGGCATATTTCAATTCTGTGTGTATTAGCTTTTCTGATCAGAGCTTCTGCGGGGAAATACTGGGCAGCTTGTGCCGTCAAGTAAACGACTCACCGAGAACACTATAATACTCTTACGGTTTTCTATAAGATGAAAACAGCAAAATCCTGAGGGGAGGTGCCGCCGGCGCTGGCTATACCGCGAAACTCGCACCGCAAGTGCTTAAAGGATAGGAAAAGAAAGAGTGAGGGCGCGCTGCTTCAGAAAATGGTACATTATCCTGGCTGTATCAAACATCTATGAGTGTTCGCTTCCACGGCAGCACTGCGTCGAGGAGCGTCTGTGTTCCTTGCTGTGCAGTTCTTTGTGCATTCAGTGCGGGCTCTAGCCCAAAAGCGGAGCTTTCGATCGAGAACCTTGATTTAAACGCGTTCAGCCACGGAAAAAGTTGTGACTACAGCTGCATGTATGTACCTGAGATGCAAAGCTATTTCTTAGGGATGACCGCCGTCCACTCAAGAGAGGAGTCAGATTACTCATACTTTGCCCTTATTTTTTGCGTCACCTCTATGCCTTGTGCCAAGGGCCTCGCTGGCTGTCCAACTTACAGAGCGTACGGAATCAAAAATTTTCTAACCGATTGTTTTTTTTTTTTTTTTTTGAGCTGCAACTATACGATTGCAACGTCTTGATGTCGGGGTATGCCGTCCAGGAAAATGCAAGGGCTGCATTTCCTGAGGCAGTTGCTGTGCTCGTTTTCGTACTTTTTGGGGGCCCAACAACGCCTGGGCTTATGGTAAAACTTTCGACATTCGCTCCCTTTCGTTAGCGCCCCGGTTTCCACCAAAGAACGTGCAAGCCGCGGCAACGAATACGAGGACAATATCCGTATCGTTTGACGTAAGTATATTCTTGTTTTACTAGGCTTTTCGAGGTTGTTGAATGAAACGTGTATTCCTATTAATGACAGGGCATGGCCAATTTACTGTTTTGTTTGGTGCAAGCTTTGCTCAAAAAACTAAATATTTACTACCTGTCATGTCTTTAAACATACTACCTGTATAAAACTGTTCTCGGCTAGGTGGCTACTGGAGCCTGAAATCCCCCGCTCACTATATAAAATATTTTTCCCTTCGACGAGACGCTACGCGGTTACCTGTGCTTGCGAGGAACGCTGATAGATCAAAGGATTATATTTCAGCAAGCCAGTGAGCACGCGCTATGAATATTCCTTTTCTTGTTTTGTCGCATCGAGTGGCGAGCGACTTTGGAACATCTACCTTGATACAAGAGCCCTCTTCTCGCTCATAATATTATATAGATTGCTGTGTAATTGCTTTAGCCGTACCTTAAAAGAGTTCCGAAGAAACAAGAAGTTTGGTTCATAGAAAAGAAAAATTCGTACAGAAAAATATGATACCAATTTTATCCTAACCTGTAAATGAATAACCGAGTTATCAACGAACACAGATGAAGAAGTGGTAACTCCCCAGTCACTTATTTTGGAATTCTTTGTGACGTCTGAGAATTGTATTTGTCCGAATGATGGCCGCCGACCGACATTACAGCCAAAAGCTTGGCGGTTCGATGCTAGTTTGCCTTTAGCTATATTTGGTCGGTTCATTTGAATGCAAAGATAGAGTTAACTCACTAAAAGCTGTTTTTAGGGCTGGCCTATATTGGCGCACTTCCTACCCATATCACGCTACTGTAGCAGGACATGTGAAATTTTGCAATTTTTCGCGTTTTTTCAGTTAAGAAATGTCCTTCTCAGGTGGAATGTAACTGATTGTGATAGCAAACGCTAGTTATTTCATATTATAACAAGTTGTAGTTGCCTTCCTGGGCCCTTTAACCGCAGGCAAATGTCTTGCAAGCGGCTACTTTTTTGGTGCACTGATGGTGGGAATTGTAGAAATAATATGCCTTTTGGGGTACAAACGCCAGTTATTTTAATAGAAAATTTTTGGTTTTTGTCTTCACGCCCCCTTTAAAAACCTCCTTGGGTTACGGAAACTCCCAGAAGCATTTTATAGCATTTTTGGCACCCTAAGTGGTATCCTTCCCCAGTGTCAAACATTTGTACGGATGTCTAAAGCGGCGCTTTAAGCTAGATCTTGAAGAATAAGTGAGTAACAGTACTGGGCAAATTTTGTTTCTAATCAAGCCAGTGTGAAGCTAGGGATCCCATGGCCTCCCATCGCGTTAAACGGACACTGAAATCAAAATGCAAGTTGCTTTAAATAAATAGATTAACTCACCGAGAACACGGAATGTAATACTCGTACGCGTAGCTTGCTTTTATAAGATAGAAAACAGCGAAATCGTGAAGGTATGTGCGGCCGCCACTGGCCATACGGCGCAGCTTGCAACGGAAGTACCTAAATCGTCTAACGCGCATAACGTCGTTCCTGGGTGCCGCTGGATGACGCTTTTCGTCTATACTTGGGGACCCGGTATCGCTTTTCGAGGAAGCGTGCAATCCACGCACGACAGGTTGGTTTGGCGGCAACATTCGAGGGCCCTCAAAATGTCAATACAATTTTCTTCAACAAAGCGTCAGTACTGATAAGGGGTCCCATGAAGAAACGGTTTCTCAGTGGTCCGGATCTGGAAAGGATCTGGGAGCTCGGGAAAGCCTGACGGATTTGACCGAAACTCACCAAACCACTCGAAACATGGTACCGTTTTATTCGGTTGCTCCCACATCGCCATACATCACAGCTGCCTTGCTTCCTTTATGTTTATTGGGATGCAGAGTCGCTGTCTGCATCACATTTGATCAGGGTTTGATTAGTGGTTTCTCTTCAATTAAAGTATCCGCCGCGGTGGCTCAGTGGCTAAGGCGTTGCGCTGCAGAGCACGAGGTCGCGGGTTCGATTCCCGGCTGCGGCGGCCGCTTTTCTGATGGAGGCGAAAAGCAAAAACGCCCGTGTGTACGAGATTTCGGCGCACGTTAAAGATCCCCAGGTGGTCTAAATTAATCCGGAGCCCTCCACTACGGCGCGCCTCATCGCCTGCGTTACGTCGGCGCGTTAAACCCTACAATCAATCAATCTTCAATTAAAGCATCTTTCAGCACCGAATAACTGCTAACATGCTTATGGGAAGGTCAGACTATCGTTTGAAACCAACTTGTTGGCTGCCTTCAGTGTTCCTTTACAGAAAAATTGCTCCTATTCTCCCAAGCATTTCTGGTCCCTTTTTTTGTTGGCCATGTACTACCCCTTGCCAAATCGTAGGGAAAAATCTATACTCTTCAAGGTGAGGATGTTTACAACGAGGGTAGAATGAAAACGTCGTTGCATAGCGAGGAAATGAGCGGATAATGCCCTATAGAAAAAAAAAAAACGCTGAAATGAAGATTAACTTGTTGCGGACACGTGCGCCAGTCAAAAATCGGTCCTCCTCTTCGTCATATAGCACTTAGCATTCCGTCGACCTGTCCGGAAAATATGTTCTACGAGGTCTAAGCGGACGTTCTTTTTCTTATTTTTGCGAGCTCCTGTATTTGAAGAAGGATGCCATACCATGGCATTGACGATTATTTTTTTTTGCATCGCTCTTTTGCTTGGTCTTTTCTTTTGCATGCATCGCGATTCATATTTGCTGGAATTGAAAAAGTCAATCCTCCATGGCGAAAGAGAAATTCGGTTGACTGATAGATCTTCATTACATTATACCATACACTACATTATACATTACACGGCACATTACCATACATACCATACATACATTATACGGCACAGTATATAAGCAGCTAACTCTTTACCATTTTTAAGCCCTCTAGGCAGAGGAAACCAAGCAACATCTTTGCAGCCCGCAAACCGACGTTAACCCTCAAGTTGGATGCATGTCCGTAGAATCCCCGACACTCGAGAACGGACGACCAGATCGAGGGTTTCTACGTGGGATACCGGGAGCTGTCAAGCTTGGACGCGTTCACTTTCAAGACCTTCGAGTCGTCTTCGCCATCAACACCGGCAGCAGTTGGCCATGCTGGTGTGGGTGTGCTAGGATCGACGGGAACAGCCATGGAGCATCCGCCTCACCGACTCAACTTCGAGGTCGCCGGTCTGCGGCGCTCCACGGAGTACGCCGTGACTGTGCAGGCATTCAACGGCAAGGGCGCAGGACCACAGTCCGAGGTGGTTCGGGTGCGAACCTCGATTTCGGTAAGCAAACGCCACCGGCCTGCTTCTTGCGGCCCTCTTTCAAAAGGTGTGCATTCATGACCGAGCAACGGACATGTATAAAAAAAGCGCGAATCTACAAAAGAAGGGGTAAAATTGCTAAAGACGTAGGCTCACTCTCGAATGATTTTGTTTCCCATACCAACAGAAACAACGCTGCTTCCACTACTGGCGCAATACAAAAATATTATATAAAAATAAATTCATAGTAAGCGTCTGTTCTGCGTAGTTGTGCCCCTTGCCTTGGGTTCTTTCCTGCTTCCGTTTCCAATGGCACCATACTAACTTTCCCATCTCTCGCTGTTTCTGGGAACACACTTTAACTTTCAAAGCCCGTATTCTACAAGCGTTAGCACTAGAATAAATATAGTTCACCTACTACTGACAGAAATTACTATCGCGTTTGTTAGTAAATGTTTCCGAAGTACTTTATTGCGCTCAGATGAAGACGAGGTGATCGGCAAGAAGATGGCAACACAGAAAATTGTAGCTAAAAATGAGCTAAAACTAGGGAATTTCTGAACCGAGAAACGGCAATTTCGCTCCCCAATACGGAACATCACTGCCACTAACTAATGAACGAAGTGGAATTTGGCGGCAACGGCCGCGGCTACATTCTCGGTGGTGGCGGTGGCTTTTGGGCCTTTTCGCATCCATTCGCGCTGCTGTTGATTCTCTGCGATCATCTGTTAACGGAGCTACGGCCACTGTAGGCCGACTGCGGAACTTTTGAAAGACGCATCCGCGGCGGCGAAGAGAATAACTGTTGTTATAACCTTTGTGAAGGACGGGTAGGTGGTGGCGAGGAGGATTACCGGAGCGGCGCCCCGAGTAAATCGACTTTACCGGAATGAAAACTGGTGGGTGAGATATATAGTGATTCGCAGTAAAAAGAAGCGAAGCCACTCAAACTAATCTTTCATTATTATTTCTTGTCCTGAGAATCTCATTGTGTATATTTCACAGCGCAAAAAAAAAAAAACAAGTTAAGCGCGCATCATTTCAGGAACATTTTAATTAAGCAATCCCTTACATCCAACAGAAATTTAAGATACCTAGTGCATCCAGTCCGGACACCAGGCTTCCTTCCTCTCCCTCCACCAAGAAAAAGATGCAAGAGGCATATGTAACCTTCAACCTATATCGCCCGACACCGAATTGCATATTCTACTTTGAGGAGAAAGTTCAAGAATAATGTGGGTACAAGACATTACCGTTCGACTGTAAGAAATGCCAACTGCGAGGTAATTTTCAAGCAGCATCGCTTCTGCGAAAACACAAAAAAAAGGGTTTTTCTTATGACTATGCCGATTCACTTGCCGAACTCGCCCTAAAAACGGGGAAGACATGTGGTTGTTCCTAATGTAACCCTCAGGTTTGAGAGCGTTGTTAATTTGTCCTGCTTTGGTTGCTGTTTGAAGCAACTCACTATACTACCGATACTGCAGTACCACACTTGCTGGGCCGGCTACGTTCCTTCTGACCTTTGTGTAGGCATTGCCCACAGCAGTTCTTGTTTAGTGACGTGCGTAATGGCAAGCGTGACATTACGCGAAGCCCAAAGATGAGTGCTTAGTAAAACAAAGTTAAGATCCTCTTCATCTAATGATGCCGTGTAATGAGGGCGATTGTTGAAACGCGAAGCGTAGTTGCGTGCGAAAATCGAGTGGTGAAGTGCGAAAGTCAAAGCCGTTGCAATCGAGGTCAAAGCGTAACCAATCAAATTGCAAACTGTCTGCGAGTGAAAGCACAAACTCAGAGGACAGCAAACGAATCCGTCGAGAGAAAACTAAGTGCCCGCCCATTTAAATCTTCGTCGTCAGACTGAGGGTATTTGAACTGTTTGAAGAGAGAATGCGCTAAATGTGTAGTCTGTGGTGTTACTTGAAGAAGAGGCTTTGGCAGTGTCAGAATTGCACAAGCGGATACCCGTCGGCTTCATAATACGAGGGGCCAAGGTTCAAGTCCTACGACGGGAAGCATTTTTCTTATCTCGTCATCATCATTACCATCATCCTCTGCGCTACCATGCGTTAAAGGGACACTCACAAGTCAATTTGTAAAGCTCCTGTTTGGCTTTCACAGCGTAGACTGGCTCAACTAAACACAATTCTCATCGTTTGTCCGGGCGATAAGGCGGTATTTATTTTATAAAGCCTGAAAGAATAAAAACTAGCAAGCGCGTTTTCCGGTGGCTGAACCAACTAACAGCAGTGACGTCAATACGAAGTGCTACGCGACTGGACGATGTCCCAGATTAAAGCTCAAACCAGTTTTGATTTCTGTTCTGTAAAACAACATGCTTGGCATCCGACGTTTTCTTTGGATGGGCACTCTCGGTATCTCCGTAATCGGCATACCGCGCTTCTGCCGTGTTTCTGTGTGCAAAATGCTTCGGATAAGCCGACCAGCATGGCTGGGAATCTCAAGTCACTAGTCGAGGCGTACGCAGTGGATGAACGCCCTCCGCGTGACCGCAGGCGCTCAAATGCAATGCGCTTTTCTCCCACCTTTAGAGCTTCTATGGCTCTTGCCTGCATTGTACGCGGCGTGTTCGCACAAGGCAAAGGGTCGCCTGATTCGTAACTTTGCGTGCAAGCAGTCAGTGCTTATAGAAACACCACGCGAGCGATAACTCGCCAGCGTGTCAGTGTCAATTTGCACCCTTTATACGAACTCGCTCGTGGAGCAATAAAAGTTACAGCGCAAAAATGATGAATTCAGTATAGAAAATATTGCCCAGAAACAAATAAATCAACTTCAAAAAAGAAAAAAAACATGCATACCTGGGGATTCAAACTTGCGATTTCAAAACAATAGTTACTGTATCAGACTTTTTGGCCATAAGCCAGTGACATCAGTGAATGAAATATAAAGTATATAATGTATAGCCAGCTCACGTTTTTATTTAGTTCACTAGAAGGCACTTCAAGGAGCTTAGATTAATATTTTTTGCATAGCGCTCGTGCACTAAGCATCCCCCAAATTCTCACAATATGTCATGTCTGGCGACTGCATTACTTTAATGGCAAAGCGTTCGCAGATCTGTGGTCGTGCTGCTACCGCTGGGATAGTTCACCTAACCAAAAAAGTGCTTCCTACGCCCTGGGTTTATGCTGTATGAAAAAATTTCGGTTGGTTGCTGACTCATATTGGCCTATTATACATAGTTGGTGACACAGTTTTGGTTACAGCGCTCTGCCCAGTACATGCAGATTTAAACTTGCGATTTCAAAACAATAGTTACTGTATCAGACTTTTTGGCCATAAGCCAGTTACATCCGTGAATGAAATATAAAGTATATAATGTATAGCCAGCTCACGTTTTTATTTAGTTCACTAGAAGGCACTTCAAGGAGATTAGATTAATATTTTTTGCATAGCGCTCGTGCACTAAGCATCCCCCAAATTCTCACAATATGTCATGTCTAGCGACTGCATTACTTTCACGGCAAAGCGTTCGCAGATCTGTGGTCGTGCTGCTACCGCTGGGATAGTTTACCTAACCCAAAAAAGTGCTTCCTACGCCCTGGGTTTATGCTGTATGAAAAAAATTTTGGTTGGTTTTCATATTTTGGTACCTACACTAACTTTGCTGACTCATGCCCCGTCTTAAATTGGCATTAGGTTTTTCTACTAGCGTACCAGCCAACGAAGCGTCGCATATGCGCCTGCGTGGAGCGACGTGGACTTAGCTCTTGACACAGTTTACAAACTGACAAACTAAAGGCACATTCGTCAGTGGCGCAAACGTACCGTGGATTAGTTTTACCTGAGTAAACGAATTGTGACGAACCGCCCACCGCCGGTCGGCTAAACGTTCGGCCGACTGATTCTGTCGGAAAATCGGCGAGCCGTGCAGTAGCGCAATTATCCAAGCCATCGTGTGTTAATGTGATATGAAACATCATAGAAAATCGGCAAGGAGGCTGGCATTTTCGAATTAATTTTTCTTGTGAGCAAAGTCGCGTAAACGCGACGAGGGTGGGCCAAACATATCCTAGAGACTCCAGGCTACACTTTGCGGTAGTAATCACGCAATGCTTACAAATCACTTCAGAGTCTCTTTAAGGCCAATTTCCTGCAGTGAGCTTTGGCTACGACTAAGCTATGAGTGAAACCGAGAAAGCTTTGCTTTAATAAAGTGTGACGCAGGAAAAATGGCTAGAATGAACATTCCGCTTGAGGCATGGCCGAAGAATATCACAACTTGATCTTCACTTTTACGTTTACGCGGTGTGTCAAAGTGCATACATTTGCTTTATAAAGACGAACAGATGCAATTCATGCATCACGGCACAGTTTTTACTGGATGTGTGTACACGTCTTATATTAATCTGTAGAACGCTACCAGGTTTTGAATAGAGCCGCTTACCAACGTTTAATGAATAAGAAAAGAACCCCGTCATTCATGATCGCTTACGAGAGAGGCGGAAATTCAAATGTTTCTGTTCCGACTTTGACATGCAATGAAAGAACTCTCGAAGCATGGTCCTGATACGGATTGCTACAAAGAAGGGCCTTACGCAAATGCCTGAATAGATTCGTTGAACCTTTTCACGTTAAATGAAGGTTTCATTTCAGGTGTCATGCGCCGCCATTCAACTCAAAGTTCGGCGTTCATGAATTCGGCGATCCTTTGGGCTGTGTTCATTTATCAATCTGGTGGACTACAACTACCCACTCGCCTCCATCCCGCGCTCCCTCAACAGGCCACTATAAAAACGTCTCTGAAAAGAACGACCTGCGGTTGACGGTCTGGGAGCATTTCCGATTCATCCCCACATTGCCTCCCCCCTCCCCGCGCATACTCCACATGCACCGTATTTCGTTCTTCGTTCCTGTTAATACACTCCCCTCACTTGAAAGGAAGCATTTTCATTGCCGGCCGCTCAATAAGCTCTGCTCGGGATCTCTTTTGATTGATCCTCTTTTCTCTTGTGCCTGCCACGGATGCTGTTCCTCTCCTTTTCCCTCTTCAACTTCCCGGTGACGCCCGCTCTCTTGCAGACCCTCCGAACGCCCCGCTGCTACGCGTAGGCGGAACGACCTTCCGATCCATATCTGTCAACTGGGAGAACGAAAATCTCCAAGAAGCCCCCATAACGGGTGAGTTGTGGGATGGTAAATGCAGAAATCCCGTTATGTCCGCATCTGACCTTTTTTGCTTATTTATTCCGGCACTTTCCAAATACTGAGGACTACGAACTCAGCTGTAAACCAGTGAGCAGTTATTTCTAAAACTACGCGGTGGTTTTGCTCAAATAGTCTGTCTTCATGGCATCGTCAAAAAACGGTGACCCCAATACGCCACAGGTTTCGTAGCACTCCTGAATTGCTGTTTGAAAAAGTAAAAAGCCCGAAAAACACAAAAGAAGCAAGCTTGACAGACAAGGCGCTCCGTGCCTAACTGTAACTTTATTTTAGAAACAAAAATGTATTGACAGCCAAAAAACACATAACGTTAAGAGTTAAGCTGTGAATGACTTTCCGAAAACTTTTTCTCCAACTATGATAAGGATATGCGGTTTACTGATTCATTTCTCAACAGTGTTGCTGATAAAATACTTCTCTATAATTTCCAGCTGAGACTGATTGAAGGGCTGGGCAGCAAACGTTTCTCGAATATACGAGGGAATTAGCACCTCTAACAGTGTTTCATAATGTGGTTACCAGCATTTTTCTCTCCCTTTCCAATTACGTGTTTATAAAGTACTCGAAAAAATATTCGAGCCCGAAGGAAATCTGAAACGATTCGCCCAAACAAAAACGCCGTCAATATATATCGTGCTATATTTGATTCCATAGCACGTTGCAGTGAGACCGGTGCTTCTATTCAAGAAATACCAAGAAAGGTCATAAATAGACCCACTTAATAGCTATATCTTGACAGCCTAAGCTAATCTAAGCCAAGCCGACTAAGCCTTTAGCTAGTTTCTCTAGTCGCGAAGACGTCGTCCAAATTAATCTGCAGTCCTTCACTACGGTGCCGCTTCATAGCTCAAGTAAGCTTTGTAATTTGTTTTATTCAGTAAATCCACAAAGTTATTTTTATTGTATCGACTGCTTCACTCGACAGGGCTTAAAGAAGTGTTCATATTTGTCATGGTACTCATTTCTGTTTTACCACCGCCTATCCTTAGCTTGACCCATGCACTCAATTTGTCAACCGTTCATCTGCCGTAGGCTACTCGCTCTACTACAAAGTGGAGGGCGTTGCGGGCAACGAGTGGCACGAAGTGTCCGTGCCGCATGACCGGCGGGCCTTCACGCTCTCAGACCTTCGCTGCGGTACAGAGTACCTGGTCTACATCCGCGCCACCAACCGGGCTGGAAAGGGGCCCCAGGGAGAGACGCTGAGCGTGCGGACGAACGGAGGACGTGAGTACTCGGACGCATACTGGTGTCGCTTGCACGCTGGGGTACATGAATTGAGGGAAACGTCACTGTTAAACGAAAATGTGCCTGTGCCCTAATGACACCACGTGAAGGTTGGATCAGTTTCAATGTATGCCTCCTTTCTGTGCAGGCTTGAATTTAGGTGGAAGCAGTACCTGGGCGCATTGTAGTTATGGCTCGCTAAGTAGAGCACTAACAGCTAATCTGAAAACACTGATTTTATATACTCGTTGCAGGGGACCAGGATGTAAGACAAGTACCCTTCGCACGTTTCAGATCAAAAATACGCAGAGAAGAATCACCGCCAGAGATTCGCATTCCGTTATGGGACAGTATTTTGTTTCTGGCCCGCATTTAGTTGAAACCTTCCCTACGAAGCGTTTTGTTTCCACAGCCGCTTCTTCCTGTTTCGCCCTCTAGGCCCCGTGGAACCTGACCCTCGCCGCCTTTTCGAAACCAACACGACATTTGTGGTGCTTCATCTGGAGGCCTGGGACAGCGGAGGTTGCCCGGTGTCTTACTTCGTGGTCCAGTACCGGCCGGAAGCACGTGGGTCCACGCCCTACTCGTCCTCCACTTCCTCCGAGTGGACGCTGCACTCGAACAACGTGGTGCCGCAGCAGCAACTCGTGCAGCTCGCCGATTTGGTGCCAGGGTCCTGGTACACACTGCTCATGTCCGCACACAACGACGCCGGTTCTACAGAAGTCGAGCTTAGCTTCGCAACGCTCACCCTCGCTGGAGGTGGGTGTGCTGCACTGTAGTTGCGTTAGACGCGTGTTTGGATGGGAGATTGGTTCTCATTATTTGAGGTGGAAGCGCTGATGAGAATCTTCGTGGCCACGTGTGAGGAGTAGCGTCTCACCCAACAGTTTGCGTCGAGTGCACAGCGATCTCGTGTCAAATCTGGCGGCAACTTGATGGATGTGGTAAAATATGAATGAGTCGTTTAAGAGCGCTTTCTTACATGGAACCTAAGCACGGACTTAAAGGACTTAATAAACAATGAAGAAGCTCTATAAGGTGTGGAAGCATTTGTTTGGGCCAGAATTTTGCGGGAAAGTCTCACACATAACCTAAAAAGCGCTTGTGTGTGTCTGTGGTCCGTTTGAGCGCTTTGTTTCCGAACAAAGAATAAACCGGGAGTAGCGGCATCCAGCTCCATGTAGAGCTGTGGTCTGTGTCGTGGTTTTCGTCACTTAAGGTAACGTACAGACATCAGGTTCTTTTATGGATGTATAGACTGTTCTTCTTCTCCCTGCACGAAGCCGTGTCTGACAGACAGACCGACAACAACTCCCTACTCTTCCCCGCTACGCTAACCGCATATTTAAATATCAGGCATATTTTATTTAATGTTGTGGAAGGCTCAAGGAGGCTCCAAAAGAGTTCCGCTTTTCATTTCCCCTTAGAATTTCTATCACTTGAGCCGCTTTTCATAGCCACAAACTGCCCAAAGATACTGTGGATAGGCAAATAATAGCTACCAATAAATGCGGAAGCATTAACGGCCCATTTACTGAACAAAACCTGCAGCTATTCAGAGAATTGTTTACTAATGCCTGAACAGTGTACTTTAAAGCCAAATATGGCTTTGAGTAGCGAAATACGTTACATTATTATGTTCTTTTAAAGTTTTCCTTCGCTTTTTCTTGTCCAATGATGTAAATATAAACCATTATAGCGATGAAGTGCGTTTACTTCGCTAAGCATGTTGTTCTTCCCGAAAATGCAAGGCATACTGCCGTGTGGGTCCGTTTGCACTATTTTTTATTCATGTTTCCGCGTTCTTCTGCAGACTTTTTTGCTTAGTCTTCTGTTTTGGGGGCAGATGTATAATAATCATATTTTATCTCATCAGATCACTTTATCGAGAAGCTATTTGGTTTTCTTCTCATTTTTTGTTTCTTTAATATTCTGTCCAACCAATTATCTTCAATTTACGCTATTATAACTATAATAGGTGTTACTTCCGCATATCTGTATTTTTTTGTGCAAATGCAGCACGTTGCTGTGGTCTGGGGGGAGGAGGAGTCTAGCGGCAAAACAATGCTAAGCACTCAAAGCTGGCGTCCAGCGTTGGTGTTGGCGTTGGCATTTGTAACCGACTATTCGCTCCCGAGGAATTGTGAAGTGTTCTGTAGAAGGAACTTGTTTGGCAATAGTAAAACAAAACTAGAATACCGTGCTGCAAGTCAACACTACGTGGAAAGCCGACACTGCGTCTTTGGATGTGAATGCCGCTTGGCGACAATCAAGCATGCGTCCCGCGATGGCCTCGGTGACGTAACAGCCACGGTGGCGCAACAGCCACCATTACACGCATCGGAAAGCATCGTGTATTTGTGACGTGAGTAGGTGTCCTAGGACTTGTTTACCAATCCTAATAGTAAAAATGTTATATACTTCATGAAGGAAGGAAGTTATAAACGAGGATAGGGAAGCTATAGGCGTACTCGATGCTCTTATACAAAGGTGGCGAGGTTTAGGCATTCGCCTCCCGATTGCCTCGCAGTTGTGAATGCGCAGTTCAAGCTTCTGTCTGCTGTCGCTAGGACGAGGCCGGTATTTTGGCTCTTATGTCGTCTTGTTAGGTGATGGGAACTATCTGATATGGCACTTTAGTCTCATTTCTTTATCCTTGACTTTTTTCATCATGCCAATGTTACCACATCTGCACGATCTTGCATTGTGGACAATGTATATAAACCGGTTTCTGCAGAATAATTTGGGCGCCATAATTGCTAATGTCCTGATCAGGTCTGCTGTTTGCACGAACCCGCGGTGTTTACTACAAATATACCGCCCTCTTCTATGCTTTTATCGTTGGTACGCAGACCTGCCCTCCCGCCATTACGAGCTTTTGGATCCCCAAGTGGCCTTCTACCGGCACTTGACCGTGACTGTGCCAATCGTGAGCGCCATCTTAGTCCTGATAATCGTGGTCGGCGTCGTATGCGTCATTCTACGCAAGCGCAGCTACGAATCAAGGCAGCGCATTGATGACGGTACGTGTTCGTGGATGGGGATTCAAAAGTTGCCAATTTTATTACTGCCATCGGTCCCGTTATCGGACTGACACACGGCGCGGAGATAGCTTGGTTCTCCAGGCTTCTGCGGAGCCACAAAACGACAAATTTTTGGCACCACAATAATCGCCATTCGCGAATTCTCTCGCTGGCATTTTAGCTACTTCGCCTCTATGTGCTTAGAAAACATTTGTACGCTATCATATAGAGTAGCAAACAGCAGCAAAACCAAGCGCTACACCACCGAAACGAAGGATAAGGTGTTTTAAAAAAATTATAGCACCTTTCTTAACACGTCAGAGAGTTATTGAATAGAGAAGTCTCTAACATATCCTTTTTATGGGTTTAATAAAAAAGCGATGAATCACCAGCTATAATTAGAATATAAACATCGGTAAACTGTTTATAATATGGTTCAGAAGAATTCGAACCTCCCCGTGGAGCTTGAACCTATAACGACGTCGGATGTGACTGGATTGCGGAAGTGAGTGCTCAGGGGTATTACTAGTATTACAATGATGTACAAGATTGTGTAAAGCCATAACAAGATATTTTGCGTTTACAGTAGTATAAGGTTGTCTTTTCGTCAATCTTTCAGTTGTCTGGAAGCACTGCAATCTTGACGGCGGTGCTGTCTAATGCGTATGCTTCATATCATTTTAATCTGTCCTCCCTTAAAACGCGTCGCTTCGGCCGAAACTAGGGCGAAGAGAACAATTTACCACTGTTTGGTGGTTAATTTTTTCCAACTCCGGCAACGAAAACGTACACAATCAGTGTGAAGAACAATTATATGAAAGCAAGGAGGACTATACAAGACGTAACTGATGCGTGAAGCCAGTTTCTCCGCACCGCATTGTTTCGCACAGCCGCGTAGTTTTTGTTACGCAGCCGAGAAACAGACACAGAGACAGGAAACAATTTTTCCTTCAGCCCGATGCTCGTGGTCCGTTTAGGTCTCAGCACTGCACTCTGAATAGGAAAGTACTTATACTGATAGGATAGTACTTAACGACGCATCAGCGTCGTTCGCAGTTTACCCAGGAGAAAGAGAGATAAGGAGAGACATGAGACGGCGAGAGAGAGGGGAAGAGAGAGGAGATATATATATAGACCATAACTTGTTCTTCGAGGGTAGAGCTGAGCGGGGTTTTGCAACACCCCTCGTGGTTTCGCCCCTGTCGACTGCAATCATCCCATCGGAGGCGCAACAGGAAGCCTTTTAAGGATGTGCGCTGAAGCTTTCTTGGATGTAAAGAGGGGACACGTGGCACAGCCAGGGGAGACCGTCAATTCCATGGCAGTGTCTGTCTGCGCACATGAATTCCACGAATTTACCAATGCCATCACGTAGGAATAACTGGTTTCCGCTGATGTAGCTGACGATATCCTTTTAATTGTCTTTCCGGCCCCTCTGATTCAACTTGAACAAGCCATACGTTTTTGCTGACTGCTGCGTACGCGCACACCTTCCATGCAGGCATGGTGGTCGCAGAGTGCTACGACGCGAACAAGGGAGACATGGTGCTGGCCGTCTCCCACGAGTCGCAGGCCAGGGAGTCCACCTACTACCCGGCACCCTACGCCACGCACAACAGGACAGACACCATGGTGGGCGCGGGGACAGGTTTATGCAACAGCGCAGCTGGTGCTCGAGCGGGAAGCTTCGGAGAGGACCCGAAGAACCGCACCTACGACGTGCCGTATCCCGTCAAGAGAGTAGGTCAATACAAACGCCTTCCCAGCACTCTTTCCGCTTGCTGCACTTTTGACTGCAAAGCTGTTATAGATCGACTCTTACCGTAAGTCTGCTCTAGGTCGTGTGTCACGGGGGTATAGGGGCAAGTCCACAGGCCCGCCGACGGCGTCGCAGAAGCAGGTTCCCAGAGTCCCCGATAGAGGGCGCAGTGGTCTAGGAGGCGCGGGTACCTCCTGCCACTGACGTTTAGCTTCCTATTTGTCCGCGCCAACAATAGAATTCCTTCAAATATAAAATTAACAATGTACAAATAAAAACACGAAAAGTATACACACATAAAACTAAATAATATGAAAATATAAACAATTATTCAGTTAGTTATGTATAATGTAAAAAAGTACTTGTCGATTGTTTCTTAATTGGCACACAAAAAAGTAACCGTCAAGACAGCCGCCATGACATATGAAATTCGCCTGCACGAGGAGTGTAATAATAAACTCGCCTTTATTTAACAACCAAAAAATAACAAAATGAGAACTGAAAAAATCCTCGAACTGAAGTTTGGATTTAGAATGGGAGGGAAGAGATGACGGAAGATGAGGGTGGGAAAAATACAACTAAAGCATTCCGGAATGCCTCTTTTCTGATGAAGTTAAGCAAAAACATAAAGCACGTGAAGTGCCACCATGACCCTTATTTTTGCAGAAATCCAAAAAAAAAATACGAAACTTTGCAGTACAGTTGACTATTATTCTCTGCTACACCTATATACAAAAAACAGGCTCTTCACTAGTCTAGCCACTGTAAAGGATGGTTTGCACGGCGAAGCCGGTTTCGAGGAACATATATAGAGCCGAAACATGAAATACGGCTGAATGCGAAAGTTTAATCAAAATCGTTCTTCCGGCAAGCTAAAGAAATCTGGTAATAAACATTGGCACAATTTGCGCTGAGTGGTCAAACTAACTGATATTTTGAAAGCTTATTCAGCACGGCTTTATTGCTATCCATGTTCACTGGTTTTCTTAACTGCGCACGCAGCGTTGCTGCTTTCCTCCCTAAGCTGATATATTATCAGGCCATATATATCAAGTAAAACTGTACCTTTTTACGTAACGGGGGCTAGAGGGTCATCTCAACGCGTACGGGGCTGAGCATCTAAAAAAAGAGTTGTTTAAGCATTCAAATAAAATAAATTCGATCTGATAATATAAACTTGGATTTAAGGTGATCAGGCAAGCTCCACCATACAGATACTCAGTCCCTACCTATAGTAAATGTCACCGTCCTTTTTTTAGAAGTCGCGAATGATTCAACACTCGTGACTGCAGTTGCGTACAAAAGTACACAAAGTGGTGTAACCCTACAAAAATTGCAATTGCGGGTTTGCGTGGGCTGTGAGGTGCGCCGTGGGTGGGAGGGGGGCTATTGTATAAAATAAACACACCGGAGATTGTTTCGCATTCAACTATTTCGTTACCGACGGACCAGTTTTCTTTCAGTCAGACATTTTCTGATTCTTCCCTAAGACTAATTAAAGTTAGAGGCAGATTGGTCCGCACAGTCTTAAAGGCACATAGTCATAAAAGCTCGTGCTCCGGTTTTCTTGTTTTAGTGGCGAAGCACCTTAGGCTCCGGCTGTCGGCGTCTCCCGTCTTCGTATTCTGTAGTTACAGTACTAAAACATCGGGACACTCGTTTTACAACGCCTCCCTTTAGAATGTAGAGCGCACTAAAAGAAAAGTGTATAATGAATAAAACCTGTTCAAAATCAACTAACATAATTTAAAGATTTGTGGAACGCTCCGTGTCCGCCTAAAGGGGTCATGCAGACAAAATGCAAGTTTATGGTATCGGAAAGAATTTGTGTTTTTATAGTACCCCAGCGACTTGTCCGGAAGCAACGATGCTTTATTCACTTAAAATGAATTATTTCGGGTACAATTTTGATTCTCCGCCAAATGGTGTGTTTTGATAATGTCTGGAAGGACATCACAAGAGCAGGTGTTCAAGGTTTACCTAGTGAGCTGCGGAGCCTTGTTTGCCATTAGTCAACCTAGATGCCGCCCGCTTATACACCCGGCGGGCAGTTTTCTTCCTTTGCTTTGTTTTGACCGTATTTGTACCTCTGGAAAAAATAATTGCTTGCGTGAAAGATGATATTTGATCGAGAAAGTATGGTCAGCAAGTCACCGGTCGTTTACGGCCAATCGGCCAGGTCCGTCCTCCGAACAACCCCAATGCTCCGCAGTGTTGTGCAGCTAAAACAAGCATTCTGTCCGTAGTACCAAGAGCAGTCCGCATCGGTACTTCTATGTTTACGTGTACTTCCGTAGCTTCAATTGTTTATACCACCATTCCCACTGGTATAAGAGGTAATGTGCCCTAAATATAAGCGCAAATAGCTCGTTCGGCAAGCTGAAAAGGCCTGGCTAATTCGCGTATTGCTTTTCCGGCCTCAGCAAATCGCAGAGCTGGCAGATATGGCATAGGTTCTGTTGCGGCAAATGATCTAGTGGGTCGCATGGCCATTTTCCTTTTTTCTTATTTATGTAGCTTATTTGAGCAAAGTTTACGTTAAGAGTGCTGTCAATATAATTCTAACGAGGCAATCTTTTGAATGAACCAAAGTTGTGGTTTCTCTGCATGGCTCCTTTTGCAATCGTCAAGCACAAGCAGAAGCTGTTTGTAGACGGGTTATATTTGTGTCAGACTCAAGTACCCACCCGACCTAGGCCTAATCGGGTCGGGTGGTCGGTCGAAACACGATAAGGAATAATTATAAGGTGCCGAATCATCGTTGATCACCGTGAATGAGCCCCCATGGCGAGTCACGGGCATTGCAACAGCGCTAGCTTTAACCCCTCCCACAACCAAAAACTGCGGTAAATGGGGCATGCATATTGCTTAAATCTGTTTCAACGCAAGAGAGGGCGCCACCGCCTCAGCAAACGCGCGATTGCGCCTCCCACCGGCGCTTCTCCGGCGCCCAATCATCGCGCACTGTGTGGCAAGAGACAGACTAACAATCTTTAAATACATTAATAGACTGCATGCTTCAACCCTCCCAGGGTTCATGTTAGTGAAGATGGCCCGTTTGTTTATTTTTTAATACCAGTAAAAGAATATTTTTTTTCGAGATTTAACTTAGAATGTCCAACAATAGAAGCTTCTGAGACTGCAAACTTCGTTCGGTCAGGATTGGGTGTCGGTTCGGAGGAAGAGGGGGGGAGAGGAGTGTTGTGTCGATGAACCTCGGGGGGGGGGGGGGGGGGGGACCTGGAGGTGGTTGTGGATACGGGTGAAATGCTGTAGGCGGAAGAGAGAAATGAATCAGACGGGCGTAATTTTAATTACACATGCGCCAAAAACCTCAGGTTTCTTTTTTTAAATGAGTGCCATTCACCACAGAACAAAGCAATTCTTGTGAACCAAGCTCCCATGCTCTTCCCTGTTTAGGCAGTTCGTAACTAGCCGCGCTCATGGTTTCGTTCTCAAGTCAATGCCGTAAACCATGCTTTGCATATCGTTTTGTTTATGTTTTGTTTGCATGCCAACAGCTGGCTGCAGAGTGTTATCTTACGCCCGCTCTAAGAGGGGCATTCATTTATTCTTTCTGGTATTAGGCAGCGCATGTTAATCTACCTTAATAGTGAAGGAATGATTGACCGAAAGGTGTAGTGCAAGAAGCTGCACCTTGGCTATGAAGGTGGGCCGTAGTATAGAGCTGAGAATTAATTTTCTCCCCCTGTGAATGCCAAACGTTACCGAAATCTCGAACACACGGGCGTTTTCCAACGTCCTTGGGCTCAGCAGCACATCACCCTAACCACCGCGGCGGGTTGATAGAGAAAGAGGGTAATCCATTTGCCGCTCTCCTAGACTGTTCGTGCTAATTTGGCACTGTTGTTGGTGTTAATGGACGTTACTTGAAATCACTGTTGGATAAATGCTTGTTAGACTAAACCCCTCAGCATTCAAATTCCCGTTGCTCACCTATGCATGCCAATTTGTTTGAATATTTGTTCGCTTTTTCTGATTTTTATAATTTATGGGGGAGCACAAGTTTACTCCTACAAGGTTTATTACAACACGAATTTTCCATCTTTCTTAACTACGAGACAATAGGTTAAAGAAATGTTCTTGACATTTTTTCTATAACCAGCAGCGGTGTAGAAGAAAGCATGCAGGAAGCAAATATTCGAAGTTTTCCATACAGCACCACTTGAAAGTATAATTGTTATTTTCCTTTTATGTCAAGAGCAAGCTTTTAGGCGCTGATGCAAGCATGCTTGCGCTGCATAGTTCAGAGGGTACAAGAACAAAGCGAATGTCATGCCCAGACGCCCTACAAAATGGGCGAATAGGAAGTCGAAGCCAACTTCGCCTATTCGATTTCTTATCCTGCAGTTAGAAACGTGGGAGCCAAACCGAGAAACTCTGGCCGCATGCATGGAGGTCTACGAAAAAACAGGTAAGACAAACGAGGTTATTTAATGCTTTCCTCCAGCTACATTTCGTTGCGGTGCTTTTTTGCAACAGCAACGTATGTTTCTTGCAAATTTCATTTTTTTTTGCAAAGACTTCGGCCAAGTGTTTTTATCGGTAAGCAAAAAGGTGATGTGTAATAAAAACTGAAGAAACACTCTTTCAACAAATGGTTGTCATTGAAAGTAACACATAGGACGACCAGTTCAGAACTTTCCTAAACGCAGAGTAAGCAGGAAAGAAAGGAAGTGTATAATCGCCGGGCGCCCACACTTGTATTCCGGGAGCAACTTCCAAGAACGCGACATTCCGTATTCGCACGATTCTAATGAGCCCTTGAGTGTAACGAGCAGGAAAGGGTTTCTTATAAAATATCAACCAAAAGCCACCTCAAAAATAATTTAAAAATATAGAAGCACAACTGTGCACGCCGAAAATTTACTCGAGTGATGTTGACGAATGCTCTTAATTGAATTGAATTAGATGTTTGTGTCCACGGCGATGCCGCTGGACGCTTTGAAGCATATTTCGGTGTGGCGCTCGATTGTAAAGCGCACACAAATTTAAACGCTTCTTTTATAAAAAAAGAAGTGCGCCTCTGAATTGTGCAAATACGGTATCAAGCCCTCAGCGCACAGGAGTCATAATAAAAGAAGTAGAAAACAAAGCAAATCGGTAACTCTTAACCTCTGTAAACAAAGTGTTGTTATATTGGGTATTCTAGATACCCACTGCAGAAATAAACAACGATGCAACGCCATGTCACTCAGCAAGAAACACTGCAGGGTCGTAGCAACAACATCAACGTGACGCAAAAGTTAGCTCTGAAGAATGGCTACTTAAAACCGGCATTCTCTGACAGGCAGTGTTTTCTCATATAAAATGCATATTGTGGCGAACATGGGGCAGGTTTCTGTTGGCAATATTCCCGCACCAGTCTTTGGTCTTGCTGTTTTGGTAGCGATTTTTAAAAGCGACTTTGTCGTAAAGAAGCCCGGTAGTTCACAACCTCGAGTAAAACAATGCAGGAGTGCGGACTTAGCAACTTGAAGATCTTGTTCTGCATTTTTATTTCAGTGACGCTTGTTGTCCGGCCAGCTGGGGGTACATCGTTTGAATGATTGCGCATGGGCTAACACAGAAACGGACTTGAAAGAATAAAACGTCCACTTGCAATAAAGTCTGCGTACGCTGTCGTAAAGTACTTTATTAATTTCTACAAGTGTACGTTTTCTTCTTTCAAGTCCGTCCCAGTGTTAGCTGCAAACGCAATGCTTCAACGAAACGCAGTTTAAAGCTAAGGCTTTCTAAGTGGGACCGGTGTCATCCTATCAAAAAATAATGCGTTTCACTATGGACCGTTTGGTCGGCAGAAAAGCTCTGATAAGGCCTCTGAACTCACGGCCCGTGCGTGAAACCGGGCTTCGATTGTGTCAAAACAGTGACTTACATTCGTAAAAAAGAAACTGCTCTAGAGAAGATAATTCACGCATTTATCCTGAAGAAAAACTACACTGGTATACCTTTATCACATCAACCACACATTGGTATACATTTTGAGCGTTCCTACATGCGTGCGGCCACTTAGTGCGCAAACCATCATCGGATGGGTTTGTTCTTCACATGAGACTTTCCCTCTTTAAAGGTTAGAAGATTGATTGGAAGCACTGTTAGCGAAGGTTTTGATTCAATTCTGACTCAGTTTTGATGTAAGAGTGCTTTAGCTCTTCTCTCAACTTTCTTTTGGTAGGGATGGTAAAGATTTTTAATGGTCACACTGACGTCACATGCCTATATACGCGGAGCCGTCGAACCGTGATTTTTACCTCCGCCCTTCCTCTGGGTACCGGACGCCGGTGTCATTACTTTCGTCCACATCGTCTCCTCCCGCCCGGCAGGAAGCTAGTGATGCAGTGACATAACATTTAAAGAAGAATCTTAAAGTGAAAAACCAACTCGCCCAAGCATGAAAATTGACTAAAATGAAAGGCAGTTGCAAGGGCGACCTCGTGCTAAGTGAACCCCAACTCGCGTTGGGAGACGACAAGGAAGCGCTAGCATATTATGCTACTGGTACTGAACCATAAATGCGGATTCCAAATTCATTCATCCTATTTAGTACTGGCCAGGGCAAATACTGGTCCATTCTACCCTCAATGGTCATAGAAAGACCTTCACGTTCGACAGCATTATCTAAATGAGTCACACATGCTTGAAATTCCTGGCTACATAACGCTGTCTTTGCCAAAAACATTCGCTATTACTGTGAAACGGGGCAAATAAATGATCACTCAATGAGAACAATAAAAGCACACTTTGCCCGTGCTCTTTTTATCTCTTGAGAAAGCAACATTCGAATCTATTCCTAATATTTCTCATATTGTATCGGCCGATACAAAAGCAGTAGGCGCACGCGCTTCATGCGTTTGCTATCTTGTTTTCCCAGAACAAAGAGACCGTGTACAAACCGGTACAATTTTCATTGTATTTTGGATAAGTGATTAGATATCAACAGTTAGGTGCAGCATGCTCGGCATAGCCTCCAATTGTACATTACGATTGCAACGGCGCTACTTCCCATACCTTTACGATTGCTATTGTACGCCTCACATTGTACTGATATTGAGCTTAAGCGCATTTGCATTGGATGTATCGACATGTTATGTGTTTCACCTAAAAAGCGTCGATATTCTGAGGGTTTTAACAATTTAACATCTGGATTCCTTGGCGACTGTGGGTCTTTCCGCTGGCCATAATTTCCTTCGCGCCGGGTAAGGCGGCTACAATTTAAATTTATTGTTTTGTCGTACCCAAATTAACAAGATGTTCTCCACTTAGCTGTTCTTGGAGAACAAAACATACGCGCATAGGGGCGGCTGAATGTGGCTTTTGCAGCCTTGTTCTTAGAGAACAAAAGATACGCACATAAGTGAAGCTGAATAGGGCCGCCGCAGCCTGGAGGGTTGCCGCCAGTTTTGTATTACGGGAAAAGCCCTACTCGCATTTTACCCCCCCCCCCCCCCCCAGAGTACATACTGAATCAGTTTCAAACATATTGGGAAAGCATACTTGTTACTGTGGCTGAGATACTACTACGGTGCTTACTAATCCGCCAGAGTTCCCGCTTCCGCGTGTATGTGCAGGTCTAGAAGGAATATACGGAGCCTCGCCGCTGCACGTGTCGAAGCCCAAAACTCCAAGGACGCGAAGGACGCCGTCGTGGAAGGAAGATGGTGACAGGTGGAAGAATTCCGAAGTTTAACTGTATCATTGGCCTGTTAACCAATGAAGTGACCAAAGGCGGTACAGCAGGTAGAATAGGACCGCTTTAACCAGATTAGCTGTGCAATACTGCTCCTGTTTTCGCAGGAGCTCCGGGAGTGAAAACGACGCTGACGACCTTCTTGACGAGGATTGCGACGGTGTGGTTCCCGAGACGCTCATTGTGCCCCTGGACACTTATCGTCTTGGGACATTGACGCCTCCTGCGAGGGGACTACCAGCACGTGTTAGTTTCTGGCTTGTCCACCTCTCTCTGTAACCCTGACTACTCTTTGGAACCTGCCTTGCCTCCTGTCCAATGATAACCTGTATGCATGTTGCTTTGTGGAGGCGAACCAGATGTTTTGGAAATTTTCTGTGGGAATTCTGAACTGCAATTCAGTTTGAGTTCAGTGATAATGAAACTTTGATGGCGTATTCGGCTATTTCAAAGACGTGAGGGTTGTAAGGGGAACGAAATGGCCTTGCAGGCAACATCGCTTTTTTTCGTGGTACATGGTCACATTCTTTCGACTTGGTGACATTTTTTAGGAGCACTAAATATAACACTCATAGCTTCTTTTTCAGTCGATTAATCGAAAATACTTCTGACTGCATCTGCTGTTTAATTTCCTGTGTCTTCACTGTGAAATCTTCGATTCATGCACTGACCACTTTTCTCATGCAACTCACTACAGGGAAGGAATATCCAAGCGCCTATCAAGCCGCTAACCTTCGCTTTGCCGGGGAGTACACGTCGATCACATAGCAGCGAGCGGAGCACATTCCTTGATGGCCAAGCTCCAAGTTCCTTCAACTCCTACGATATAAGCGATGCGGTGGACAGCCCCGTGCCCGTGTGTGATAGGACGATGCACTCATTTGTGTCACCAGAACCCGTGTACAGAGTGAGAAGTGTGCTATTGAACAACTTGGTGGAATGATGTTGACGTATGTGTTACCAGAACGTTGGAAAGATTTATGCCTGCCATTTTTGCACCATGAGCAGAAGACACAGAGGTACGTACAACCTGCGCCTATATGCCTTCTGTAATAAAAAGTAAGATTTCTATACCTTAAGTGTGTATAATTTACTCCTCATCCCGTAAGCGCAATATAAATATGCTTTCGATCGTGCATAAACCGGTAAATTGCGCGCAAACGAATCATTCCCAGAGCCCCACGCATGCCCGTGCGGGAACTTTTCATTTGACTAAACCCGCAGCGGTGGCGCAGTGGCTAAGACGTTTTGCTGCTGCGCTCAAGGACACGTTTGGGATCGTGGCCGCGGTGGCTCCTTTTTTCATGGAGGTCCAAAGTGAGTACGCCTTGTGTCGAGATTTCTGCGCACGTTAAAGATCCCCAAGCGGTCAAATATATATTGGAGTTCTCCACTAGGGTACTCCTTATAGCCCAGGCGTAGCTCCGGCGCTTGCAACCTCAGAATTATCATTAAATAAATTATCATTTATCCGCTTTGGTTGGATGAGCAGAAAATTCAAAACTTCGCATTTACCCAAACAAACGGAGTTTTACTTATTCGGAAAAAAGTTTGTGCATGCACAAAATATCGGGATGAAGAGTACTTCAACAATAAGAGACAATGATGTCAACAGTACTCAGAGAATTAAAGTTTACGATGAAGTGTAAACGACGTGAAAAGATGAAAATGTTGTACAGTGTAGGAATAAAAAATAACGCTGCCGCCAGTGAGGATCGAACTCTCGACCGCTGGTTTACAAGACTACCGGTCTACCGCTAAGCCGTTCCGGGAAGTCGTAAAGGATTGAAAGTTTGCCGAAATATTTAAAATTTAGCGTGCGACAGTACGGGAAAAATACCTTCCAACAACAACAACAGCAACAAAACACCTTTGGGCCGTCCAGCCGGCCGAGGACGCTGCCACACCACAAGGGCTCGCGACCGACGACTAAGCATCACAGTTGGCAAACTGAATAAAGTTTACTCGCTCTGTCTCTCTCTCTCTCTCTCTCTCAGGAAGCATTTCCCTTGTGGTTTGTAGAAGCGCCCCACGAAAAAATGGCCTTTCAACATCTTAATAGAGTATTTTAACCCAAGGCGACGGAACTATTTCTTGAGGGAAAAAAACGAAAAACTGAAGCGCCAATCAGGAGCGAACTCATGACCGCTGGTTTACAAGACTAGCGCTGTGCCACTGAGCTATAGCGGCCACGCTGGCCGCCGCTTTCCGAAACGAACACCATGAAGATCCCTGCCTGCCGGCGACACGATCGATTGTCTATCTACGTCACTGCATTGTCGAAGCTAACAGGGGATCTGTCGAAGGTGAACTATATACTTTTTCTGCCTTCTGCTATGTAGCTCCGCAAGCAGCTATAGAACCTGGGAGTATGGTAACACGAAATAGACGTTGCCGTTGGCCTGCCAAAAAGATGAGATAACGGTGAACGGCAGGGCCAGTTTAGGTGTATTCGGGGGCTACTGGTATTATTGCAGAATGAGTAAACAGAAGGCTTTTCTTGATTTTTAAGAAACCGTTGAAACCGGAGAGAAAGTAAAAAATATAAACGGTTGGCCATTTCTCTCTCACTCTCCTATATATTAGCCCCGCTACAAAGGCATGCACGTGCTAGTAAACTTTTCCTTTTCGCTCTTACGCCAGTGAGCCTTCGTTGGCTTTGTGCACCACCGTAAATATAAAACCTAGTTGGGCTAAAACCAACACTGGGATGAAACTTTGACTAGTCGGTTTGAAATATCGCCCTTGTTGTAGCCCGGAAGGCAATTACATACGAATACACATAGAATTGTCTCAATAAAAAGAAGCTTTCTTACGCCGCCTGTCATCATCGGCAACATTGCATATTTGTTACTGTGCAAAAACGAACTGCCACCACCACCACTATCATAATCATATCATCATCATCACGAGCCTGCTCAGATTCAGTGTCGACAAAGGCTTCTCGCATTGACCTGCAACCGCTCCTGCCCTGCGCTACTCGAGCCCACAGTTTACCCCGAAATTCCGCGCTGCTTCCGCGCCTCTGTTAGAACAGCGCTACGCGATCGCAGTGCTGCAATTTGGGTAGAGGCTTCGTAGTACATCGCGGTAGCTTCTGCTTTTTAACCGCCCCACCTCTTGCTTCTCCCTGTCCTCACTCTCCGCTGCTTCTTTGTCGGCATCTTTCTTGGTGGGAGATTTTACGTGCCTTTGCGTTGGTCTGCGCTCTGGTTCGGCTCTCTTCACCACGTTCTTCCGCTCCGGGCCTTCTTGAACGCAGCATGGCCGTGCATAACCCCCGTTGCTACCTGTTGTTGATGTACGCCGTCGACAGGCTGGCACCGTATAGACTACATCGTTGAAAACTGCAGACAAATGTCGCGTTGAAGGTAGTGCGATCATTTTATGCGCAGAAACCATGTGCTGCCTACGTTGCAGTACGGGCCCAGTGGTTGGATTGTGTCCCCACATGGTTGGTTGGTTGGTTGCAGCCATAAGTAAAATGGCACGTACTCACTGTGGGGGATTCACCAAGTGAGCTTACGAAATAAAACTAAGGAAAAATAGAAGTCGGATAATAGTGCGTAAATTAATGCTAACAATTTGTGAATTTCAAAACAAATAAAATCACTTCTGCTGTAACCACAGGATTTTAATAAACGATTAAAAAATGTTCTTGATGAGATTGACTAACAGAGGAACCGACCTGATTCGGCAATAAAAAAGTGAAGAGCGCGACAAACGTTCCCGTTGCCCCAACCAAGCCCCACTGCCCCAAATAACGATAAATTAGGCATCGACAAGGCGAGACCCAGGCGTCGGATGGAAACCTCCAGGTGACGATTTTGGAGGGAGTAGAACCGCCGGTAAAACAAAAGAAAATGGTCACCTCTTTCCTCCTATTGACAGAAGCCGCACATGGCCGTAGGCGCTATTCGTGCGTGCTGTAGATAAAAATTCAAATTAGGCGTTCGGCAGTGAAAGCAGGTGAGTGTGACCTCGCACAGGCAAGACTGCACAAAGTCACACTTCCAGGAGTGCCGGATGATGCTCAATGTCAGGGCGGCCAGAGATACTGTCTCTGGGAAGCTGTCCAGTGAACTGTGTCTTCGACACCTAGTTGCAACAACGTAGGCGATCGGGGGCACAGTATCAACCAGAGGACCATTCAGTGGTACTCCTGCCAGGTAATCAGCGGTTTCGTTAGGTGCGATACCCCTGTGCCCTGGTAGCCAGACCAGACGGATTTCCCCGACATGTGCGATATTGAGAGCGATCGTCGAAGTGGAGTAATGGGTGGAGAAGGCAAAGCGGAGCAGACCGAAAAATATTCCGTCATAATGATCACCTGGTAATGCTGTTCGCTGCGTTTTCGAAGAGCGAGCACGGTTCTCAAGACTTCCGCCAAAAATAATAGCGTCAAATCTGGAAGGAGAGGAGATTACCAGTCCAGCGCAGGTGAAAAGATACCTACACCAGCTTTTCTGTCCCTAGGTTATTTGCTAAAGTGCCAGATATCATCCTCTCCGGCAAGAACTTGGCATTGGAGGGGAACAGGCTGTCAAAGTCAATGTCAATGTCTAGTACCTACGTTTGACTATCACGTTGCGATAGTCAAACGTAGGTACCGATAATATGTTCATCTTTACAGGTGCGAGCATACTCTGGACGAACACCACCTGGGACGCTTGTACGTGGGCCATGGCTGGACAAAAAAGGGCTCTGGGGAGTGCACAAAAACCATTTGTGATCAGGATATAGGCAATTCTATTGCACGAAGGTATGCCTCCACTGTCAACACCTTGAAGCGAGAAAGCAGAGGAAGGACGTGAACCTCCAAGCGAAATACCCGAATGGGGACGCACCTTCGCAATACCAAACATACCCGCAAAGCTTGTCTTTCTAATGTAATCAGTAGTCGGAGCCTATAAAATGATAACTGGAAAAAAAGGATGCAGCCGAATTCTAGAACAGGGCGGGCGTCCAGGCGATAGCGCATACGGAGGACGTCTCTGCGCATACCGGACTTCTTATTGCAAACTGTTTTAACAGCGAATTCGTCCTCCCCTTTTCACCGCGAAGAAGTTAATTTTATTACCGCCGTTCTGCTCCACCTGCGTCTTTCTCATCCTCCTCTTCGTTACTATGAGTAAGAGGCTTTGCCAATCTCCCGTGTTAGCGCCATAAGCCACACGCGCTTTGCTAGTCGCGTAATTGCTACTTCTGTTTCTGCGGGCTGAAACCATTCACGTACACCGCAACACGTGTCTCTAACACGCCTCAACGTCAAAGTCCACGACTCACTCACTATATACGCCTTTTGTAAGCTATAATAACCGAGCTGGTATATTAATCGAGACAAATTTACCCAATTTTCTTTTAAACTCCATGGCTTTGTTTATGAGAGCTGCTAATAAATTCGGCGTCATTGGAGCAATCACTGACATGTTTTTTTCTGTTTTATTTCTTCATATGCCAGATATTTTGTGGGCTTATCATGAGCCGTTTTATGTACCATCTGTCAGCCATTTAGTGTGCCACGGACTAGAGGTTCTGGACATATGACCGGATCTTCGATTTGGCGAGCACCAAGACACTAGGTTGCACGCGCACACACCAATAGTTTTTCGCAATTCCTGAGTGGCGGCGATGAGATTGAGAGTGAAAGGAATGTGGCCGTGATAAGAAGGAGCCATTCAGCAACTGGTGAGGCCACAGAAGAAGCACGCGAAGCATGAATTCGGGAGCCAAGATTTAAGCCTTCTCTGTCACATCCCGAACGACCAAGACAGCATGAAGATTGCGAGCAGCAGGATTTCTTGCGGCTCGCATTAGAAGCTTTCCGAAACGGTTGCGTATTTACCGCCATATTCTGGGATTGCGCTCACACGCTGTTTTATGTGGGGCATTTTGTCTGCTGTATGGCCCACCCAAACATTTCTTTTTTCGGCTAAATCACTGTTTTACTCTATATGTTTTATCGAGGCGTTTGCTTTTACGTGAAGCAGTCTCTCTATGAGGTTCCCAAATGAGCTTAGTGAGTTTCTCTCGTTAACCCCTTACTGCGACAACTGCGGGTCGCCGGAAACCATGAAGCAATTGTTGCTGGAATAAACCGCATACATCTCACGCAAGGTGCAGTCTTATACAGAAACTAGAGCGCCTCAGACCAGGACCAATGACCTTGAAAGTACTTCTTGGTCCATAGGAATCTCCACCAGTTCAACGCAAAGTACTAGAGGTGTTGTTCGACTATGTGGACGAGATTGACGTGATTTCAGCGATTTAGAGTTTACGAGACAGACTTTTAATAATCATACTACTCACAACTAACGTCATTTTTTTTAGTTTTCTGTGTTATTTTATTCCTTCCATTTCATCTTCTTTCTTTTGCCCTGTAATCTATGGGCCCTTTTCTTTCGCCCTCACCCTTCCCCCGCCGAGTAGCATGTCGGTGTTGCAATTCCGGCAAACAATCTCGGCTTTCGCTTCTTATAAAGAGCCGTCTCTCTCTCTCTCTTTCTCTCTCTCTCTCTCTCTCTCTGATCTGCGCAAAAAAAAAACAAGGATGCGGCATGTAACACCTAAGCTCTTGTATGCCTAGAGCTCTTTTAGCAAAAAAAAAATACCCGTCAACACCAGACGTATATAGGCCAAGGCCGGAAAAACAAATAGAAGGGAGGAAATAAGTGTTTAGTTACCTGTAGAGATGAAAAGAGAAAAATGCTATGGAAGGAGATATAAATAGGCGGTAGTTTTGATATGCTAGATCCGTTCAATGAACTGATGTCACGGTAGCCTGAGCATGTGCCAGCGCCTGTGCAGTCTTACCTTTTTTTGGTTTTGGCCCTACGGCAGCGTTCCGATAAGCCACAACAACAGCATACTGCGTAATATCAGAACGTGTAAAACCCAAAAATAGTAGGAGCAGTACCAGTCGAGAGTCAAAGGTAAGTGTCAGGGTCAAAAGATATTCAATTAGTTTTTTTTCCTGGTGGGGGGGAGCGGGGGGGAGGGGGGGCGCCGGTATTGCTCTGGTATTATTTGCTGATTTCCGCTTACCGACCGACAGACAACCATCGGTGGTCAATGAGCTGCATAACAGTCCGAATGAAAGGTCCTATGCCTGCAATTGCGTGATTCTCACATGTTGTCGACTCACGGGAAACTTATTCCACAATGTTTACCGACAGCAACCAACCGGCAGTAGCGTTTTGTCATTAAACATAGCTGCTACAAAATCACTTAGCAAGTGGAGGTACAAGATTGTACGTTCCTAAGGATTACCGTATCCTCTGAGAAGTCCAAATGACTGGTTACCTCACCCAGAAAATAAGCAGTTTAGATTGCAGATTCCACATAATTATTCTAGCGAATACTGAAACGCGACAAAGTGATCGCAGCAAAATATCGGAAGCACTGTTCCAGTTTGACGGCAGACCGTATTCCTACTTATTTAATATGATTGCACACATAATGCCGCATGTTGCAAATAAATAAACGGGACTGAAAGAAGAAAACTTCACCGGATCACAGACAATTTCATAACGTCTCTTGTTTCATACACAGTGGGTATGTCCTACAATGACCACACATTAAAAGTAACAAGTTCGAGCCGGTCTTCGCATGGTATGCCGAATCGCGTATTTGTAAAACGGTGCGCATTCATCAGACTGCTTCTGCACACCGAAACCTTCAAAATTGAGGCAGAACGCATGCAGACGCACAGGAAGTCCATTTCAATGCGTTTTAAATAAAAACAAACAGAAACAACTTTGGCAAAGATTTGTCATTGATATAAGCCAATTGCGTAATTGAACGGTTTATTGATATAACACGGCGTACCTCACAAATCAAGGGAACGTATGCTGTCAGGGAATGGTCTTTCTGGAGAAATTACATGAAAAACTATGAATCGACAACTCGTGAGTTGAAAGTCTGTGCAATACATACCGAAAAGCGATGCCTTCACGCAAAGGAGAAATAGCAACAGGTGTTTTTTGCGGATGCTTGTCACAAAAAAACCGCAAAAGTGCTGTCGTCAACGGCGGCGTAGGAACAACAGCTATGAAGCCTTTACGAAACAACCGACGAGAGAAGATTTAAAACAACACGTCCTTATGAGATTCTTGATGGGTACAGCGCAAACAAAACTCGGCCAAGAAAGGACACAGGACGGACTACTACTAGCAAATGAAAAGTGTAATCGTGAACAGACATACATATGTACGTACACCCAAAGCTACCATCAACACATCGTGTACATTGCTAACTACCGCTCGCAAGATCACACGAAACGCAACAAAAAAAACGCCGCATATAATCACACGACACGTGTACAATCCCAGAATAATGACACTGCACACTCCATCAAACTTTTTCCTAAAAAGCAAACTCAACGTCTGATGACATAACAGACGGTTGGCTGACACATGTATTTCCTTCTTTCTTGATACGAAACGCTTAAATTATCTCTCTTGTTGCCCGCTTTCTTTGTGAAGAACGAGTGCGTGTGGAAACTCAGGACTGCACGTGCGCCTCCTCTGGGGTTGTGGTTACCATCAATGAGAGTATGTGGCAACTCCGGACAGCCAGTCACTCCTTACAATGCATGGATAAATGTGAGCACTGTACCCCCCTCAACGAGCTGTGATGTTCACGTGGGCGAACGTTAAGGGCGCGGCCAGTTTGGCCTATGTATTTCGTGCCACAATTGAAAGGAATACTGTAAGTATCGTCTTTACGGCACTCTACAAAATTTACACCATGTTTTACCCACAGCCTTCCATTTTTCTTTCTCTCTTGTTCGCAAACGTTTTGCACCACTGGGCAAATCTTTGCCAATTTGTATTGGGCTGAGAACACGACGCGCAGGCCATACCTTGAAGCCACTTTTCTTCAGTGGATGTGAAATATCACGTAGGTATGGAATGACCGCTAACTTATCAGTCACATCCTGCTCCTTTATACCTGCATCGAGCCGCACTTCCAGCCTTCTGAATCTTGCGACGATTCTTTTCACGGCATTTCCCTTCAACAAACAAAACGCTGTACGTAGTCACACCACACGTGTACAAACCCAGAATAATGACACTGCACAGACCATCGTGCGATTATATGCGCGTTTGTTTGTTGTTTTCCTGCGATCTTGCCGAGTGGCAGCTTGTAATCTACACGATGCGTTGGCGGTGGCTTTGAGTGCATGTATATATTATGTGTGGTTCCCGATTAAACTTTTCAGTTGCTAGTAGCACTCCGTCCTGTGTTATTTCTTGCCCGAGTTTTGTTTGCGCTGTACCCATCATGTACCTATACCAACACGCACAACTCCCTGTTCTTCTTTGTGTCCTTATGAGAGCCGTACCTGGCAAGAACGTAATCGAAATTCTGCCTTCAGATGGCCGCGTAGGCGGCAGAACAGCTGAGACGAACAATGGCGAAGAATGATGAGCGATCTATTTAGATTTTACAAGGTAGGTCACGAGAGAGAGAATAAAAGGGAGAGAGAGTATTACCCGACTCAAATCGCGCTTTCATTTCTGCACATTATCTCATTATTTCCTTCTCTCATGAAGAAAATAACTAGAATTCTTCCACATCTCTTAAATAATAGGCATTACCACCCCATTAGACAGTCCTGCATACCGAATCCTCCAAAGCCAACAAGCAGTTCAATTCCCATACAGTTGACCACACTGTACTCTGAACGCCTGTTTTTTCGGCTAGGAGCACGGCCAGTCTTGACATCATAACACTAAAGTTCAGTAATGTTACATGGTAGCAGTCGGGGCCCTACTAAAGTCGAGGAGCAGTGCTCCCAATGTGGCCCTGAGCCGAGGAGTTACGTCGCACGCATGTGTCCAGCTTTCAAGGCAGCCTGGGGAGAAAAATACCGCACTCGTGTTAAACACATCGGTCCCGTTTTCTTTCATCTTTGGACACAGAAGCGGCGCAACAGGCTCGGACCGAAGCCCCTTCGAACTACTGGTGTCCGCCGGAGCGCCCGTTGACTCGATAGGAGGGCTTTACCTTGAACAAGAACTGTAAATCGCGACGCATGGGTTCCTTTCAAAAGCACCGGGAGGCGCACTTCTGCCTTCCTCCGTTTACTGACTTTGCACTCTCATGCCTTTGGCGATCACAAACATTTTTCGGTGCATTTAACACGGCTCAAGTGCTTTGAAGAGGAAAGTTTGGTGGTACTTATAACTTATTTGTTGCTACACTCTAAGAAATCGGCGCAGCTGGGCTTCACGACAACGCCCCACAACGGCCATTCAGCGTGTTAAATGTTTCGAATTTAACAAAAAAGAGTCCCAGCATGCGATTAAAGCAAAAACTAGGGTCTGCACTAGGACAACGGCGCACACGCAAGCCTTGCGCAGTTGTCCCAGCGCCGATCCTAGTTGTTACTTTAATCGCATGCTGGGATTCGTTATTCGCCAAATTTGCACATTTAAGCGCGCTGAATGGTTGTTCTTGGGCGTTGTCGCGAAGCCCCCCTGCACCGATTTCTTAGAGTGTACGTGGTATTTACGTCTCTTTACTCGCTTTGGTTTCTGTCTGTGCTAACACTTGCGCTAGAAAGTGTTTTGGCAATTACTTCGACGAGCTTCTTTTCTGCTACACCGTGTACTAGTCTCTTTTCTTTTTTCCTTCCTTCATTTTAGGGCGTGAAATACACCACGGAAAGGCAGGCACACGCCACAGCTTCCCTATAATCAGGATTCTGCACGCCTGGTGTGCAACTGCTCTGGTCAAATGCCATTACGTTCAGGTGTCACGTGCCCCACACGTTTCAACGACATTTCCATGGTTCTAATTATTAGCATTGCGAATTTTGCGAAGCGGGCACATTCACCCTCAAAGATACTGGCTCCTCGCCATACCTTAAGTGGGAATGGGCTACGAAGAAAAGAACGGCAGCTTTTGTTCAACCGTTGACGACATGCGGACGTAGCGCGACATTTCAGTGGCTTGCTACTGTGGAGACCCGGGTGGAAATCCCATCGGATCACGCATGTGTTTTTTTTTATTTACTCCTTACAGCGGCAGCTATTTTCTTAACAGATTAGCTCTAACAACAACAGCGACTAGGGTTTTTCAAGGAATGGGGCACTTACGGCTCTTGCCTTCGCAACTCCTTCTTCGTAGAATACCGCATCCATGAAAGTAACAAACCCGCTTCTCCTTTCGGCCGTAATTGTGAATACCTGTATATACCCCTCCCCACCAACCCCTCCGCCCCCAGCACCAGCTTTGTACCATACCCAGCGTTTCCCTACCACTTAGGCTTATCATCTCAAGGGAAGGATGGCGGGCTTCACCTATAAGCACCGACGAACCCGTTACCGTGTAAGCTTATGCTGCCCACTCAGGCAACGTCAGATATAGTCCGGATGGCGCACTGACCGGCCTTTATAATTTGTCTGCTTGTCTGATGCCTGTTAGCAGAGTGTGTTAAGGGCGCGTGTGGCCCCACCAAAAAAATGCTGTATCGTGCATGCCTCACGAAATCCTCCACCGCGAATTTATCCAGCTCGAATATACCCCGGAGATAACGATCAGTGGTTAAGGCGACATCCAAACCGTGAAGTATGTTGCGCGGTTGTATTAACTGCTGGAAGCAGTTATCGCTTTCTTTTGCGCCATTAGTATACGCTAATTTGGAAGTTTGTGATATATTAAAACTAAATGTGTACTCACCATCAGAGGATTGTGGTAAATGTGGCAATAGAGAAAATACTTACATCACCACCATCATCAAAATTAGGCCGCCTTCATTATCTAATTATGGCCCCCTCAAACCTCCTGACAACCGCCAACGGATACAGTAGCGAGTTCGAACCAGACCACGAACATAGGAATCAGGGGTAGTCATCCAGCTCCTAAAGTGGAGACAATGGGTGGGTGTGGGCGGTTGCGCTATAGCGCTCCTTTCACATAGTAGATAATGCGGCATAATCAAAAGCCGGACCTTGAAAGCGAGGATTTAAAAGTTGACCTTGAGGAGCAGCAGCATGACAATTCCTCGCCTCAGTAATGACAGTAGCGTGTGAACTAGGGGAAAGCTCAGCAGAGTAATAATCTTCTCGAACGGGACAACGCCATGAGCGCAAGTTACCTAGATGTGGACGCTAAACTGAGATACACACAGCCGGACAGCAACCCCAACTACACATATACAGGCCATGAGGGAATCGTCGAAGTAAGGTGTGCATCATGTCAAAAATTAGGAAGGATCAATGCCTATAGCGTTCGACGAATGCGATCGCGAGGGCCTAGTTGGGCCTTCTGTTGAACTTTGCTGTCGCAGCCGTCACAACTTGACCAAGCCTCGGGAACACACCCTACGAACGCAGTTCCGCTCACTCTCCATTTACCGAAACAACTTGTTCGCCCTCTTGGGTACCTTCAGCTGTCAAGGCGGCTCCTAGTTGCACCTGTGGTAGCGACCTACCCTCTTTCGGCGTCGCTCATTTCCTTTCCCAACACGCGCTGCGTCGCACTTTCTCCCAGCCCTCGGAAAACCCTCCTCCAATCCTCCGGCACTACTGTTTCCTATTCCCGGCGCGCGATGCCCGGCATGCGCCTTACGCTCACAATTTCTGTGCGATTCGGTGTACCTTACAAAAACAATTTTATGTCTCAAGAACTGTGGATTTTGCCTGAAAAGGAGACGGAGCATCTTCGCATGGGCACTACAACCTCTCTGTATTAAGCGGTCTTAGTCCCGGAGACATCGTAATTGTAGCGCGTTAGAGTATCTCGCAAAAAGTCTAATACTTTATCATTGATTTCTCGTCTGACTTCTTGATGTGCAATAAATCTGCGCTCTTTCATTGAGAACAAAAATGTCAAAAGAAGACCTATCCTCGATGAAAGAAAGTTCATTAGGGCTGTCTGATATCTTTCCAGGTGCAGCAGCAAACTGACAGTGTAATAACGTTAATTTCCGCATTGCCCTAAAGTAGAAAATGGGTTTCAGCTGCAATATTTTCCTATGTCTATTTTCCCTGAAGCAAATTTTAAATACCTATACATTTCTCTTGAAACTTATACTCTAAGAAACGTCTAGTTTGCGCAGGTGAATGGTCAAACATTTCTATCGGTTGCCGAAGTGAAGGAAGAGTTCAACCTAAAATAATTCCTCATGAAGGCTTTCAATAACAACGACAAAGCAACTCCCCAGAACTTAAAAAAGTTGTGCAGATGCAGCTCTCCAAAGCTGTCGCATTCCCAACAGAGGGGGGTAATCATGGGAGAGATTAATTTCGGCATTTCGGCAGGCGCATCTTAGAAAGTGATTCCAGACTGCTACAAATATCTATCGGATGTAAAGAAACCAAAACACACCACTAGGTAACATTTTGGTTCTCTGCAGGGGCTCTGAAAAGGACCTGGTAAAGCGTGAATGAGGGAAAAAGCAACGTTTCGAGTCGCTCACCAGGTTCGTTGAGGAAAAAGTGTCCTTTTTTCAGTGCAGTTAAACGAAACTTTGGTCTTATCTTCTCAGCTATAGACTTTCTGCCCGTATCACCGCCGAAAAAGTTGTTTACTTACTAGCGCACTTTACCAGCTAAGGCCGTATATATTGTACCTTCATTTTTGTGCTTTCTTCCTCTATCCTAAACTCCTAAGTGCCGCTTTTCTTTGTTAAGGCTACGTTTTCAAATACCACAAAAACCGCACACGTCTGACGACTTTGCGAAAACAGAACATAATCTCTCGCAGGTGTAGTTGCCACAGAAACTTCTCATACTCGTATAACTCCTAATAACCTTGCCAGCAAAACTGCGTGCCTTCTTTTTCGTGTCCACGTTCCAAGAACGTGCCTTATCGAGCTCTGCATTTTACGCATTTATATTTCTTTCCGTCACGTAACTGGGAAGAATATTGCTAAAAAAGGCGCGAAGTTCTGAAAAAACACAAATGCCATGGCAATAAGCAAGGGGTGCTTCAGCCATTTCTTCTCCACGAATGGCCATCCGCAGTTTTGTTATGGCTTTGCCCCGCAAAGCGACAAAACAAGATATCAAGATCTCAGGATTGGAGCATGCATCTTATAACATGTAGTTCCAAACAAACATTTTTACAGCGAATGAGAATAGCTATGGTTTGGCAGTAAGGAGAACTAACGGCGCGGAAAATGCGCGTAATTCGCTAACAGCGGTATGAAGGTTCTTCAATGGTATCGATATTCACAGCGAAAAATGAAGCTTTCTATCGAAGGCTATATTTTTTCTTTCGAATCTCTTGTACACGTATACATGTATATGTGCCTACCCACATACTTGTTTCTCTCTTGATGTGGCAGTGGAAAAAATCCGACTACACCAAGGCACTTCGTACGAGTTGTGAATGCAAAAACCTTAATGCCCAATTGAACGTTGCTGAGGGTATTTCCGAGATATGAGCAGCGAGTGATGCTTGCGTGTTTTGCTGAGACGTACGTCTTCCGGTTTGGAGATCAAATTGGTGCGGGTTTTTTTAGCGTTTCTATTTTAGCGTGTTGGTCGTAGACTGCAATCGCCGGGACAATACTGCTGAGAATCACACGGCTGTGTAGAGAGGTCGGGCTTGCTGATGACGGTCGCCGAACGTAGCCACCCCATGACACTCCGCTTTCTGCGTGGATCTCCCTACGCCCAGCCAGGTGTTGCCTAGTAGCGCGGTTTTGAATGCGTAGCCTTCTTTGCCGAGTACTCCCCTAGCAAAGACTGTGTAACGCCCATGCATTTCCAGAAAATGCAGATATGGCGAAAGTAGCGCGTTTAATAGTTTAAATAGCAGAAATATTGATAATTCGGCGAACAGAATTTAGAACAATAAAAAATAAGGAAAATAGAAAACGTAAAATTTTCAAACAACGATCTGACAAACCCAAAAATAGGCATCTTATGCATCGCTCCTACAACCAAGTTTTTAATGAAACAAGCACGCTGAAGTATGTTAGAAATACACATAAAAATTCTGGAAATCTTGGACTCACGTCCAAGACTTGAATGACGAAGCTGTTGTACGTATGCATTACCGGACAGGTGGTTAAGTTTTCTTGCCATTGTTTATTGAGATAGTTTCGGCGCTAGCAATCGTTATCATATTCGCCGAAAAGGTCGGCGCATTTTTCGCGGCGCGTTGTGGTGGCAAAGTCATCCTCAGAATTGTAGACATCCACCAGATCAACTGGCAAAGCTTGCACCAAGTGGCGCAAAGATTGAACCATGGTGAAGCTGCAGGATTTCGTTATACTTGAGCAGTAAAGGACACATCACCACGCATTTTGCAGCAAAGCTGTACACCTTTCCTTACATCGGTTTCATTGCCGTTGGCAAAAACGATCTCCTTCAAAAAATGGCCGCCATCTCACCCTGAGAAAGTGGACGTCCAGCAATGCTGTTGTATACCCCCAGAAATGGTGATAAAGGGAGTGTGGGCTTGTCACATGCGCTCTGGCAGTGTCACGAGATAAAGGTACATAGTATCGGCGCTCTCTTCTCCTATTGTTCTCTGCCGCCGCCATGATAATCGGTGAGTTTTGGTATTTGTTTGCACTGAGACGGTCCATGAACACCGGCATTTTGTTTTTTAGGCGTTTTAACAGGCCAACTTTGGTAGGCTTAGCTCGTCCTCCCGGCTGTGCAGCTGCGCGCCACTGACGTCGTTCCGAATGTGAATAAAAGGTAACGAGTGTAACAGCAATTCAGCAGCGGAAGTGTGCCCATGCAAGGATGCGTTTTGCTGCATCTTCGTCAGCCTTCGTTAGCGCTTCGTTATCGCGTTTCTGGTATTGGCTCGAGTGTATTTGGGAGTTTACTTGCCGCATTTCTACTCAGCTCCTGCCTAAGATGCTGACACAGAATACCGCTAATAGGTAGGTCTTTCATTGAAACATGCGAGAACTCGACACCTTCAAGGCACAGGCCTCCGTCCTTGCAGGTCGACCACACGTCTTGATTGGAGCCTAAACGGACACCACCACCGCTCCGGTGCTCTGTTCCGCGAAGCGGAAGCCAACCTATATCTGGTATATCCTTTTAATACCATAAGGCATACAATCGCATTTAGAAAAAAAAAAGCCTATCCTTGATGGCTGATTCCAGACCGAACGTACACAACCACGGAGTTTCCACGTACGAAACCGAGTGAGTAGCCCTGCATTTCCACAGAAAAGGAAATTGGCGGGGTTAACACAGTTCATCGCTACGAAGCCTAAATTAAGGTAATTAGTCGAACGTAATTTAGAGACAGGAAAAATAGAGAAAGTAGATAAAAGTAGAAGTGATTTAACAACTTCAAAGATATAAATCTTATACAGCTCCTCCACAAAACAAACACAAAATAAACATGGAGCTAATAGCATAAAAAAACGTGCCTAAAAAGATCGCACGAACCGACTAGCCTTGTAACCCCCACATTTGCACAGAAATGTATAATTGTCAGAGTTGACAGATTTATTTGTTATAATATTGATTGAATGGAGTCTTAAACACAACAATACAAAATCTTCAAGGAATTGATAACTGTGAACTTGGGACTTCAAAAATGAGTTCTTACATCTACCACGAAAAGTGAATGAAGACAAGAAAAAATAACCCTGACAAAATTTGATGAACGAAACACGAATAACAAAATCACGAAAGCTGTCCAAAGTTTACACCCTGCACTGGCGAAAAAAGAAGTATAATTGCTGGACATACACTTTCGCAGGGCGGGATGGCAACCAATTTTTTAACCAGTTTGAAACTTAGTATTTACATGTTCCGTCGATGCTCTACACTGGCTAGTAGTAGTCAATATCATATGCATCGATATCGTCGTGTTCCTGATGTCAAGCATTACTCGCCGTGGTAGGGCTTGACGACGGCACTGGAGTTCTTTTTTTTCTAAAACCATTGCGCGAGCCGCGCATGCGGTCGGTCACCGCGAGGCACACTCTCGAAAGTGCTCGGTATTTCCCCGCTCTCCGTGGTTTTGGCAGGTTTTTTTTTTTTGTAAAGTCACTGCGCATGTCGGCAACACCCGGCGGTCGCTGCGAGGCTCGGGCTCACGATCGCTCCGCACTTTGTTAGTATTTTTTTCAGCAATACTGAACTAACGGCTTTTACAAGAGCTCGGCTGTTAGTATAGCGAGAATGGACCGAACCTGAACTACTGCTTATATGTTCGCAAAACAAGAATCAAAACATGATTAGCCAATTAAAGGCACTTAATCGCTATAATTGTACACATTTACCTTGTTGGGGTAAAGAACTAATAACTTAGAAAGAATAAAAATACCCACCGTACTTCGCAATTCATAGCATTATTTGGCTTTGAAGTGTCGAACGCTGGAGAAGCGGCGCCAGGTTGCTACGCATTAGTAGTCGATTCTCCAAAGTTCTGCAGTTTTTCCTAGGTGTTTTGGTGAAGCATGCTTCGCAATTACGTGGGTTCAGGAGGGGTTTCGCTGCATATGATGCCAGCTTTTCGCTCAATTTGCCTGTTCAGAAGAGCAGCAATGTGTAGCTGTAATACAAGCTGTGCTACACCTGCCGTGCCGCCTTTGGAAACCTACCGAAACTTTCTAGTACTTTGACAAAATCGTTATGAACTTAAGAAAAACACTTTAAGGCACCAGCGAGTTGGCAGGCTCCCTTGTTATTGACATTGGAGGCAAGCTTATGCAGACTATTAAGCAGGCAAACTCGCCCTTCTCCAAAGAATATCATTTTTCATATTTGATAGTGGTGCCCGTACAACAAATACCTTATTACGCGGGTAATTTTCACAAGCTAGAAACAGCTGCGCGAAGCACTAAAGGAAGTATCAAATTCAACGCTGAACTTCCCCAGAATTTTGCCGCGCTTTGAGCTCTTCATGCTGGAACGCCATGCAAGGATAGCTTTGCGGAATGTGCGACAGTCAAACCACCGAAAAAAATTCAGCGATGATATGTACTGAACCTGTGACATTATTCATTACATGAACTGTTTTTGTGATACGCCATTAACAATAAAGTGATTTCAAGTTATTTCGATATAGACTGTTACTTGGATTTTGTATAACGATGTACACATTATAAATGTGCATGTTCTGCAGGGGAGAAAGCGTGTCAGCATTCACGGAACAATTTGCTTCAGACAAGGAGCTGTACACTTCGATGAAACTGTATTAAGGTCAAGGACCAGCAATAACAAGTACCGTATTCTAACAAGGTTGGCGTTCAGGACAGGGGATAGATGAAGACAGCTTCAACAACAATGTAACAGTCATGAGGCGCGTTGAGCTTGCAAACAACACTCGAGTAAGCAGTATAACTACCCTCTGGGAAGAATAAGTGGTATGGTTGTATCTACGCAGCTTATGTCCTTCGCAAAAAAATAATTTAGGGGCACACAGCGAGTTGTCTTAATTGTATTGTTTCAAATCCCTGAGCACAATGTGAAAAAATGCCTTGGCACGTTAATACGTGCGTAATGTTGTAAAAGAAGTATATCTGCCTCTATCGTGACGCATAATCATCATCATGAGTTCACAGGAAAAAAGGAAGCATCGGAGGAGTCTCGGCGGCTCGTCCCTTTGTATACACCTTAATCGCCAGCTTTATGTAAACACCTCAACTCTGATACGTCTCCGTATGATTAGCAAAAGAGAGAAACAGCTGAGATATGGGTTAGGAAATAAAGAAACCCATTATCTTCCAGCTTTGCTGGAGCGACAGCGTTCTCAGCTCTCACAATGCAGGGAAGATAAAGCCTCAGTGGTGCTGTATTTTTTGCGTGATGAATTTGGACGAGTACGCATTCGTTTTTTGTTCTCTAATGCATGTTTCCAGTTTTTATATGCGTCAGTTTACTAAAAACAAAAAAAAAAACAACGGGATGTAGCAAGGGGTGCATCCCGAGGTAACCGTATCAGGTTGAAGTATAAACTGAGCGAGCTCGAATGAGTGGTGCAATATGAATAGAACGAAAAGACCTTAGCGGAACGAGGCAAATGTGGCGAGATATGCCCCTCGGTCTGGCGGAGACCGAAAGTGCTGCGTGGGCTAGTTGCATGGTCACTATTCATGGATCTTCTGGATCTACTTCAAGGCAACTTCGGAAAAGTCGAAGTCTTGTCGAAAACACAATGGAGAAAGCGAACACATTTGAACAGGGTATGTCGGAAAAAAGATAAAAATATCTGAAAAGTGGTCTTCATTATGTTCGCCCGAATGAGCATCAATTGAATGTAGGCGGAATTTTGGAGTTTAAAGAGACCAAAGAAACGAAACTTCGGATAAGAAAGTTAGTCAACTTTCTGCCTTACGGAGCAATGCTCGACGCAAGGATAACAAAAATAAGGTTTAGAAATGAAATGTGGTGGATACGTAGAAAGATCAGAGAACAAAGTTGGATGAAAAACTAAAAATATAACACTGCACCTCTAAAGAGCATTCATGTCTACATAGGGGTGCCACGTGAGGCATTGTCCATGTCAAGGAGAAACAAACTTAATTCCGTTTAAATTCTCGAGAGAAATTTTGCAGAGAGAGTCATGCAACTGTATTTCCTTTTTCCTATAGAATTCTACATAAACCTACACAAACATAACAGCAAAATCCGCAAGGAACGGCAATCCGAAAAAGGCATGGGAAAACGGAAAGATGACGTGGAGGCCGAAGGTAGACTGGAGAAGCGAACACCAAGCGTCCGACGTACAGTGAATTAGCTACGTCTAGGCCGAGGAAACTGTGAATGCGGGCGATGAATTTCCTATATTTTTATAGCTACTGCTACCTGGGGTAATGTCAGGGGCCGGGCACTTCGGCTAGTTTCGACGCTGGTAGCCAAGCGAAAATTCAGCAACTTTTGCATATGTGGCTTTATCTTTTCAACATACAGAGCAATAAAGTAAAGTGATTACATTATGTGCAGAAATAAAATGTGTTTTTGGCTGTTTCCTTTTTTAGCAGCCAATTCATTTATTTAGTCGCTTCGTTCGTTGCGCCGACGGGCGGCGCTTTCCCTCTTATCTCTTCTGCTGCCATTCTGTCCGTCTGCTCCTGCCGCTTTCACTGTGGGCACGTGTAGAAATTTTGTAGTATGCCTTGAAGGTGCCAATTTTGGTGTCTTCGAGCGCGAACGGCTCAAAATGTCAGATAAACTTAGAAAAGGACACAGCGCGTGCTTCGATGCTGTGCGGTGCGACAACTCGGGAAGTAATAGCACAGCGAAGTTTTTCCGCTTCCCAGCGGTCGGAAGGTCAGCACACTTTTTATTCAGTCAGTTATGAAGAAGCAGGCGCTATCCTTATCATAAAAGCTGCAGGGAGAACTGAGAAATCTTCTGCTGTTGCTTTACAGTAAATTTATTTTTGTTTGGTATAATGCATTTGTTAGTAATGGTGCAAGCATGTGAAGCTACTTGTCGACAGTTTCTCATTCGCCGATTGGTACCAGCGGACACGCCGACAGAAATTTCATTCCGGTATCGGTTTGGTGAGTGGTTGCTCTTCATTTTCTTTCCAACAGAGAAAAGCTTGGAAATTATGTTCGCCTAAAGTGCTTAAATGCTTCTTCGACGAACTGGTTCGGCTTTAGAGCGTTCCGACGATCAGTTTCTTAAAGTGACATTACCACCTTTGAATGCTTATTAACACGAAAGAAGCCCCCAAAATTATTTGTGTGGGAGCTGACCGCTTGCATTCCGTTTTACGAGAAGTTCGAGCTACCTGCGCGACGGCCGAGCGGAGCTTCGCTTTTCAACTCATTTTTTGTACTTTGTTTGCACGCCCAATATTTGTTTCGCTTTCACGTGCTGTTTATTGATATCCATGGTGTCATGCATTTATTCCATTACTAGGTGTGATGTATGGCGAAATTACGCAGAAAATTCGCTAGCTGTAAAAGGTTCTTTGGCTAGCAAGTTTACGAGAATAAGAATATGGAGCGGTTGTAATTGGTGGCGAAATGAGCTGGTCATCTCACCTAATAATCGTTTTATTATTCACAAATGCGTGTTTTTATGAAACATCGTTTCTGTAGAGTTGTATTGTGTACACCAAATGAACGCAGTGACCTCTGCAGCAATTTTCTGTATACGACGAATTGTACGATGTCTCTTATGTTTGTGTAACCGACACCGAATGCGGACATTTGTACTTACTTTACGAGATACACAGATCTGTGCTATTGTGGCTATTGAACTTTGCTTACCATACGTTGCTAATAAAATCACGAAATAAACCACTTTTCCCGCCTACTGCGTTTTCTGCCCGAAACAAAATTCCCACGCTTCAGGGCGTGCTGGCTCGCGAGTATTCAACTAAGAAAGATTCAAACAAATGTTGTGTGCACGTGCTGAGAGTTAAAGTAAATTAAATTAGCAACTGAAAGCTGTCCAAAACAAGATGTGCAGCAGCAACATTCTAAAAAGCGTAATGCAAGCGGTGTTTGTTCACGCTTGCGGCACGCAAAGACAGTCGCGCTCGTTTAGCCCATAGCAGACGATAAGCGGCACGGCGGTTCCTACTCGTGCATCAACGACAGCGTTGCCGTAGCAGCATCAGTTTTTTTTTGGTTTGACAGTTTGGCCTACCAAGCACCAGGACACAAATTGGCGCTTGTGGCGCAATTATCGGTTACCTGGGGGATATACCCGCTGACCTAGCCGTGGTAATGTTTTACTTAGGCACTGTGCAACCCTGCACGTCCCGGAAAAAGGAACACTTATCTAAACAAACGCTACAACCACCTATAGTCACCTTCTCTAGAAAGGCTGTGATCATCACATTAGGAATCTAAAATAGTAGTGCCTCTCGCTCCAAATCACACGCATCTTCACGCAGCCGCCAGTTCAATGTCCCACTGTGGTTGTGACGTAATATTCCACACATAAACTGCTACGGAGGTACTTCCCCTATATGATTTATTTTGCCGACACCGTATTGCCTTCATAGGGGAGTGGCTGGATCTTTCTGACACCACAGGGCATGGGCGTAGCCAGGGGGGCTTTTCGGCCAACGTTAATAATATAGCTTTTCGGTGTCAGAACACCCCTCCGAAATGTCTGAGCGCCGCATTCTTATCTCCCCCTTCCTATCACCCTTTTCGTCGCCTGTGATATTTGCAGACCGAATTGATATACTGTAACGTAAAAACAAAAATCAAAAGTACGTTGGCTTACTCAAGCGAAGCATGGTAAAATGTTACTGGGGCGCAGGATCTTTTTATTCCGGCGGCATGCAATATCTCCCGTAAAATATTTCCGGCTACACCACTGCCCGAGAAGATGAGTTCTCCACCTCCAGGGTCTTCTACGTCTAGAGGATAATTGGGCCAAAGAGTTCGAAAAAATATCAACAGTCAAATAAATTCATTGATCGAACGTTTTTTTATTGCACATGATTATGCGACTATCTCTTCCCCATACATATTGTAGGGTTCAGAGGCAAGTGAATGATTAGGTTGCATTTAGGGATGACATCACGTAAACTGCTGTTTGGCGTATTTTGCGCGTGATATTGTGTCCCCGCATTTTACACAAGCACACACGAACACACACACATAGAAATACTCGAGGGTAAATAGTGAACGAGAATTCCTTTTCGGGGGAATTCGTAGGAACACGGAGCGTAGTGAGAGGTGTATTCCTAATGAGCTGCTTTCCGCTTTCTTCCCATACCCGCCAAATCTTCAAATATCATGTTAGAAGTGCGTGAACTGTGTGAATTAAACACAGTCTTCTCATGTAAGGCGCGCATGTCTCTTGTTTGAGAGAGAAATTATTGGTTCGGTAGATCAAGCCACGGGGTGGAATGTCGCCGCCCGTCTCGAGTAAAGCATCGTGATTCCGCGACCCGATTGGCATACTGGCGTTCATTATACTTTTTTGCGTACTTATCCACCACCCCCTTTCCTGTGGAAAGACAAGGAGATATCGGTGCACGCATACGCACACCCTTCAACAGTGGCGCTACTTCCCCAAAGAAGTACTCAGATTGCCGCCCTCGCACTTGACGGCTATACTCAACAGCTTCAACGTACATCAGCTTTTCTAAGTAAGGCTCTCTATTTAATAGAATACGAGCAAAACCGTAACTCATTATGCGGGCGTTCTCTCGCTTTTAAGCAGGTTGTTAACGCGTCTGATTTTTCGCAGCGTCCTCCGCACCACAGAACAAGAGGCTGGCGCGTAGTTCACAATAAATCGTGCTGTAGGTCTAATGAATACATCTTCCTCGTCCTTTCTGGGAGAAGTATAATGGGTCGATGCCTCCAGCGGTTTTTGTTCGAAGTTAATGAGCAATCAGCCTGATATGCACTCGATGCCCCCTTCTGCATCCTCGCTCCAAGCGCGAACGCCATTGTCTTTCGGGCCTAGTGCACGCTAGCGTTCCCGGGGGCGTATCCGCTTCACTTTATTTCCGGTGCTGCAACTCGTAGGTTCATTTCCCCTAATAGCGTTTCCTGGAAAAGATGAGTGATGGTGAAAAACTTGGCTGACCCATTTTTCAAGAGGTGTGGCTGTGCGAAGGGGGATGCACGAACAACGCCGCTGGTTTCGTTTATAAAGTTCAGAGAACACTCGATGAAACAAGATGCGCACTGCAGGAGTGGCTCTAGCACGTTAGAAATACCAGGAGTCTTTAACGCTATAGGCTGGCTTTTACTCCTTTACAATTTGAATGAACACAACAGTTAAGAGGGCTCCAAAGCCTCCATTGAGGATTCCACGGGATGTACGAGCCCACATATTCCGGGGAAGTCGAAAATGTATAATGGTGCGGGACATGTAGACTCTCTCCCGAATGGGCCAGGCCTAGATCCGCCAGGGTTAACGGATACTTCTTCTACCCGATTCCTGACGAAATACCAAGATTGAATGACGTCGAGGAACGGCAAGTTCCAGCATGACTTCCGTAAAATCTTCGGCCTTCCCCCATACTCACCAAATCGAAGGACTCGCGTTTATTTTGTAAAGGTAAGTTGTCTTTCATACGTATCCACAATTAAGCACGTCACCAAGCACATCACCAGAATTAAGGCGCGGAGGAAATTTTTGTTCATGTTTCAAATTACATATCTGACACTGAATTCTGTTTCTAATATTCAACTCGTTTTCTTCGTCTCTTACGTAAAGTTTACTGCATTCATTTTCCTTTATTTCTTCCTCCAATTTTTGCTTCAGCACAACCGCAGGCAATTGTAAAGACCATGGCTAATGCTATAATCAGGCATGTGCCCAAAGTACTTTGGCGACATAAAAATCCAGTTTCAATTTCTAGTAATTGCTTTTCAACCACTTTTCCTCTATTTAATCCTATTTACAGGCTCCTCTATTCACTTTATTTCAGCAACTTGTTATTATGTTCGCTCATATAACGTATAGTATCGATTGCCGCCGTGTTGTAGCCATCTGCATCTCTGTCTTCGACGGCGAATTTCTGTTCAGATAGCAAAAGAGGCCTAAAGGCGCCACAAGCAAAAAAATTCAGCGGCTACTTGTTATCAGGGACCTTGGAACTTATTTGTCCCACGGAATGTATTCAATTCCATTTACGTGTAATTGTATCCTTGAACGTTGTTTTCTTGATACATTGCATTTGTGCATATTTGAATATTTATATTGTAAGGTACTCTTGACAAACTTCATCAATCTGAGCAAGCCGGTGGGTTCAGCAATAGAATGCCACACTTGACATACGTTCTGACACCGGAGAAAACAGAGCCGGGCACAAACAAAGAATTCCGGCCTACCGCTCAACTAAAATTTCGATTTGCAATTGTTGTTCTATAAATGCTAATTTCATGTGTTCCGGCACTACGAAGCGCTACAGCTGTCGGGGCACTGCTGTAAAAAATTGGCCGCGTATCTTCTCCTTTCGTTGTCAAATTTCGACAAAAGACTGTAGTCTTTATCAACTTTTGCCAAGTAAATGCTTCCCTTCGCTTTCCGCTCACCTTTCATGTTGTTCCTCTTGCATCGCGCTCCTACCAAAATAAAGACCCCAAAAGTTTACCGCGTTCCACCGCTCCAGGCCGGGTGTCTCATTGCCAACGCTGCCGCACGGCGGAGACGCGCGTGAATCGAGGCGCCCTACTTCAACGTTAATAGAACCACGTTTCCATACTCCACGTGCGTTCCAAGCAGAAGGTGGAACCTATCTTGTGGAATCTTTCGTAAATGTTGCTGGTTGATTTCTTAAAATGGCGCCAGAAGCTATAGTGGTGCGGGCGACAGCAGGCCACCGTGGAGTGAATTTTTTGTCTGCAGTTCATAAAGTATTTAATTTCGCAAAAATCAAGCATGTATGATTTTTTATAACTGAACACTGAAAATATCACTTCTGAATTAATTTGTTGTCTTATATTTGCGCAATATCTTGTTGTTCTTCAACAATGTTGACAAGCATGAACATTACACCAGACTTAGACGGGTAGATTTAGCGGTGACTATATAAGACTATTGCGCAGGCCTGTTTTTACTTTGACCGGGTGACTGAATCGGGTCACAGACAGACAGACAGACAGACAGACATAAAAACAGACCAAAATTTAGGGGTTTAAGTAGCCCAAGAAAGACTATCGTAATTTATATTTTGGGCCTGAAAGAACGGGGACGCCAGCAAGCAAAACAAGCGCCTGGATTTCGAAATTTCAATGTCCAATTTCGGGTCTGGTTACCGGCAGCAGCGACGTGCATTTAAAAATCAATTTTGTGCTGTGTTTACTGCCTCCGTCATTGCCCATTTTTTCTCACAGTTTTATCGCTGTCTTTTTCGCGTTGCTTTCGGGACGGTTACATATATTAGTCTGTGAAATCGGCACACATGACTTTTTTGCGGTCTTTCCTTACCTATAATTTATTGTTTATATGCGGAAGCTTCGGTAGCGGTTGCTAGAAGATTTTTTCTTTAATGCGTATAATGCGATGAGGGCGGCTGTTTTGTCAACTATTTTCCTGTTTGAATCAGTCACTAACTATCTTCCTGTTTGACTCAGTCGAAAGCTCAGCAGTGATTCAGGCATTGCGGAAACAGGGTGTAGACAGCAATGGGTCCACAGGTACCATCATCCTCCATAAGGAGAGCAGTAAAATACCTATAAGAAAGGGCGTCAGAAAAAGAGACACAATCTCCCCAATGTTATTCACAGCATGTTTACAAGAAGTATTCAGAACGTAGGATTGGGAACAGGTGGGAGTAAGGGTTAATTGAGAATACCTGAGTAACCTGAGACTTGCTGATGACGTTGCTTTGTTAAGTAACTCGGAGGAGGAATTGCAAAGCATGCTTACCGCACTGGAGAAACAGAGTAGAATCGTGGACCTGAAAATTAATATGCCGAAAACTGTATTAATGATAAATAACATCGGGACAGCACAGCGGTTTGAGATAAGCGGCGAGGCCGTGGAAGTAGTAAGCGAATATATCTACTTAGGCCAAGTTGTGACCCCGGATCCCAACCATGAGGCAGAGATGATTCCAAGGTTAAGAATGGGGTGGAGTGTATTCGGCAGGCATTCTCAGATAATGAATGGCAGCCTACCATTGTCCCTTAATAAGAAAGTGTATGACAGCTGCATCTTACCGTTACTCACCTACGGGGCAGGAACTTGGAGGCTCACTAAGAGGGTTCAACATGAATTGAGGACGACTCAGCATGCAATAAATGGAATATAATAGGTGTAACATTAAGGGACAAGTAGAGAGCAGTGTGGGTCGGGGCACAAACACGTGGTGAGGACATATTAGCAGAAAATTAAGAAGAAGGAATGGACGTGGGCAGGGCATGTAATGTGAACGCAAGATAACCGTAGGTCATTAAAGGTAACAGAGTGGATCCCGAGAGAAGCAAGCGCGGGAGGGGCAGCAGAAAGTTAGATGGGCAGATGAGATAAAAAAAATTTGCGGGGATGAATTGGTCGCAGATAGCACAGGACCGGGATAATTGGAAGTAAATGGGAGAGGCATTTGCCCTGCAGTGGGCGTGGATAGGCTGGTGATAATGATGATGATGATTTTCTGGTGTTGCTGGCATGAACAATTTTTTCAGAATGGGCCGGAAGTTTTGCTCTTAGAAAAAGAACATTCTTCAAGGTTTGGAAATCTCGATTGGGTTGAAGTGTTTTCTGTTATCGGTGCATGCGCATCCCCCGCTGTCATCGTCGATTGTTGTTGCACAAGGGCGAAAAAGAAGGTTTTCATGAAGGTCTTTAGGTCCAATATATTTCACGTAAAGTTATTTCGCTTGGTGCCAGAGAGTATAAAGCGGTGCTGGCGCATTTAGACTAAACGACGTATTTAAAGGTAATGTAGAAGTTGGACAGTTGGGAGGCGTCTGTGTCCGCAAATACCGAGGAATAAACAAAGAAACAAATACAAAAGCAGGACAAAGCGCTCTGCTGTGCTTATCGGTACCTTTGAATTCCTAAAGAAGCGGATATGGGATGCCTCATCCTGTTTTGCGATCGCTTTTAAGGACAGGAGCCTCGAGTTGATGTTCATATTGGACATCGTGAAGATACGTCAGTGTTGTATAAATACGCTAACCTCCATGTTTTCGCCTCGATGGTTTAGCCATCGCTTTATTCGAAATTGTGTGAATAAAAAATGAGAACATGGAGGATGATAAATTTTTAGGTCTCAGTGAAACTGAATAAATACAATCATTTCTTTTTTCAAAGCAGCTACATTATTAAGAGCCATTGCCTTTCCGTCTGTTTTCAGGGGTCTTTTCGGCGAACCTTACTAAATAGGTCGTATCCCCGATCTTACTGCTCTAATTCAGCGATCAATAGACATAGGATGCGTACCATACGCCTGGAAAATTGCCCGTGTCATCCCCATCTTTAAGTCAGGCGACCCATGTGTGCCTCTTAACTACACACCGATTTCTCTAACCAGCATAGTTAGCAAACTTCTAGAACACACAATCTTATCTGCCGTAATGAGCTACCTAACAAAACACAGCGTCTTTTGTTTAATCAACATGATTTTTTGTTATACTACTCCTGTGAAACTCTGTTATCGGAATTGCTGATCTCCATAATGCAGTAGTCGTCCTCACAAATACATGCTATATTCATAAACTGCACCAAGGCCTTCGACAAGGTGCCTCACATCCGCCTGATGGAAAAGCTTGTTGAACGCTAAGGTTAGCATGTGGATTAAAAAGTTCCTAACCCATCGGTATCAGACAGTAACCATAAATGACCGTTCCTCCCCTTTAGCTCAAGTAGCATCCGGTGCACCACAGGGCTCCGTCTTGGGTCCTATCCTATTTTTATTATATATCAATGACATTAGGAGTAACATATTTTCTACTATCGGAACATTTGCGGATAACGGCGTATATTATAGGCAAATTAAAAACCCAAGATTCCTTGCCCTTGCAAGCACACCCTAATCAACTACAGAAATGGTGTGGGGTTTGGCAGATCAAAGGTGATGCACTCAAAACTAACGCCAAAGTTTATTTTATTTTATATTTATTTATTTTACATTGATCAAAGCTCGCGCGTCAGAGTCCCACCACTATTACCGCAATAGTATGCCTGTACAAACCGGAAGAAAGGTAAAATTCTTTGTGGTCCACGTAATGTCTGATCTATCCTGGAAACATCATGTTGATAGAATAACCAGCAAAGCAAATAAATCACTGGGATTCATTAGGCACAATCGGCATTCAGCTAACACGCCCACAAAGCTTCTGGCCTACCAAACACCAGGTCGATTAAAGATAAAATATGCAGCGTTAATCTGTAACCCTATCAGTCCTATCTTGTAAATAAACTTGAAGTACGCCATATCAAGATGCCAATTCATTTTCAGTAACTGCTCACGTACATCAAGTACACCAGAAATGAAAATATTCCTGGAGTTACCACCTCCACAACAACGCTGGCTTCATATTCTATTATCGGTTTTTCATGGGCTACACCACAGCCAGTCTTCTTTCCCTGCCTCGCACATATAACCTGCGAGCCGCATTTTTTCCGGTTTAAATTAGGCATTCAGAGTCCAGCCGCTATTCGCACGTACCAACCTATCTTTCTTTTCGCCACTCTTCCTTGCTATTCGTCACTGGAATCAGCTCCCAGGTAACATCATCACCCTCATTACCCATGACTCATTTATTGAAAAGTTGACGTTACTGTTCAACGTGTAAAACATTTTAAATGTTTGTGTCCTTTTTGAACCAGTTGGATGTGTTCAATGTTCAATGTTTGTGTCATTTTGTACGTGTGTGATTTGAAAACCTGTCATTCCTGAAATTTGATAATTGTTGTGCCCCTTTTTGTGTACCCTTAATTTGCAGTTATGTATTCTGACATTAATGTGTTTGTATTTGCATTTCCATGAGTATCGCTGTTGTTAATGCTGTCATGTGTATTATTTTTCACTCCCACATCTATATAACACCCGTAAGGTCTTTTAGGGTGAAGGAATTTTAATACTAATGGCAACATTGACCCTACTTGATTTGAGTGTGCCAAGTCAAATTATTATTAAGAAATCTACTTCCTGAACGCCCTAGTCACAATTAGCTATTGCGTATCGGGCCTCGGCACTCTGTTTCTGGTTAGGAGAAAGTACTTATACGGAGTGCAGGCAACAGAATAGAAGGCGCCAATATTGCTGAGAATCATTCACAGCTCCAAAAAGACACTCTTAGTTCGTGGTTACGCGCCCTTCCAAGATCACGTCAAGGACTCGATTTCTTGAACTGTTTCGCAGTGCGGGCCGTATCGTGGTAGCGGACTACGCAAACCCCTTCGCTGTAGGACCATTCATGCCTGACTACCCGCCGCCGTAGGTTAGCTTCAGTGTAGAAGCAAGTTAGCTTCTATAGGCAGTTTACCTACAGTTTCAATGCCTAGCAGCAACAGCAATTGCTTATCGAAGAAAAATTCCAAAAGCGTCAAAACAGGTATCGTCGCCCCATACGCTTTTCGGCACAAGTATTTGTGAAGTCCCAAATTGTGAACAGTGAAACAGGATTTGTGGAACCTTCCGAAGCAGTTTACTCCCAAACACAAAGCAGGTATATGTAAATGTAAAAGGAATATACGCTGCCACTAGAGCTGAACACGTGTTTTAAAAGGGAAAGAACTTCAGCTCCTATTTTTACTTTTACGGTGGTATTTAAATTTTGATACGGTTATTTGATTACTACAACGGTGGTAAAATATCGTTTAGTTTCGATTTTTTTTAGAGATAAATCATCTTCATTACCGTTATTATCATTGTCATAATATTAATACTATTTAGGTCCACTGCCGGACGAAGGCCTGTCCCGAAGATTTTTAGCGATTACTAAAACATGCTGTGAGACTGCATTTGGTGCTTCTGACATTCTTAATCTCGTGGTACCGCATCTCGGGTTCTAGATAAACCGTTGGAGAGCCGGACTAGTCGAACACACCTTGTATGGGTCCTCCAACAAACCCGACGTGTCAGTGGAACAACTCAACTCTTCAATCCAAATTCGGTATCACCGTGACCAGACAATGAAGCGACATTGACTGTGGAATATAATACCGTGGAATATTTTTAGCTGGATGTGGAGACGCAGGGTAGTTCTTTTTTTATCAACAACAGCATATGAAAGGATTACAAGCATGCACTTAAAATCGCCATCGAAAAGTGTGTGCGCTTTCTTCATTTCATGAAACAGTTGGTAACACTTGAAAACCATTTAAGAAATTTAAGTTGGCAAATACTCCCATTGAAAGTGAGCAAGCTGATTCCGAGTTTTCCACCCCTGCCGTTCGTTATATCTCCCCCTACGTGCTCGGGAGCTCGTATTTCAGGCGGCTCTTCAGCCGGAACGCACTTTTTCTCTTTTTTTCCGGTGTGTGGGCGTGCGCGTGTGTGACGTAGTTCATTAATTCTCGCTGGTTGTATGTTGCCTGAGTCACGTTTATAGTTCAGCAGTTTCAGTGTACTCAATCACGTTTCTTAATTAGCATCATTTTTAAAATTTGTTTCAAATTTATGCTTTAATGCAATTATTGCTTTCCCTACCACAAAAATGCCTAATCGGCGGCGTTAGGATATCAAGTCGTTAATATAGCGTAAGTGTGGATAATTTCCAGAGAACAAAACATTAAAAGGAACAAAAATAAATGTCTAATGAAATTAAACGTGCGCCCCCTCTGCATTAGATTGTGATAGCCCAAATTGGCAACCCTCATCCGTCGTTGGAAACTTTAGCAATAAATATAAAACAAGTTCTGAAAATGAAAACGAACAAGTGAAAACAGGAAAGTATAGTTAGTACAGCGCTATCGCGCGATTACCTCAAAAAGCGCATATTCATTAAAATAACACTAACCTAAGCCAAACCAATGGAATCGCAAAACTGCGTCGTGCGCAAAGTGCCCAAGCGAATAACTACAGAACATTTATTCAAAACCTCATAAAGAACTCGCGAAATCACCGTGAGATGTCTAATCAGTCTTCCATGCCCAATTAACGCAAAAAACGAAGACAACCACGCACCTTGGATTTATTTGTTCCTTCAATGAAAGGTAATTAACATAGGGTTCGTTAAGTGGGCAAGCGGGGCTGTAAAAAGCCCTACGAATGAGCACAACATATTTCTAACTTTTGTAGCTTATGAGTTGAGCAGACTGAAGTTGTCCGCTGAAGGAGGCGAGCGAAAAAGCCTGCGCCGTAGGCAATGACTGGTGCCTAGCCTCATAGCGATACAATGGAATAATCAATAAAAAGAGACACCAAATCTGGATCACACAATCATAAATTGTGCTCATGCATATCATCCAGATGGTTAACCAGTGAAGCTATAACGTGCGGCATGCGTTTACGCGTGTTTTACTACTTAAATGGTTCAATAAACTGCTTGTATTTCATTATACCTCGCGTGGTTGTGATATTCTCATTCGTTTTCTTCCTTCCGGCGGCTTCGCTGGCCATGCACTGACTTCTCCTCGGAAGCCCGTATGACGAGTGGCCTTCCCATTTCGGAGAAGCGCGAGGCTGGGGTTCGCACCGCCACGTTGACGCCGCTCCGGCCGCAGCGCCGGCCGCCCGCACGCGCCTTCATCGCTTGATCTCTGCTTCACGCCGTAGCGCGCTGCGCGTCCGCTCTGATACAGGCGAAATGAACCCAGCCACACTCTCTGCCGCCATTTCCAACTCCTCTCCTGCGTGTTTATTACGCATGCTTATCGGGTGGCGAAGGAGGGACCGCTTTCGCACAGCCGTAGAAGGCTCCGCCTTGTGAAAGCATGAAAATTGATGAAGCAATCAGAGAAACATGAAACAAGGGCACTGTGGCCCGTTAAATACCTAACCTATGATTTTTCTGGAGAAAAAACTTCCGTGTGTCAGTTAGTCCCCCTCCCGTTGTCGTCTCCCGGTCCTTGTGTCTTCCAGTCCGTCGGTTCACCAGTCTGTATCTTCACCGGTTACCCGATCACCCCCTCAGCCAACCAGGCCGTCGTCCTCTCTGGTACCAGCTAGCGCTAAAAAGCTATAGAAATATTTTGTATTGTGCACCCATGAGTTAGCCTTTTTCAGGAGAGTTTCCCTAGGGTTTCACGAGAGAGGGGGAATTTAGGGAATTATTATACACATACAAACCTTCTTTTATATTTTCAGCTAATCGTGTGAGAACGCTGGACTCGATACACCTTTGTTTTTATAGAAGATGCTTTGCAGATGTCAATTTTTGTATTTTGATTCTCAGTTCTTATGTTGGAATACGTTTAGGTAGAGCTAAGGATTTCCCATTCGGACTCAGTTGCTTTGTTTATTATATTTACTTTTCAAATTTTGTGTGATGAACAAGCCAATTTAATTTTTTGTACTTTTCTCTATCAATAGTCAAATGGTCCTAATTGACCATAGATAGCTTCAGTGGGGAACTTTTGTTTCCGTCTGAATACGTTTTTCTTTTTTTTCAATTTGCATTACAGTGACGTTTTTTTGCAACAGTGTAATGATCGTACGTGTTAATTTCCCTACCCATTTGTGTTCAGATACAAGACATAACATTGTTCGAAAAGGTATACTCGACAAACAGCGGTTACGCAGTAAAGTCCAAGATTAAATTATTGTTTGGAACAAATGAATCGGAACACATAGTACGATAGATTACTACAGCGTAGGTGCATGCAAGCATTCCTTTCAAATATGCTTTTAACGGCAGGTAGGGGTGAATGCGGTGAGGTTAAAATGGCAACTGGTTAAATAAATCAATACACAAAAAAATGAGAAAGTAACGCAAGCAAGTTCACAGAGGTGTGAGAAAGCCTGCGAGAGGCATATGATGCATTTTTTAACAAACCTTCAAGGCAAGACTGGTACGAGGCCACCGTGAGACCGTTATGTCAGTTTATCACGATTCCCCTCTTAACAGGTCGCAATGGTCAGCAGCACGTTCGGTTCTAGCAAAACTTCATCCTAACTGCGCAATATTCCAAATAAGTAACTCTGTTCTATTCAATCTTCTCCCAAGATGCGCGGGGGCTCTCAGCACGGTTTCCTACGCACTATATAATTATGGTCAAAGATAAAAAAGTAGTGTTTAATTTTCAACTGGCCTCATTGAGAAATTTACTTCAAACCAATGCTAAATGCACACTTTCTGGTTTATCCAGCTGACACCGTCATTTGTTATTGCGTACGTTTATATGCAAAATAAGGCCAAAGAATGTGGCATTTCGAATTGCAGATGCTAACAAAAAATAGCGCACCGCGTATCTGGTAAGTTCGCTGCAAATTTCGTCGAAAAGCTGTAGACTTATAGCGCTCCTACCATGTATATGCCTCTCTTGTCTCCACCGCCCACCCCTCACGCTCTTCCCCTCTCTTTCGGTATTCCCACGATAAACAAGGAAGAGGTTTGCTAACGTCAATTCAATTTTACAGCATTCCACTGTTCGCACTATCTACTGGAATGTTCTGTTACATCTGAACTTGGAACACTGCCTCAACATCCGGGCTCACGCCAGCTCTTCTTGCATTTTGGTGTCAAAGTATTGTTTTAAACGCGTATTTTCAATTCGATGCATCAAATATCAAGCGGCCATTTATTTTCAATTAAAGACACACCTGCGAATACGAGATGTGCGTTGATGGTCTTTCCTCAAATAGCCGCTATCTTTGCTCAACAGTATTGACAAGTATGAAGTATTCTCCTTGAGAGGTTTTGGCTGTGTAAACTTTTTGTTCAATAATTGGTTTAGCTTTTGGTCGGATGGTTGATTTAAGAAACATACATACAGACAGACTGACAGACAGACAGACAGACAGACAGACAGACAGACAGACATACAGACAGACAGACAGACAGACAGACAGACAGACAGACAGACAGACAGACAGGCATGTTTCTGTCACACGGAAAAGCCAATCCACAATTTTGAAACTTCAACAACGTACACTGCTTTGTTTTAAACGAACGATAACGTATCTTGTGTTACAAAACCAAGAAATTTGGTAGGTCTGTTTCTCTGTCTGTCCCTTGATTCAGCCATCCAGCCGAAAGTTAAAGGATTTATTGAAAGGGAAGTTTTTATAGCCAAAACCTTCTCGAACCATAAATCTGAGAAAAAAGCTTCCTTCTTCTCAGTATTGTTTGGCAAGTAGGAAAACTTCGCATATTTGACTCAAAACATAAACGCACAACTGGTATATGGAGTGCTCTTTTAATTGAAAAAAAATGTGCTTGTTATCTCTGATAGTGAATAAAAACACACATTGAAAACAATTTATTGCATCAAACATGCAAGTAGGGCTTGCGCAAACAAGAGAACTCATGGCACTGTTTCTAGATTAACAGTAACGAAACGTTCCACTGGATGGGCAAGCCATGGAACAAGAAAAAATTGAATGAACTTTAGGAAACCTCCTCCGTGTTTACTGCGGTAAAAATAGAAAAGGAGGAGAAGAGCATTAGAAGTGGTCGAGGAAGAGTAGACAGACGTTGGCAAAGGAGCCAATGAAGGTTATTGGCCCAAGCTCTAGGTATAGTATTCTCTGTTGCCGTTTGTGCTGTTTTTTTAATTGTTCTTCGACATAGAAAACAGTTATTCGAATTGTATAAAATATTGCAAATAGTGTTCGTTATAATGTTACTCTAGATGTATTATTCAGTGTCTATGAACCAGCAGCATTGCTTAGATTTGACAACGTATTTAGAGACTATGTAGTTTTTATACTTTTTGAAACGTTATTGCAAGCTCTGTAAGACGAAATATTTACTTTTACAACATGTGTCGTTATGTGATGCCACGAATTCAAACACACTACGAGAAAGCCATACCAGCATTGTATGTCCCAGCATATTTCAATAAGATTCCAGATGCTCTGCTTTTGATAAGTTAGCGAGGTAAGCTCAGAGCGGCCACGGGTTCTTTTCATTTCATTTTCTTTCAGTTATTTATACTGTTATCCCGTAAACCGTTACAGCGTGGATGGTCTAAATATTTCATTGTGCATTCTGTAAGATGGGTTTAACAATTTCTCATTTTCACAATATTACTCCTCGGAAACGCGCTACATGAGAACAATTAACACATACCATACTTGCAAATACAGGCCTATAGTATTGCCAAAATTCATGACGTGGACACTCTTTCGACCCAGGTTTGTCGAAATAAAGCATGTAAAGTTGCCTGGCCTGGTACTACCGCGCGCCGATAACACCACTCGACACGGCCCTCTAAAACGCACAACGCAGATCATCTGCGTTATCTCCGGTAAAGGCCTTTTCCAAGCTTCGATGGTATGTGAAAAAAAAAGTATTTGAATAGGTATATACTTGGTGTCATAGGCGTGATTCGATGGGAACTGCTCTGTCTTACTGGGAGTGATGACCTCTTCTGGATGTTACGTTGAATTTTAATATAAAGGGCTTTGTGGAAAACAGGTGGAGTAATTTTAGTCTTGCGATCCTCGCCATTCGGAGAGCATTGGCAAGTTCAGTTTAGATAGCATAGCAGTGACAGAATCTTTTCGATTATAGTTTAAATTTTGTTTTCTGAAGCGAAATATCAAGCCGAGACATGACCACGTCCACGAGGCCCGAGTCAGGCCGCGAGGCCTGACAAGTTCTCGGCTCCCTGGACAGTTTCGAAGCAGTTTAGAAGCCGTTACTGAACAGCAAATCAAATAAATAGAATAGGCGTGACAACACATCATTACAAAACAGGCAGTACATCTTTACACATATCCTATATACAAGGAAAGACCAAATAACAAACCCTGCAATGCACAAAGGAATGGTTGAGAGTACATACTTGGGTAGTACCTACATACTTGAGTACATACGCGCGTAAGAGTAGAAATTAAAACGAGTGTAATAAAATATCAAGTAACAAATACTGCAACGCACAAATGAAGGGTTGAGAATATAGTAGTGTAGCCAAGCACACATTACAATCCAAAAGAAAGGACCACGCGGCTATCCTGTGTATTCATTTAAGGTAATGGATTTGGTTTCTTTTTGAGGGGCGTCCAATACAACACTAGCATATTCTAACATAGGACGTACAGGCATAGGTATTCTGTCAATTTCCCAGTTGGTGGAGTACCGTTTAGTCTGCGTCGTAAGTACCAAAGCTTTTTTTTCGGATGATCTACACAGATTTTTGAAAGCGGCTGATTTTGTGGACGGCTGAGCCGAGGTGCTCAAGAATGTATCACTTTGTCGCAATTTTGTTTTTTGCATGTGTTTTCCCTGTGTTTTGTATTTGTATTTATTCTAAACCTCCATTTCGTGGGCTTGTTTTAATTATGGCTGATATAATGGAGATTGTACGCAACCATGCAGTATTTGAAACCATCGCTGCGGCAGGGTGCCACTACACAACCATTCTTAAGTCTTGCGCTTGTCTGCAACTATATTGCTGTGCATTTATGAGCTAAATTTTTCTTACGTGATGTCATTTACGGTGCATATGAGACGGAAGACTTTCGTGAAGAAACAGTAATGCAGTCATTGACTAAGTCAAAAAAGTATAAAGACGTATAAAGCCAGTACGGGTTCCTTGTTCACAATGAGGCAAAAATTGACGATTTTGGAATATAAAGGTGCAGTTTGTGACGCAATGACCGCATATATATCAATGGTAACGTCTCTTCATCGTCTTGCGACGACCTTTCCTGCGCAGACCGCAGATGTGCGGCCAATCTTTTGCCGTTTTTCAGGGTGCTTCTAACGGGGTGAGCTTGACCTCGATAACTTCTTTCACAAGTCCAATTTATTTTGGGAGCAATATGTTTCGCAATAGAAGAAAAATCTGTCCTTTTGAGCAGCTGCTGGGACCTACATTCTACGCACCTTTAACTAAATAAGAGTTGTAGACGTGGAAATAAACGCCGGGACGCGCGGTAAAAGGCAAGCGGCTTAATCCCTATACTGCACTTACACTACATGAACGAATGCTTTTGAGGTAACCTTAAGTCTGCAGATGTGCTTTCATATCAAAAGTATAATGGCTTTCCTTGGCGATACTTTACTGCCCCATCGAGTCTTTCATGCTGACTCCAAGAAGACAGCACAACATGTTTTCATAGCTTCTCAATACCGTGTTACAAATAGTCTTCGAACTGGTCATCTAGCCACTCAACGGCCAGAGCTGCCGTAAGAAGCTTACGACCGATTAATCCGCTCACATTTGGCGAAGACCTTAATAACGTCTACTCCGAAAGCCGTCTTATACAGAGTTGACATTCGCCTCGATGCTTTTTATTTGGAATGACTTCCACTTAACGATAATTGGTTTTAGTATCGAATAATCGAGCGAGTTCTTTTATTTAGTTCGATGCAACATTGCCTTGGCCGGAACAGCATTTCTAATTTGCCGAAAACTCCATTTAGGCGACTTTGACTTTCAATACTCCACTGTATGCCCACCCACCAATCCCACATACCCACGCAGAGAGCTTCGTCACTAAATATGAGAGCGGCCGTCGGAGGCACGCCGTCAGATCACCGAGACATACTGGTTTAATACTTTCAAATTCAAAGCACGTTAGTAGACTAGACACCTTCAGAAAGTCATTTCCAGTCCTTGTGGCCGGTTTTCTTTTGTTTGTTTAACGCATATTTCGAAGTATATGTCTAGTCACATTGACTCTGAACATGTATACTTGGTATATTCCCTTTTTAGAGCGCTCCTTTTACCGCAGGGCACAGATGAGGCTTAGGAGTTATTTATCAGATAAATAGGGTAAATGAACATGAAAATGTTTGCTTCGCGGAATAAGTCTAGGAGAGAACCAAGTGGAGGCCCCTGTAGCCATGCGGTGTAAGCGGGTACGTCGTGTACGCGGAGGCCCGTCACCGCAAGTTGTCGCATGCTCGTCTGATGCCAAAAAGTTGTCTTTGGAACTCAACTTTCTCCACCTAAATGCGAAAAATGGACGAACGCTTGCAATTTACAGCCTTATTAGTCGCAACTTTATACCAGTGCGGCCCTTAAACATTCGCACTCATTAGATTATTTTCAAAGTAAAGGTATTCTTTCAGAGCTTCTTTTATGCTGTCTAAATTCATAAAACAAATGAATCAAGAGCGCCATTAAAATTTGGCTCTCCCATAGCCCTTTGTGGCCTTTCCTTTTTTCTTTGAATTTCTTTGTTTCGATGAGGGTGTGGCTAGGGGCAGCAGCGATTATGTGTGTGCGTTGACTTCCGAATGATTAAACGATCTCACTTCATTCCTCCCAGATTTGGCGGAAGTTAATCTTGCCCTGAAGAAGACGTGAATTTTACAAAATTGCTACAGTGCTTTTATCATGCCAGTGCTGCTTCGTTCGGGGTGTTTTTTTTAGAGGACGCAAGATGAATGACTAAACGTTGCACCGCACTTTGTAAATTTCCAAAAGGAGCTTGGCTTGAGTTTGTGGAAAGAACGTACGATACTGTTGGGAAAAAGTATACAAAAAGCAGAGAGAAAAATGTTTGGCAGCCTTTTGCATCGTTGGGGGTAATTTTCTACGTGTGTTTACTCTGTAAGAATAAAATTTTGCATTATGGTAATCCTTTATCCTGAAGCCGCTCGTCGAGGCAGGCTGTTAACAAGTTCCCGATACGTTTGCGGTGCCTTCGGTGGTGTACTAGATGTGCATTTTTGCAAGTTCTACGACGTATTTGAGCATCTGATTATATCTGAAATTTGAATCATGTATGACGCTAAGGTACTTCTCATTTGGCTCATTTTAGATTCGGCTCTTCTAAAAAATTGATAACCCCTTTTTTAAACCAAAGGGGGTCAAAACACGAAGCTTTCTCCCTGACAACCTGAGTCAAAGCGAAAGCTCACAATCCGATTTCCGCACGTCCAAAGCGAAAGTCCCCTTTACCTCAGCCAAGGTCAAATGCCGACGTCCAACCCCCATACCACTAAAGAGGAAACCCAAATCCCAGCCCTGCCTACAAAATGTAGCTTTTATCATCGCTAACAGTGTGTACTGTCAAACAATATTCTGCGTATTACAAGAGTCGCGTTAAGTGTGCAAAGACATCGCATTGTTATGTTATGTGGTTTAGCATTGACGAACACATTGTGAAGCCCGTTGTGTAAAGTTGTCGTACCTGCAGTGTGTTTAAAGTAGGCTTTCCTCCAGTGTGTTTTAATCACCCGTCAACACCATCAGTAAGGCACAAGAAGCTTAGTTTTAACACTAGGTTTTACCAAGCCAATTGTCCTTCCAAAACTGCCTGATTTTTCTCGATGAAGTAGGTAGCTGTAAATGGGAAAAAGCTATCTATAGCGAAGCATGCATCTTCTCTGTAAAAAAAACAAAGGTTTTTAGTCGTTAGCTTACCTGGAGAAAACGATTTCTATGCCGCCCCTTCGTCGTCCACCAAATATATAAATAGATATACCCAAAGCAACATAATAAAACAAAAACAACAATCAGTGGCTCATCTCACTGTGTGATACAAATGAGACTCTGCTTCAACCCGTACGAGCGAAAGATCGGTGGACGCTTGGCTTATCCTGTGGGCCGGACCCTTTATTCAGAGCAATCAATTTTCAAAGTCCAAGCATTTGTAAAAGCGAAGCTTTAGTGTCCTCCCTGATGCCTGTGTACGCCGATACACCATGCAGGAAAGCCAACTTTTTCTGACGATGGTGATGAATGATCGCCGATGAGTGAAAGAAAAAAATACGCTTACCGTGGCCGCAATCAAACCTGGGTCCCTTGCGTTATGAACCCGCCGTGTACACTATTACTCCATTTCGACATGGTTGAGGCGAACACCCAAACGTTCGGCCTACGGTGTGCGTACACAAGAGTTGCTGTGCGTACTCTAGAAAAGGGGCGTTTTTCTCCAGAGTAGACGATACTCACAGTGTGGGTTTGGGCAACCAAACTATGCATCACGAGAATGCTTCGCCTTCAACCGTCATCTTTGTTAGATGGAGGGGTGCATGATTCTTCTGTTTCCTTTTTATCGACCGTCCTCTGTTTCTGCGAGATCATCACATTTAATGCTGTATTTTGAAAACCCTTCTAAGCAAAAATTTAAAGTTGCCATGTCCGAATCTTTTATTTTCGTCCAATTAAAATATGGCGCCACCGGACAACATTGCGCGCGGATCAAAAAGCTTCGACAAAAACAAAACGAGAAAAAACTGCTTGGAAAGAAGTTGCGAGAAGAACAGTCAAATTAAGAACGACAAAAGACTAAGCTTCGGCCACAACAACAAGAATTGTTAAGATAGCAGGTTTTGGACAAGCATAAAAATATAAATGTCAAGTAAACAGTTGACTATCAGTTCCCACGTAATAATGAAACCAGAAGTCACTACGGTTGACTTGGCTTGGAAAAAACTGGACACAAAGTTCTTCCGCAAACTTCCGCAGTTTTTTTCGAATTTCGGCAAGGCTGGGCGATTCGGCAAGGCTGGCATAATGGGGGCAACCACACCATAGAAAAGAAATACCGTCTATTCGAATGCTTACTTGGTTTTCCTGGAAATGTGGATTGCTGTAATGCTTTTTAATATGCAAGCCCGCTCTTTTCGTACTGTATGATTTTTGTTATCTTGCAGAACACTCCATTTAGGGCACTTTCTTAAACAAAATGTCGTGCCGGAATTGGACGGCTTTCGGGGAAATGGAACTGCAGTTGCACCTGAGCCGGCACAACCGCGTGAAAAATACGCACAAGAAATAAACGGGTAGGGAATGACTAAGAAAAGAGGTAAGCCACAAGACTGGATGTGTGCCGCTTCCGCTGAATATTCAAAGCGTACGCCCGATATACGCATGGCTGCTCGTAGAGATGAATGCCTTAGGTAGAACTGAGATAACTCGACGTTAGAAATAACAAAAAGGAGGAAAGCGATGCCCAGGTACATCTAGTCCAGCTTGATCAAAGCTGAATGCTTCTAGTGTCTTATGAAAGATAGTTCCAAAAATAAAAACTGCACCATGGCTCTGCTTTATATAACAATGTTCTCAGCGAAGCAAATGATAATAAATATAGAGGTAAGACCGGATAAAAATAGACACTTGCTTAGGACGAAGATCAGCCCAAAATACCGGAAAAATGAACGCGCAGAATACGCCTAAAATGGCTTGGCAATGTGCCTATCTCGAAGTGGGTCAACAAATGTAGTTCCAAGAGTTAAAAAAACGGTTAAGAATGAATACGAATATATGATATATTTCTCTCCTCTAATCTTGGATGAAGCAGACGCATTGAACTAGCAGAAACGGATGAGGAATTTTATAAGAAATATCAGGATGCAAAGTTGCAACTCCGAGTACGTCGAGAAAGCCAAAGAAGAGGAATAGTAGTTGTTGCGCACATCATGTTTCAGTCTAGGGAGCATTGTCTGATTTTAGGGTTTAACGCCTCGACGCAGCGCAGTCGGTGAGGCGCGCCGTAGTGGAGGGGCTCCGGAATAATTTTGACCCACAATGTACAACAAAAGAAGCGCCCTGCTTTGGCCAATTTCTTCGTCTTTTCTTCTGGCGGGAGGGGAGACGGGCAGTACTGCGTCTCGTGATTCGTCGAGTCGCAGAAGAAACACCTCCTTGCCTTCTCTGGCTGCATGTTAAGTACCGCGGCGCTCGGCGTGCGTTCATCCTACCCACCCACCCACCTACCTACCTACCTACCTACCTACCTACCTACCTACCTACCTACCTACCTACCTACCTACCTACCTAACTACCTACCTACCTACCTACCTACCTACATAGCTACCTACCTACCTACCTACCTACCTACCTAGCTGCATACCTACCTAGCTGCCCACCCACCCCACCCACCTACCTACCAACCTACCTACCTACCCACATACCAACCTACCTATCTACCTACCTACCTACGTACCTAACAACCTACCTACCTACCTACCTACCTTACTACCCACATACCTACCTACCTATCAACTTACCTACCTACCTACCATCCTGACCACCTGGGGATCTTTAACCTGCGCCGAAATGTCGTACACACGGGCGTTTTTCCTTTTTGCCTGCCTCAGAAAAGCGGCCGCTGCGACCGGGAGTCGAACCCGCATCCTCGTGCTCACAGCGCAAACACCTAGCCTATGAGCCACCGCGGCGGGTCAGTCTGGGGAGCAGTTGACAGGCAATAATCAGAGACTTGAATTCCCAATGATGCATCTTTAGCCTTTATTTACCCTGGTTTACAACATTGTTCGAACCTCTGAGTTAAATTTTTACATTCGCCATAGAGCAACACGTTCGACTGCTATTTTTTTTTAGTTACGGCTTCTTTTCTACACAAAAAGTTTCGGGTATATATAAAGTAGTCTTTATGAGCGTAGCCCTAAGCGCCCGCTTACGAGCTGGTCATGCGGAACCAAGCACCCACTTAAGGTCGCGCGAGACACGCTCGGTGGCGGCGTCGCGGTACGAAACAACGCCAGCGTAGCGCGCGCCGTCGTGCGTTCGCTGATGACGCGATCACTTTCTGGGACGCAGCAGCTATAAGCCGTCACTGAGAACACTGCAGTTCGCGCTGCGCTCAACTTTTACATTAGGGAGTATGGTAATCGTCAACCGATTTCTAAAGCGAACCTTGCTATACCTCAATGATAGTGTTCGATGTCGTGCCAGGGACAGTCAGTTTTCATGTGACGATGATGATAATCATGGGTGCAGCGCGGAGGAAAAGTCGGTGAACGTGCTCAATCCGTGGATGTTGTCCGTCCTGGACTCCAACATGAACTTGTAGGTGATCCTCGAAGCTTACGCCAGAGAAACGTACGTGGATGATCACATGGACAAGGCCGACCGCGGTGCGCCCAACATAACCAAGGTGGTCGTCGCGACAGTTGCCGAGAACCAGGAAGAACTACGCGTAGGTGTTGTGGGTTCTCGGCGCGCACATGATCAATGCGGTCGAGATGTCCTCCTAGGAGGCGGCCTGGTTCCAAATCAAACCGCCCATGTCGGAGAGGAGTAGCCACGTGGAGTGCGTACCCGCATGTCTACCAGAAGAGAGAACTAGGGCGCGCAAGACGAGGGAGCAGATACCCGAAAACATGAATGCGTCGTTTACGGATGTCTGAAAGCGCAACGTCGTGCAGCGTTGCATGACGTTGCAACCATCTTTCGTTAAAACTCATAGCTTGAATTATTTTTCTTCCGCGCGCTCTTCCTCAACTGGCTTCATACCATCCTTCACTTATTGATTTTTTGTTCAGTCTGCTTCTCGAGCTCTGCTCGGGTAAATGTGCAAAGCAGTGTTTTGAGTGTTTTTAGTGTGTGTTGGACTCACTACGTCGTAATTTTTCCCATTAGGGCATCATGTCGGCTCTTCAAGTTTCGTCGTCAGGCAGAGAAAACAAAGGTTGCTGCTGCTGCAATTCTCTCCAGCATATTCACACCCCACAATGTTTATTTAAAAGTAAAATTGGGTATTTTTTTTTCATTCGAGATACATTAGACCCGTGTCTTAGGCCGTTGCTTCTTGCTGCGAAAGCTGCGAATCCGATACCATTACATAGCATTCGATAGCATACTAACGCGAAAACCCTTCGAATAAAAAAGCGTCCGCAAGCTCCTGAAATGACTAAAAAAATCTCGAAAAACATAAGTCCGCTTCCGCACTTTGAAGGCGAGAGCTTAGAAAGTATCGTTGAGGAACTGGGCCCCGGGCCATGGCACTGCTCAGAACGGTATTTATTCCACTTCTTCTCTAACCACTGATGGTGATAGGCCTATGCTCTTCGTCGTCTTCTTTCCTCAACATACTCCCGCCCGCGACAATGATTCATGCACACAGACATGCACAGGACCCGCGCAGGAAATACCACAAAGATAAATTAGAGCCAGTTCAGCATTCTGGTTGTGATTCGTTGAGCCGGTCGGTCTGAGGTCGTGAGTTGCTTCCTTTTCCACTGGTGCTTTGAGGAGTGATGTAGCTTCCTTGTACTGGTTCTGCTTAGCGCTGGCAAGTAAAGTCCAACAACATTCGGTTCCGGGGTAGGAGTTAGATAGCGGACGGTCTTGGGTCGAGGTTCTTTGCAACGCCAGATTGATTGATATTCCTCGTGATTCAGACGCCGTTTTCGTCGGTAAGAGTGCATAGTAGTTTTGGACACTTGGTCTAGCTTGCTCATGCAAGCTTCCTTTACGGCGGCGGGCTCCTCTTCGCCATACTCAGTGAACATTGTGGCGTGGCCGATGGCGAGGAAGCGCTGGCGAGCAGGTCATTGCTGGCATTAAGTTCATACCCGGTGCGTCGGTAGCCGTGCTGTTCTTCTCCCGGTTCGCCACAGCCGCCAGGAGTGTAGGGGAACTCACCCTGCTCGGGCTGTCGCCTCAAACTTACGAGCTCAGTCTTGTGCCCGCGGCAGGCACGCACGTAGCCAGTGCCGGGCGGCAGAGATGGTAGCTTCTCACATGTGACCACTCGTCGTGTGCGCACATCATGATCGCGAACTGCACCCCCATTCCTCAGGAACGATGATCGTGGCTGCTGATGGGGTGGATTCCAGGAGCTTCCCAGGGGGCCGCCAAGAGCGGTAGTTGAAGCTGCCCGGTTGCCGTCCACGAGCCCTCCGCAACCAGGGTAACCTGATGGTTCGTGCGATCCAAAAAGGAAGGACGGTGCGCCAATCCGAGTCGGGGATACCACGTAGCGCTGACTTCAGCGGAGACGCCAACGGAGAAGCCGGCGCCGGGAGCAACACGGTCATCGTCGTACAAGTGGGAACGGCGCCCGCTCGCGACACTTAACGACCACGTGCTCTCTCAGCAAGGAACCCCCAAGAGTGGCAGCGATGTCCGAAGCGTCGGAGAACATCACGCTGTACGGGTCCGCATCACCGTACATCGTGGTCATGGGGTCCTCGGAGAGGTCTGTTCCGTGGCCGTCCTGGACTACGACGCAGTCACCGCTGGGCGGGCATCTGGGTACACCCAGTTGTGCCTCAATGGAATTGGTCGTGCTCTCCGCTGGTCTCTCTGGCGGGTCAGACTCGTCGGCAGCTGCGAGGACGTTCCCACGGTCAGAACCGCACGGCTCACACGCAGCGGGAACCTTCGCCACCTTGTCAGCCTCCACGGCTGTGCTGCTCTAGCCGGAAGGCACCAAGGTGTTACCGTGCCGGATGACGGCGGCGTCCTGGTTTGGTGCTCCGGTGCTCCGAGCAGCCACTACTGAAGGAACGGCCGATGGTCTGGCGAAAGACACCCGTGTACGGATCGTGACGACCTTTTCGTCGTACTCGTAGCTCTCGAACAAATGGGCTTCCAGCTCGTCCACATCTATCATCTCATAGATGCGGGCATCGAGGCACTTCAATTCCTCGTACCTACTGTTTACGGCGTGCAGGTGGGATCGGATCTGGCCGGTCGCCGTGAATGGATCCTGCAGCAGCAAATGAATGGCAGCTACGCCCATTGTGATGGCTTCCCTCACAATGTCACGGTGGCGGCGTAGTTCCTCCATGGCAGACGGCTCGAACGGAGGCGACCGGGTGTCCTAGGCACGAGTACGAGTGGCAGACAGGGTTCGATGACGAGGTTAGCAGAATTGGGTAGCTTCCAAAGGACCACAGGACTAGCGTCCTCGAAGACTGCGCCGCATCAGGTCAGGTCTGCTCGTGGGTTGTCTCCGGGTTCAGTGTGGGTGGTGTGGAGCGTCGATCAGCCGGCCATGGCGGCGCCGCCCAAGGGCAAGGCCTCCGAGATGAGGGAATCACGAAGTATCCCAACCAGGGGGTTCCCAGGCCTCGCGAGCCTCGGAGACACGCTGTGCCATCAGGCAGTCCACTGGGCCGTTCCTCCCGGGTTTCACAGCACCAAATGTTGAGGAACTGGGCGCCGGGCCATGGCACCGCTCAGAACGCTATTTATTCCACTTCTTCTCCAACCACTGATGGTGATAGTCCTATGCTCTTCGTCGTCTTCTTTCCTCAACAAGTATCAAAGGCTTTTTCACTGCAGCATCGTGCTTGCGCATCTTTCTTCGCTTTTGTTCCTTTGTCTTTTGACGCGAATTAATCCGACAGGCTGACTGGCCGCATTTCCCACGGCAGCACCCCAACAGTTATTGCTTTCATCCGCGTGCCACGGTGCAACGGTCGCTTCTACTCCACAGATGTGAGCGGTTAGAAAAAACATAAACGTTTTAGTAAAAACGTGTTGTGTTTTTTTCGAACAGGTTAACACTGAAAAAATGGACGCGTGTCTGCTAAATCATTGCAAATGTGGATGAAAGGCGATAGTCGACTGGCGCCCCTGGCAAGTAAATGCCTCCCTTCTGTTTCCTGCTCACCTCTCATGCTGTTCCTCTGCCATCACGTTCCTCCGAAAATAACACGCTAGACTTTTGCTCAAGTCAATTTAAATTTACCGCGTTCCGCTGCTTAAAGTCGGGTGCCTCGATGCCAGCGCTGCCGTAGAGTGTATACTCCCCGTAATCGAGGCACCCAACTACAACGTTTATAGAACCTCGTTGCGCTACTCCACGAGCGTTCCAAGCGGAACGTGGAACCTATCTAGTGGAACGCTTCATTGCTGTTGCCGTATGATTTTTAAAATGTTACCAGGTCGCGCGGGACACAGCAGGCGATAGTTTTCTACAGTTGATGTAGTATTTCCTTTGCTATCGCAAAAACCAAGCATCCGTGAATGTTTTATGGAAGTATCACTGCAAATATCGCTCATGTATTGATTTCCTGCCTTATATTTGCGTAACGTCTTACTCTTGTTCAACAGTGTTGTTCTTGCTCAACAATGTTGACAAGCATGAACAATAACGACGAACTACGGCGTTTAGATTTCGCTGTCGGTATATACGATTATTGCGGAGCTTCTGTTTCACTTTGGATAGGTCATTGAATCGAGTCAAAGACCGACAGACATGAACACAGACCAAAATTTCTGCGTTTAGGTAGCCCAAGAAGGACTATGGTCTTTAATATCGATGTTTGGCGGTAAGTAGCACCATCCGGGGGTGTATTTAAGTGACTCATTTGTTGGGACCTATTCTAGACTTTGCCAAATAACTGTCATCTGCCTAAAAGTTTGTCCTGTTTCGTTGGTTTGGTTTGTCGCTACGCTGAGACGCACTGAAAGGTCATAGAAGGCTTCTTTGTGGAATGCGGCGCATCGTGTATTCCCGGAAATATAGACAATCACCAATGCTCAAATGAGCCAGATAGTAGCCAAGTCCCCACACTGAAATTTCTGTCGCCAAGAGTCTCGAAAAGACGCGACTTTGGCGTCACAACGCAAGACTTGGCAACCCTGGCTGGGTCACGTAAGCATAGGCTGATACACAGTTATGTGATTGGGTGCATAAGGATACTGGTGCCCATTTCACTGTGGCCGGGTGGCTGAATCGACTCACAGACAGACGCACGGAAATACAAACAGACCATAGTTTCTGCGTTTAAGCACCATAGCTACCGCACTTTGCTGCGGATCTGGCGACCCAGATTTCAATCCCATGCAGACCGGAATAAGTTCCTATGTACGTTTTATTTACCTATTTTCTTTTTACAGCGGCCGTAATTCAGTTTCATTCGTTTGTTCGCCAGCATCTACGGTCACTTTTCACGTTTTATGAGAGATCTTAAGCTTTCACCTTAAGTTGTATGTCGAGTTTTTTATAGGTTTGTGTGAAATAGTTATATTTTTCTAAACAAAACATAAAAAACTTTTTTACGCCCTTCGAAATTTTATTAAAAACATCTGTATTCCGCACACCTGCCGTCACGTTCAAGTGTCGCGCGACGCACACGAGGAAAATGTTCGTTCGTTCTCTGCCAGGGTAGGGAGTTAGCACAGGTGTAACTGACAGCTTCTCCCCTGGAGCCCCTGGCTAAAATCTCTTTTGAACCACAGTTCGCTTTTTTTTTTGTCTTTCACAGCTGTGACCACTTTGCCAGCATTCGTGCCAGCATTCGACGACGGTGGCTTTCGTGTTTGATGAGGCATGTGAGGCTTTCGTGCTAACAAAGAGTGAAACAAAACGCGAGGAGAAGAAGCGGTCCGGCCATCATAAGTGCTGGCTTGCGTGTGCGCGTGTGTAGCGCTGACAGGAGTGTTGAAGGCTTTACTTCTTGTACGTACGTGACGACCACACACTCTACGCACGGATCGCGGCATATACATATTCAACATTTCTACACCCTCGCTAGGTGAAGCCTTTACCGTGAATTTATTTGCGCTACCGCAATTGAGGAACCGCTACAAATATATGGGTAACTTGCCGATGTTCTTGGCAGCACTGGAAAGCAACGTTTATACACATGGCTCCGAACACCGTTATCTATACGCCCCTTTGGCATAGCCATTGTAAGAGCTTCTTCTCTGAAGCGCAAAGTGCGCTTGGAAGACAATATTTAGCGTAAATTGACGGCAAATAAAGTGTCAATTATAAAAGTATGAAATATATCAGCTGCCGTTCATTCATAAGTGGGCTTCCTTAGCTTTACAAAAATCCGAACGCCAAATCGCGTTGAGGGGGCCATGAAGACCAAACTTGTTCTTTTTGAAACAGCTAGCCTTTTGTAACTCGCTCAGTTCTATCCCAGCCACGGCCGATGTTTTTTAACCGGAGAAAACGCAAGAAGTACTTCAAGATTTCAAAAGTTTGCTCTATACGACGGCAGAAGTGACGGGATGGAAGAAAACACTAAAAACATACAAATAGTGCGTTCAGTGAACATTAATATTCAAGTGATGCGATCAACCGGCCTACATGCCCCACTACAATAGCCTAGTCTTATTTCTTGCCAGTGGACTTGATCGGTGGCCACGTATCGCAGAAGAAACATTCTGACATCTAAAGTCGTTGCCAGAAAGTGGCTGAGTAATAGGTCGAGCTTCCTCTGTTCCTCTTAATACTTACATTATCTCTTCGAAGTTTTCAAAAGTATTAGAGTTATTGTTATCGGTAAAAAGCCGTCTTTTAGGAGAATCAAACTTGTATTTTGTTTCATGGCCCCATTAAAGTAACAATCTTCCTGTGAATCAAATTTTCAAAGAACATTTATTTTTTTCAATTTCTCAGAAACGCCCTTCCCGTGCATGAGAACAAATGTGTCCGACGTTATTATTTCTCTGTTGACTGAAAATGTGCCTAAAACAGATCGAATTATATAACAATCTTGCTTCCAAGAGGAAATGGATAGCTTAAAGGCCAGAAAGAGAGTGAGCGAGCGAGCGAAACACACTGAAAGAGAGAGAGAGAGCAAAACGTAATCGTATTTTTCTCAATTCTCTATTCCGAGGCCTTTCAAATTGCTTCGGGTTCCTGGTAAAGGACTTTTCAACGCTCCTTTTCTTGTCCGGGTGGTGGGACGAGTCAGCCCTCCCAGGGACAGGTTCGGGGGAATGATTTTAAAAAGAAGCATCGTTATCTTCTTGCCATGGGGCGTGTTCTCAGAAATGGTGCCTATCCAGCGAAGCGTCCTTGAGGACCAAATTCGTATGTTGATCACCCCAAGACGAACGATGAGCTATGGTGACAGCAGCTCACGAGACGCAGTACAATAATGACGGTTTCCAAGGGTAATAATATATATTACCCCTGGAAACGTAATGCTGAGTGTCGGCACGTGCTACGCGGGTATATGTAGGTAATGACATGAAGCCGATGATCTCCCAGCTGAAGCGCAAAAGAGTCTATAAAATTGGAATGCACAGAAGTGAAATATAATACTGCGTATGACGACACGATCAAAAAGAAGGAGAAAGCGTCACGGCGCCGCCACCGCTATCGTGTTGTTTCATTTATTCCGTACGAGTCGTTTGCCCTATTCTACATATTTTTTGTCATGCCTTACCAACCAGCCCAAGCTTCTATTTAGGAAGACGCAACTCCACGTCATACCATGTTATCAGGAAATACTCGTACTTCACTCGTTGTTATAACCGCTTCAGAAGCGCAAGAAGCTGTAGGTTCTTTTCCTAGAAATGGCCAAAGGACAACCTATTTATTTATAGACATGTGCTCACAGCGCATGCGCTGTGATATTGGGCACGAATACACGAGGAGAAAAATGAAACCCTTGTAATAAAGTGTCGACAGACTTTGCTGTAGTAAGTATTATGGAAGGCCTAACAAAGGGGTGTTCAATCATGCATGTTATAATCATCTCAGTGATGGCAAACAACTGTTCCGTCTGTTTTATTATCTGCTGTCGAGCATTGAGCTCCTCTAAGCGCTTCTCCTTCTGGTCTCCGGGAAAACAAAAGGTATCGTACGTGTCTTAACAATTCTGTGATTTTTGCTTTATTCATTGCGTGATAGTGTTCTCTGGTGGCCTGCAACGTCCCACTTATTTGTAGGTCTAGTTTTGGAAAGGTAGCTGGATGTCCGCCTTCTTTCGGACCTTCATTGCTACCTCCGTTCTATTTTTTTATTTATCTTACTGTTCTCTTATATTTTTTTCTTTTCCTCTCTTTTAGTGCCGCTCTTTTCAGCCTGCTTCTCAGAATTATTCCATTTTTTTAACTTGCAAGTGATCACGTATAGATGTGGTTTGCACCTGAATCCGAATGGCGGCGAGGTGGTGTGGGTTTACAAGCACAAAGAGGAGGTTTAAAAAATGTTTACACATTACACTTACCTGAACCGACCAGTTAAACGCAAGGAAAACAATCCCCAGAATGCACTTCTGCAGCGCACACAAAACGAGGATAAAACCTGATAAAACCACCTCTATCTAACCACGGCGGTTGTGCGAAACCGAGATGAAGCGAGCGGCTGAAAAGAGTGTGCTGACGATTCAGAACCGGCTTTTAAACGAAAAAACTCTGGGCGAAAACTTCCGGTGCGAGGGCATTGAACTCGGCACCTCAGCTTGTTGATTGTTTTGTGCAGGTAGCTTACAGACTTGATGTCTTGCTATCCCTTAGAAGACATTCCAGGTGCGCACCGTACTTCATTTGCTGTAACACTGGGCTCACGTTTAGCACAAACAAGGTAGCTCAAAACTGTTTGATTGGTGCTCTCAGTCTCAAGAAGCCTGGAGGATGTAGAAGGCGGCTTTCTTTTCCACGCGGACCACTGACTTCTTCCGACTAAGTGACTTTGCTACAGCCAGTACTGTAACGCAGCTTCCTTGTCACTTTACGTGTTGTTCCGACAGCCACTGTCGAGAACAACGCTCACAGGTTGTGATGTAGACTGCGGCCACAAAATCTGATTGGGAACCAGTTTGCTTTCTTTAGAAGACAAAACTACGTTTTCCAAAAAGTCATTCGTGGCTAAAGGACAGAATTAGCATTCCTGGACAAAGCGCTCGTTGCAGACTCTCTCCAAAAAGTGTGTGCTGAATAACGGGACCGAAAGTTTGTTGGTGGCGAACACGCTCACTTCCCCCAAAAATTCGATCTTTTGCACCACAGATGGGTGCGAAATAGAAGCTAGTAAAGCCATCGCTATAAACTCAGTGAACGGGTTTCAACCGTCATATCCCTTACGTCAACGACGAATAGGCTAGGATCAGTAATGAAGAAGCTAGGACTAACCACAAATAACAATTCCAAAAATGCAACGCAATGCGGTGTAATGCAGCCTCAAAAGCCCAGTGATAAAATGGAAGCTCCCAGGAAGAATAACATAAAAAGGGTTATACCGCGCTACCTAACCATGTTTCATACTGACAGTACGGCGCTGTCATTACGGAAGCAGATCCTAAAAACAGGTTGTTCTGTTTACCTCGTTCCGCCAAAATCTTACGTGTGCTTATCACAAACGCGAACAACGGCGATCCGTGCATTTCTTCGAAAGCAGGGCTTTCACGCTTTGTCCCTCGATTTTCCATCTGGAGAATGCTCTTTATAGTGCGCCTGTTATCTCCCCAATACATCCGTTGAACCGCGTATTTTCAGGAAACCACGATGGCTTAGATCCCGCCTACCTGACCAAGATTGCAGCGGCGTCGACATCCGATGCACGCGTTCGCTTTGAAGAGCTTCACGGGAATCGGCGCTTGAGCTGATCGCACGTGCGGAACTTCGTCCGGGGGCAATATCCGGTCCCAGCATGCCAGTATGAGAGGGGAGGGAAACCGCCTCCCGTCGACTAGCTCCACTTCATGCTCTCCTTTATACCAGCTTATTCTGGTTGACTGTAACTTGCAGAACAACCGGACTAGCGCGCCGGGATATTTTCCTCACACGTGTAGCTTTCCGGTGTACCGTCAGATTTGTCGGAGCCCAGGTCCCTCGCAGGGCATTCCAGGCTGAAACTTGCATCGATTATTACGCTGGTTTATATGATACGTTATTTTATTTTCGTGGTTTAAAGTACGCTTTTGTTTTTGTTATTATTTTTTGTTTCACTTAATCTTGGCTATAAACAAACTGGGTGAGTACCCGACTTTTTCCGTTATTTCAGTTTTATATCAGTCAAATATTTCAGTGCGTAAATATTAGAGCACAAAAAACAAGCAATCTGCGGTTGATAGCACCATTTTAATTCCGGCCCTGTAATAAACTCTCGGTCGTCGTTATCTCCACATAATGTGCTAAAAACTTCCGCTCAGGGCTAGAAGATGGGGCTGATGACCTGCGCCAAGTATGCCGAAAACTCGGCAATTGCAGCTACCCCAAGCCCTTCGTGAATTCTGTTCTACTACGGTCATAACGCCCAGCAGAAGCCGTCAGCCCTACTTACCGAGGCAAAGCAGCCATCCAGTATGTACAGGGATTATCTAGACGACCACACGGGAAATCTTTAGGTAACGTGCCAAGAATCAAGCCAAATTGGGGGTTGTTACGGATAAATAAACTACGTATCCCAAAAGGACAACCGGAGATGCATCTTCTCCCACTACGCACGAACTTTCCGGCCTCAAGCTTTCCTCCTGTAGGCCTGTCATCCTGTCAGCCTGTCTCAGCCTTGAAAACGGACCGTTAGCTTTCCAGTCACTCAGTAGGACGAGCCGCTTATCATATTGGCCTACCGTGCTTTCATTCTTCAAATGATGATCTTTTACGAGATTGATCTCTATTTTCTCTAAATGCCCGAGACGCGAGGAAATATACTGCCCGACCATGCGGAAGGTGCTGTTAGCTGCGATGCTCCCAAAATTATGGCAATGGGTACTAGGGATATAATTTTTATTTTCTCTTCTATTTCACCACGATCAACCAATGAATCAATCACTCACTCAATCAATCAAATTAACTTTATTTTCAGTACAGGTGGTTACAGGGAAAGGAACAGCCACAAAAAGCTGCACGAAGAAGCTTGGCGGGGCGGCCGCCCCCAATGTGGTTGACAGCAAGGTGGTCGAAAAGATCATAGGAAAAAATAAGAGAAAAAAAAACTTGAAACACTTGTCAAGTAAACGTCACAAAAAGTGCTTAACAGTCATGGTTATCAGGGTAAGAGAAACAGCATAATGAATTCAACTGGTGCATGCAGGTATGTAGAACAAAAATGTACGACAGATATATAACACGAGTTACAAAAAATGTTCTTTCAATGCCGATTTTGAAAGTTCACCAATTTCAATTGAGTTACTTGTAAAGTTTTTCAACAATCTGGGTAAAGTTAATGTTAAGGATTGATGGTCGTAGCTGTTGTGGGGTGTATGACTAAACCATGTGTCTGGATTGCGTGTGTTGTCTGCTGTAATATTTTTCTTTAATTCCGCTAAGCCCTCGTAAAAGCGGGTGTTTTTATAGCTGCAAGGTATGACTGGGCTAACCGGTATTCGTAGTAACTGTTTACTTTTATTAGTTTAAACTTTTTGTATAGTTCAGGTGTGTGGAAATTATATGGCACATTAGCTATTAGCCTTGCAATTTTTTTGGACTAGAAAAAGCAGGTTAAATTTCTTGTTGGTTGTCGGTTGGTTGGTTGTTGGTGCCCCAAACCAAGTCTGCGTAGGTTAGTTGCGGTAAAAGTAATGAAATATATAGTAATAGTTAAATACGTTCAGGTAATATATGCCTACAATTATTGAAGACACCTACAGTTTTACATATTTTCTTATAGATTTGTTCGACGTGACAGTACCAGGTCAGATTTTGAGAAAAATGTACTCCAACAACTTTTAAACTGTCGTCCACATGGATTGTGCCTCTGCCAACGTACACCTTTGATGAAGACGAGTTTGTTTTTCGGCCGAAAAAGTGCTGCCGTTGTTTTATCCACATTTATCACTAGAGAGTGGCGTTCTGTCCACGCCAAGAGCGTCGACAGTAGTTGCATCCGATATTTTTTGCTATTTCTTCGATTGTTCTACCGGTGATCAGCCAAGCGGTGTCATCAGCATAACAGATTACTGAAACTTCCGGCCTTGACAAGAGGGAATGCAAGTCATTTACGTAAAGGGAAACTAAAAGAGGCCCCAAAATGCTGCCCTGGTGAACTCCCGTGATTATAGATTTTAGGACAGAAGAATGCTCGCCTATTAATACGTATTGTTGAAGGTGACTTACGCAACACCACGACGGTGACTTACGCAACAATACGTCATACGCAACACCACGCACGCCTTACGGGTCCTGTTTGCAGAGTAGTGTCTCATGCCACAGTGAGTCAAAGGCCTTAGATAAGTCGAGGTAAATGCCTAATGTTAGATTCTGATGTGAAAAATTCTTAAGAATGATTTCGTTTTGCTCAAGTAGCGCAGTTTCTGTGGAATTACCCTTACGCCATGTTGAAAACACTGTTGAAAGTCATGTAATATTGCGTGCTTTGAAAAGTAAGAAGTCAAACAGTAATGTATAAGTATTTCGAATGTTTAAGTTTTTCTATTATTTTATGATGCCAATGTTTTCTTTTTGTGCGAGAATTTCGCTATCGTATCACCCTGAATTTTACTCGGTATTTGGCAAATATACGTTTGAACTTTTTATGTATATTTCAAGACTTTTCAGGCAGGGCTGTCAAATTCATGTTTAAAAAAAACGCTCTTTTTGAACCTGACGACAAGCGACATAGACTTTTAATTTATTTATTTATTTATTTATTTATTTATTTATTTATTTATTTATTTATTTATTTTGTGTTCATATGAGACTGTCGGTCCAAACGCCGTCCTCGGGGGGCCCGCGGACCGCTTCCAAGACAGGTAAGTCGAGGATACCCACTATTGCAAGGTCAACACGTGTAGATATTGTACAACATGTGACCTACGCCAAGGCGGATTCGGCGCCCTTTTGCCCCAAAAGTTACCTTTAAGCCTAGCTCGGTTCCCCAATGTACCCCAAGGTTCCCTTGAGGTCTCACAAGGAGCCAGCACACATAGAGTTTCTGTATATAGCTCCCCTAGGGGAGCAGAGTTGCGCGTCCATCCGCCATCTTGAGTTTCAGGTCGTGCGGGAAAGCCACCCATGTCGCATGTTCGAACTGCCGCTGGGCCGCCGCGCCAGCGGCAGCGGCGAGGAGGAGTGGCGAGGTGCAGGACGTACAAAAACTGGCGCGCGATTCTCCGCTACTTGTCAGCTGAGCTGTCGCCGCTGCCGCCGCTTCAACAACCGCCGATGCTCCGTTGAGCAGAACTGACTCAATACGGGGTCTTTTGAGCAGCACTGAAAGCGGGCTTTCCTCTGAATTGGAACCCGCGGCATGTGGCAATCAGACTGCGCAACTCTTGGGCTAAGCGATATACAGGAACTCTAAGCACACATGATGCAGTGCGCCTCCAATCATTCACGCACTAGACGGATCTTAGATGGTAACGCTCACCAAGACGTTGGTTCAAGCTCTCGGTAGACTTGGCCAAACCCCATCAGTCGGAACCACCTGCGATCTCATCAAGACCTTTTATCGCAGACTGCGGGACACACGCAATATAGTCGTTCGGGTAGACTGGGTCCCGGGACATGCAGGTGAGATCGGCAGCGAGACCGCTTACGCGTGCGCTAGCGAGCGCTTTGAACTCCGCCCCAACCCTTTATTACCAGTCCCATTGGCACAATACGACCCCGACCCCTGAGAAGCAAAGGCTGCAGGCAGGCACGCGTACAAGGCAGTCGTTGCGGAATTTGGTTCCACCAGACCCCGCTCCTCTGCCCGTTGGATCGCCCCGAGGCGCACAAGTGCTCCTGCACAAGGCACAAGGCTGGTGCCCCGCCAACCCGTGATGTGTTGGCCAAGTGGCGTGCCTATGTGCCAAAACGTCACCAGCATGCAGTTCAGTATCAGCAACCTGTGGCCGCAGTTGCCTGCACCTCCTACTCCACAGGAGCCACGCCCACTGCACACCACGTTTTGCGGGAGTTTCCCGGCCTTCAAACGCTCCGTTAAAAGTGTCTTCAACCCGGCGTCCAGCGGCATGTGGACTGGATAACGCCGCTGCAACCCGCCACTCCACGGCACACGCTGCTTTCTCTGTTGGAGTTCGCGAGCTCCTCAGGCGTCACACGCCTAATGTAATCTTTAACCTGCCCCCCCCCCCCCCCCACCTTCCTTTATTCCCCATGCCGACCGACGCGTCCACCTTCTGTAATAAAGTTTTGGTATGTTTATTTATTCATTTATTTGTATATTTATTTATTTAAGATACCTTACGGCCCGTGACACGGCATAGAGTAAGGGGGAGCAAAAAATAGATATATAAAAGAGTACCATAATGCAGAAAATAACACTCGAGGAGACAAAATGCAATAGACACATTAAAAAAAAATACACAAGTTCATGAACATGAAATAAAGTGATGAAACTTGGTATTACAACTGTTGTAAGTACGTGGGTATATACCCAAATTAAACACAGCCCTAGAAGACACACAACGCCGCCATGTCCAGTAAAAAGAAGGCACATATCACCAAATCCAGAAAATTATTAGAAATACCAAGAGCATGAAAAGTGAAGTTGAGCGAAAGATTACGGGACGTTTAGTTAGACATGAGGCGTCGAAAAGTTTCACGAGATGTAACAGATGCCATTTTGTAGGGAAGGCCATTCGAGATCCGTATGGCACGTGGGATTGATTGATTGATCGATTCCAGTGTTTAACGCGCCGACGCAACGCAGGCGATGAGGCGCGCCGTAGTGGAGGGCTCCGGATTAATTTTGACTTCCTAGGGATCTTTAATGTGCGCCGAAATCTCGTACACACGGGCGTTTTTGCTTTCTCCTCCACCAGAAAAGCGGCCGCCGCGGCCGGGAAGCACGTGGGAGGCCAGATGAATTGAAAGCATCAGTAGAACCACAAATGCGTGAAAAGCTGTACTGGTAGTACAGTAAACTCTTGGGCCTCCGACATAACCATCTTTAAGGTGGAAGATGCTCACCAACAGGGACGAAAGTAGAAAAACACAGAGACGACACGGCTGTTTTTTCTACTTTCGTCTCTGTTGGTGAGCGCTTCCACCTACAAGACTAACAGCTACCAACAAGCCAAATTTTCCGTTCTACTGCAGTACCTCCTACATAAGCTAGGCCTGTGAAATTTTAAAGAATACAGTGGCTGTCCGCAGAGCGCAATGCCACAAATTACATTTGGACAGGTTTCACTACTTTAAATAAGGTGAAATGGAACCAGATGTAATAATATAACCAAACTAACAATTCACAAATATTTCCCCTCTCGCTAAGATATTTGGTGGAAGAGCTCGATCCCCTTCTCGCAATGCCCTCAAATATACTGCATGACATTCTAGTGGCAAACAAAGCTAGCATAAACGCTTTCCCAAAACGGTTGCACCCGTGGCCATAATGGTGAGAGAGGAACACACCGTGCTCTGTCTTTGTTAATTTTAATGTTATCGGAACTCTTCGGTACAGCCCTTTGTTCCGAACGATGCATGAAATGCGCTTCTATTGAAGTGCTTTACCGAACGAAGGCAGATGAACAATTGGAACGAAAAATAAAAAAATAGGCGATACGAAAACAATGAGGTGCTTCTCGATATAAAAGGCCCTAATTCAACATCAAACATATACTGATAGCACAAAAAGTGCAATCCTCACAAAACCGGGCGTAGCACGGCTTCGGTTTTTCGGCGTCTCCTGAAGAATAATATCGCTGAGACTGAAATGGCACCATAAAGGCAGTCGCAAAAGATGAGTGGTAACTCTCGAAAATATTCCGAAGTGTCGAGGCATGGGTGGAACGTGCCGTGTCAATTGTTCGCTTAAGCACTTAAGCACCTATGGCGTTATTGTTGCAGAAGAAATATGGCTATCTAAATGAAGGTTCGCGGGGATGGTTTTAATCAGAAACGTGAAAGCGAAAGCTTTTTTGCGAGAGCGTTTACTTTTATTCGCAGGTGTAAGATTGGCGTCTTCTCCTAACATCTTCTTTAGTGTGCATGTATGCGTGTGGAAAATGATTTTTGAGCGCACGCACCATGGTGCAATCCATAAAGTATTTACGTGAAGAAGCAGTCATTTCAAAAGGGAGTTTAAACTCTGAAGGTTTTGATGTGCTAGCGTTGCATGATCCATAGTTGAGGAGCATGGCAAAGCAGAGCTGTAAGAAAAAACCCCACCGAATAAAATAATTCAATAATAAACAAACAATACCGCAATGATCTGTTGATAAAATAGAATTTTAATTGTGTATGGCTTCATACCTGAAAGGTTAATGTCATCTTTCTACGAAGCAACCTTGCTTGCAAGAAAAAAAAATGTCTTTCAGCCATCCCGCCGCAGGCGGTCGTTGTTTTGAAGTGTCCATTACGTCTCTGGAACGCACCACTTGCATTCATATGCCCTGGTGCAGTCGGACACCTGCCAGTGAAATGAATTAAAGGGACTTCCCAGCCTGGCGCGCAGCCATTGTATGGCACGAGAGTGTTTGAGCAGTGTAGTAGTTTTAGTGTTTACAACTACCCGTACGGGAGTGGTAGCTTAGTAAAGGAAATTGTCATCGGACACTTTCAGTTTCTTGGGTGTATTGTTAATTTATTGTAGGTTTAACGCACCGACGCAACACATGCGATGAGGGCGCGCCGTAGTGGAGGGCTCCGGAATAATTTTGACCAACTGGGGATGTTTAACATGTGTCAAATCTCGTACACACGGGCGTTTTCGCCTTTTGCCACCATCAGCCTGTTTATTTTTAACGTTATACGCGTGTGTCTCTAAGCTTTGGACTTCATTACCACAGTCGAACTGAGCGGGTTTCGCCAACCGGTTAACTTGACCTTAAACCTGACAATCCGTCTTTTACCCTTGTATACTTGAGACAGACCTTCCGTGCGTGATAAACTTTACGCTTCGTGAGTGGCAGGTTTCAGGAGATGACCGTTACGATATCTTATCCTTTTAGGCCAAGCCAACTTCACTAAAGCAACAATCTGCAGCTTGATTGAACATATTAAAATTGACTTTAAGCGCAGAGGGCAATGTGCAATTCGAGTAGGGCACAAAAAATTGATAACAAAGTAAGTAGTAACCAGAGTACAACGTTGCGTCCACTGGTTTCCAGCAGGCGCATAAAATAAATAGACTGTGAGCGATCGTTATAAAACTCTTATTTATGGACAGTATGTTTAGCGCGAGCGAGATCCGATAATAACTTTTGAAGGCTTCCAACAATGTGCGTAGTGCCAACCGATTTCTGAAATTAACTTTGGGTCTTTTAGTGATTCTAATTGTTCATAATTTTACTTTTTCTTCGACTGCCTCCTTCATCGATGTCTTCATGCACGATATGATGTGTTTTATACGTTGAGTATCGGCTCGCACACTTCCCATTTCGGGGAAAACACAAAAAAGGGCTGAAGGACACTTTTTGCTTACTCGCGAAAGTAAGCACATTAGCGCTATTCTGCCCTCGTTTTTTTTGCTCCTGCGATGATCACGAGAGGGCTAAACGCAACCAACATTGAGGGCCCATCCTCTCACCAGAATAAATAAATTATTTCCCTACATTCTCTCCAACTTAACGGGATATTAAAACTAAACACTTCACTGGCGCAACGAGACCAACTATATTAATCACAGCCAGATACCAATGCAACACTAACGATGACGTAAACAAGCTGTCCGCTTGTATTCGTTTGGCCAAAAAATTGACGCGAACGGCTCCACAGGCTCGATGCCGAGAAAGCGTTCTGGCTCACTGGACTACGCAAAAGTAAATAGACCATGCTACACAGGCTGCGGCTTGGAGAAGCATGGACCATAAAGTATCTCCGCAGCGTCGGCCGCGAGGACAGCCGGCACTGCCTTCTGTGTAGTCGTTCAGAGACTATTGGCCATTTGCTTAGTGTTTTGCCCAAGGTATAATAGTGAGCGAAAGGACCTTGAGGCAGCATTGCAACTATTAGACACTCGCCCTCTGTCGAAGGGAATGCTTGATCTTGTGTTTTTTGCTCTCCCGTACCGAGATCTATGTTTTGTAGGAGATTCAGTATGTTCCTTCTTCAATGTGAGAATTAAATTGTGTGAATTTAAACACAAAACTTTTATAAGCGTATCGGGTACTCGGGGACTGGAGGGACATTAGGGGCGAGCAAGGGAGAGCTGACCAGGAGGCGCTGTCTACTTTTGCATCCCAGGTAGCAAGAGTCAGTGCGTACCTTTCTGCGTGTAGTTTGTGGCGACCCGCCATAGCCATCCTTGCGAAGTAACGCTCGAGAGCAAGCCGACCAAGGACGGAGAAGAAATCGCGGATGTCGCGTGTCGTTAGGGGCATCTCGGCCGGAATTTAAACCTGTTATATACCAGCTAGCCCGATTTCATGCAGTTGAGATGACAGTTTACCGGAGTAAAAATGCATCAGGTTTTCAGACAATGCCATGTGCGCTAGCTTTGTTCAGCTTCGGGCTATCTGTGTCCATTGTGGCGCACACGTCCTACAAAGCTGAAGGATGGCACGCGCCCAGCAATGCACTAGCAGAGCAGGCGAAGGCGCTGCCATCGTGTTCAGGGAACGCTCGCTTCAGTGGCGCTCTCCTCCTTCCGTTCCTGGGACCTTCCTCCATCGGTCGTGTCGGCGGCTCGAATCAATACTCCGCGTCGCTGTTAGCGCGGCGCTGAGCAAGGCCTTCACAGTCGGGCGAAGGCACGAGCCCCACACGGGAGCACTGAGACCCCGCTCCGCTGATAGTCGTCTGAGGAACCGCGCCTCTCTCGCCCGACGCCGAGCACGTGCTTTTGATACATCCTCGAAAGAACAAAAGCCGCTTCAACAGCGTTCTTGCGCGAACATCGACGCACGTGTCTTCCCCTGCCATGTGGGCACATCCGTCAAGCATAGTGATTCAACATTTACGCTGTGACACTCAATGTTCAATTTGACTGCGCTGGACGGATTACGTGGACAGCTAGTCATTTTGTTTTACGGTGCGGTGTCAAGTGCATCGTCTGTGGATGTCAGTCTATCGCGGGAAGAGGACAATTTCTTTGTGTACGGCGATCATGTGAACTGATCAGTGTCGCACGTGTCAGGTATGGTAGTAGTAAAAACGTTTATTTCGGCCGAAACTACAGGCCGAGCAGGTCGACCGCCTGGGCGACCGGTCTGCGCTGTTCTTCTTTCCCTTCAGAGCTAAACCAGTCAGTCCAGATGGTGATGGAAAGGAATGGGGAGGCATACGAGCCTGATAGTTGAGCTCGCCGGGCAGTAAAATAGGCAGTGAAGCAAATCAATATAGGCAGGGACAGTTGGGACACCAGGGGTCAGATCGATAGCGATGGAGAAATAGACCGGAGGGAGAAATCAGACCATTCGCTTGGATGGGCCAGAGAAGTCGAGGCTCAATAACGGTGAGTGATAGCTCAGAAATAGGAAAAAAGGCGTTTGTACACATGAAGCTGAAGGAAGGCCTACTTGATGATGTGGCCCAGGGAGAGCGTCCCAACGTTCTCCTGGGCCAACTCATTGCCGTCAATCCCAGAATGTCCAGGGACAAAACGGAGGAAAACGGTGGATGGCTGCACAGCGGAGATCGCTCATTCGGCATCCTGATGAACTGCGGAGGATAGGGAGTGGTTTTGTACTTGTTTAAGGGTGACATAAGATTTGGAAAAGACTGTGTCCTAGGGTATGGGGGGAATAAAACAAAGGACTGGGGGGCATGGGCTGATGGCGAGAATCTCTAGAGACATTGTTTCCTGAGGGTGAACGTATGGGCCACTAGTTTGGGTTTCGGCTTGTGCAAAGTGAGGGGGGTACAGAGCATAATCGCGCGAGCCTCGAGGAGAGATTAAGGTGGCATCTTTGTAAGCCGTTCCCTGGGTTCCGAACACAGGGGAATGGGGCTGCGAAGCCACATGACGGCATGCAGCATGAACGACTGGGGGCATGTTCGACGGTAGGGGGAGGATACTAAGGTAGGGGGCCACGTGCCAATGGTCGGTGTATTCCAGAGGTGCACGCACATTTTCTTGGTCACCAAAAAGTTTCTCGGGCACTCTGGGAAAGGCACACAAGGTCAGCCATATTGTGTTCGCATCGGGGGTAAAGTAGAAATTTCCATGATGGGTTTAATGAGAACTAGTTAAAGTTCTGTTCTGAACTAATAGTTATTGACGTTCTGTATTCCCGGCGTACGAGAAGGAGTGCAAATGTACATCGTTGGTTTCAAGAGCCAACAAAAAATAAAACAAAACTATAAGCCGCCGAATAAACCCCAAGACCTACTAAACCCGCAAGGTGTCGACAAATTTCACTCTTCGCGCCAAAATCTGGCTAATAAAAATCAAAATAGTGCGAGAAAATATCATACGATCTCAATAATGATCACCCTAAGTCAAGTAACATAAAACCAAAAAAACGCAAAATTAATTACAAACGAAATGTAGGGAGTTTGAAGCGGACCAATGGAGTCAGATTGCGTCGCATTAGTTTATTCAGCAGCGTGCATCTTCCGATTCTGGGCATTACAGCAATCGAAAATGATGTCTTAAACATGATGCAGGGTATAAACGACACAGGAGAAAAAACAACGAAGAAAAACTCGCAATACATTAAAAATGCCAGTGTGTTCAAGTCTGAGTTACCGCAAGCAAGACGAGGCACAAGACAGGAAAAAACAAACAGGAAATTAACAAAAATTAGAACCTCACTTCAACGAAAAGGCGCCAAGAAAGTTTTTTCCAAAATGTAGGTAACCGTGTGGAGAAACCGGTGTGCCTTCGTAAATTTCCAGTTTTGGCGCTTGATTTTTGCGATCCACTGGAGTATTTTCGGTTCTGTTTGGAAGCGAAACATTTCCAACGCATTTATGCTGTAGTTTGTGCACAGCAACACGCAGCACCAAGGACTTTTGAGCCGCAAACAGGCGGCCAGACAGCGACGGGAAAACAACACGTGTGGCTGCTGTTAGGGACGGCTGCGAAGTTCTGGAATGCGACTAGATACTGGCGGCTCTGAAGACCCGGTGTTGGTGGCGAGCGTCCCTGCAAAGATTGCCTCCACAATAAATGAAGCGATGGCAAGTAGGAAATTCCAGGCGCCCTAAGTGCAGTGAACCCTAACGTCTGTCCAACGTCGGCGTGCGTCGCCTACTAATTCGGGTGACTACCGCTGGTCTGCAACATTCTTTTTGCAAAATAAAATCTTTAAATGTACACTAGAGTGAGTTTGTCAAACTTATGTTTTTGGTCCATCGACAGGCTGAAATGAACACACTTTTCATGGTTAATGCGCTCAATATAGCAGGGTTTTGTTTATAAAACCTGAAGGAATAAAAATACCATGCGGCATTTGCGGCGACCGCAACTAACAGAAGTGGTACGTATACGTCATCTGATGCGATAGGACGATTTCCAAGATCGGAAAAGTGAAACCAATTTCCGTTTCGTTTCACTGCCACAACATGCTTGGCATACGTTGTTATCGTTGCCTGGGCATTCTCGATATATAGAGAATTGGCATACCACGTTTTTGCCATGTTGTCGGCTGTGAATGCGTCAGATAAGCCTTCCAGCACCGCTTAGATTTGTAACATTCACTAGCCGACGAGCATATAGTTGCTCAACACCCTCTGGGTCATCGGGGCGCTCAACTGTGAGATGCTTCGCCCGCACCTTTTGAGCTTGCAGGGCTCGTCGTTGGGTCGTAAGGTGCGCGATCAAGAAACGAACTCAAGCAGTAGCGTGCACACCATCCGACCAAATTCTTCTTCCCGGCGTAGCAGTGAGAAGTGCTTTACCCTTGTGATTCCTGGACCACTAAAAGGATTCAAACGAGAAACCATGCTGATGCCGCGCCTTCTTCCTAGATTTCAACCGAGGATCGTCCTTGCCATCGTATCGGGTAAGCAGGACAAAATATCATTGGCGATTACCTAGTTGGCGAACTTGACCCATCTGCCGTTTGTTCATTTTTGGTTCTCCCGGAATCGTTTTTGAGCAACTATTAGTCACACGTACTTCACGTAAATCGACAAGTACTGTCGGTAAAAGTCCTCTGCAAGAAGTGCGGCTTGATTGGGGTAATGCTGCCGTTGCTGCATCACCCCAAGGACAACTATGTTGCAATACTCGTTCTTTTAAACACTAGATCTTGTTTTCGCTTGAGGCGTCCCTGTTCTTTGCCATGAGCAGACCTAGCTTTTGTAACTCGATAGCTCCAACGTGCGTTGGGCCAGTAGTCCCAGAAAACGGTTGGCACCACCAGACGCCTCTCACATTTTGAACCCGCTATAACGTGACCGACCGGGGGTTGGCACTTCGCCCCTTGTATCTTGACAAGATGGTGATAGCGTTTCCTGAGTCAACCACCAGGCTTTGCCAAACGCATGATTAAGAGTCAGTGCTGCCACACCAGAGTGAGCAATTTACACTGCAACGCTTCTTCCTCAGATAGGCCCAACAAGCCATGCAATGAAAGCTCTAGGTGTAACATTTAAATATAAGAAAGCAACAGCCTGTATTACGGAACGGACTGATGTAGAAGATATAGTTCGAATTAAGCGGAAGCAGTGGGGTTTGGTGCAGGTCATATTATGCGCATTAGGGATAACAGGAGGTCCATCCGTGTAGCGGAATCGTTTGCAAGGGATGTTAAAAAAACTAACAATATAGCAAGGATTCGACACACGGACAAGCTAAGGAAAGCAAAGCAATAAAAAATACTCGACAAACGTATGATATATCTGGGTACACATTCTTTGTATGCGCACTCGTCTTGTAGTCGACCCAGACAGGCTGGTGATGATGGTGAGGATAACCGCGTTTTGTCCACTGCGACTGCCACAAAAGAAGGGTTTCACTGCCAGCCTCTATCAATTCTTGCGCGCGTTCGCGTATAGCGGCGATAACGCTTATGTTATGCTGTATTGTAAGATCATCACAATAAAGAATAATGTAGCGTAAAAACGGTACCATCAAAAGCATTCGTTTTAGCGCAACTCTCAGAAATGAGCCAAAGTATTTGAGCTTCATGGGTGGTGCCCCGTGTTAAGTGTGAAAAAAGATGTACTTCTCACAAACACCAAAGATTAGTTGCACTTAAAAAGACACCAGCAACAGCAGTTAACACATTGTTCATTAATCCGCATGAAACTCCTCTATCTCTTTTGATAGATATCATGACTCCTCCTCCACCCTTTGTACACATGCGGTTTCTCGTGACCACGCACCCGAAGACAAAAACCGTCGGCACATTCTGCTTCAGTCGCTTCTCGGTAAGACAAAGAAGGTTATTATCATTTCTTTCTTCTATAAAACACAATTACAGTGAGAATTAACAGTAATCTTAGGATGTGCGCTTACAAGCTTTTGCTCGAAAACTACTGCAGCAGCGCCCACAACTAATCGCCGCTCGGTCGGGGCGCCCGGAGCTTCCCCTCAAGCCCCGCGCCCTGCGCCCGTGCGGGGTGGGAGTATTGCACATATTTTAATGAGTGCGACTATCGCTCACTTGTTGACAAATGCCTGGAAGTACAAGACAAACAAACGGTGTCAGGGAACCGCCGCTGGCTATTGAGGAGACGAGCGGTCGTCACCCATTTTTTCGGATAAAGAGAGCTTGCACAATGAGCGGGATATTTTCTCTGATGACGCAACTTGAGTGCTGTTGCTTATTTCGTGCTTACGCCTTTTCCGAAAACACTCAGCATCACGCTTTCAAGACGAAAACAAAATAATGGCGCCAATACAAATGACAAGAAAACATAAATGTTTCACTCGCCTCAAGCACCTTTTGGCCTGGCTTTTTACAAGCCGGAGAAACTGAATAATGAATAAAACTGCAACAGAAATCACATTTTGGGTGCTTACATAGTGGAGGGCTGGCTAGTGGAGGGCTGATTAAGTTTGACCACCTGGGGATCTCTTACGTGCGCCTAAATCTCAACAAACCCGCGTTTTGGTTTTTCGCACCAATCAGAACAACTGGCAGCCCCGGCATGGTTTTAATCCGTGACCTTGGGCTAATAACAAACAACCATAGATAAAAAAATCTTTGAGGTAAGCTCATTTGTTACAGTAAGGACAAAGGTTGCATTTTCTAATTTATCGCAATCAAGCCTAAAATACGATTCTTCGTACAGAGAAGTCTAATCTAGAGCCGTCTCAACGAGAGAATTCTTTCCAGAACTTAACAGCCATCTGTAAGTATTTTCCCTTGAGCGTCTGGACTGTGTTATGTTCCAACTTGGGAATATTGCTGGGAGCTGAGGCACCCCTAAATGCATGCAAACTGCAATGCTACTTTTGATCACTCTCACGTAAAAACAATTGTCAACGGTTGGTACTTGTACTTTCTGTACACCCAAGAGCAGATATTTACGGACCGCGAAAGCAGCAATTTTGAGTTATTTCTCTGCCGCACGCCAGCCCGGAGTACTATGTGTGGTACCTTTCATTAGTTCAGTACTTATACGACATCTCGCATGCATTCGACAGTTAGTCGGGCAGCCATAGGAAGAGAAGTAACCTAAAATATGCCACTTCCCTGGTCCGTAAACTTTTGATCGTGGCTGCACATGTATCCGCAAAATTGTGTTTTGTTTAGCAAACATGATTTTTTTTACTTTCTCTGTATCACCAATGCATGAACCAAAGCTCCGGGCTACAGCAAAAAAACTGTATATATTACAAACAACACGCCGGTACAAATGAAAAATAATAATAAAGTCTCCTTCTTTGTGCGAGAAACTTGGCTCACATTAATGGCGATAGCTTGTATTCTTTTATGTGATTGTCGGCAGCAATGGCACTAGTCAGTGAAGCAGCTTTCAAAAGCTATTACCGCATTGTTTTTCCTATAAAAAAGAATTATAATGATTACGTTCATTCAATGCAGTGACCTAAAACCAAGCGCATTGGTTGTCCTGCTAACTGGACACCCATATGCCGGTTTTTCAAGCATGAGGCTATATAAAACCCTATCCACCTACGCACTCAAACAGAATGATGAGCTTTGACTCAGCACCTGTGTGCGTGGAAGCGCGAGGCATGCACTGGGATGTAATGTTGATTGATTGATTCTAGGGTTTAATGAGCCGACGCAACACAAGCAATGAGCCTTGCCGTAGTGGAGGCCTACAGATTAATTTTGACCACCTGGGGATCTTCAACCTGCGCCGAAATCTCGTACACACGGGAGTTTTTGCTTTTCGCCTCCATCAGAAAAGCGGCCGCAGTGACCGGGAATCGAACCCGCGACCTCGTGCTCGCAACGCAACGCCTTAGACACTGAGCCACCGCAGCGGGTTGGGATGGTATGTTGCATCCCCGGAAGCAAACGAACCAAGCCTGTGTTTTAACGTAATCATCTTTTGTCTTGGTGAGAAGCCGCGCTTTTGCTACCCCGGTGAAAATATAGCGAAACCATGTACGCCATGACAATTAGGGGGAAATTCGTTAGTTTCTATCTCGTTTCGTTCGACCGCATTCAAACTAATTTTTTTAGTCATGAAGGTGGGAGGCAGAAGGGTTGAGAAAATGCGATGACTAGAAATAGGCAACATAGGGACAACTCTACCAGCGGAGCAGCTCTTCCTGCCCTTGCTTATCTAAAAATACGTACCAACTAGCAGTCTGCACTGCGGACAGGCAGGTTTACTGGCGCTTATTTGGCAGAGCGTGGTACATTTGTTAACAAGCGATCGATAGTGACATGCCTGCAATGCTGATTGGCAGCACGTGGTGTCGGCGCGGTGTCGGCAGCTGGCACCATGCTACTCTACCGCGATGTGATCAATTTTGGTCCCCGATCACCTGGTCTGAAATGTTAGGCGGGTCATGTCTACACGCGGCCATCGCAGACACGTCGTACGTACCGTACGCGACATAGTGCGTACCTAAGACAATCTCCTAATATCTGGGGAGGGGGAAGGGAGGGCGTATAAATTTACCAGGGCTGTTTGTTGGTCAACCGTTGGAGAGGGTCGCCGGACGCTTTAAGGCTTCGAATGAAAACGTTATAGCGATGCTTTTCACGTACTGCGACTGCTTCAAATCACCGTAACTTTTGCAGAAGCCATAAAAGCCCTTTAGCGCTTCTAATAAAGAAAAAAGTAATAACTTCACTCGTTATTGGTAAGAGATATTGACCGTCTAAAATGAGGTTGTATGGTTAATTTTCGCAACAAAAGAGTCGCAATAAAATCTTAATTAAATTAATGTGACGGCACTACACAGGGCAGAACCCTCTATTAAAAAAAAGCAAAAAGCGCTGCATTTCTCCATATTTCTTCTAGCAATCAGGGGATCGCACGGTTGAGACCAGAAACATTAAAAATAGAAAAATGACTATCTTATGCATGATCGTTATGATTTAGTTCGATCTTAAGTAATTATTGCATCGGAGGTGTCAGCATTGTTTTCCATTATCATGCGAACGGTTTTGTTGTTATTACCTCATCATGGGGCTGATATTTACAGCCTTCTTTTTGTGGTCGCGGGCACAAACTTCGTGTAATGTAGGAGCAGACGATAACGGGGACTGTTACGGACGTGAGGTATAACGCTAACAACAGAACATCAAAACACAATAAACAGAACATTGAAACATTGAAAGCCTAATTATGCTACTAAAAGTAGTGAAAAGCAGTAAATAGCTACGGGAAAGAATATTTTGTGATGCCCTAACCTTGTTTAGCTCGCGTTCAGATCAACGTTATTGGATTGCAGTACGGTAATAAGGAAAATTTCAAGTAATAAATTGTTTGTTTTTCGCTAGCTTTCACCTTCCCTGTTTATTTGATAAAACTTATCAGGTGTTCATTTATCTTTTGTAAGGCAATATCAGGTAGTTTGGTGGTGAGTTGTGGAAGCTGAGCATCAAATTACGCTGTGTTTCCTGAGAGTTATACGTTCCCACGTGACTCATTGCTTGCGTTTCACGCACGCAAAACACACAGCGAATTCACAAGTATTTACGAAGTCGAGGATAGTTTCTTGCTTACATGAATCTCAAAGCCCAACTCTACAGCGCAGAAAACGTTTTGTTTTACATAATCTGCACCCAATAGGTTTCGTTTGCCAACCCAGCTAGGCCTATCAGTGCGCTGCTGCAGTCGTCGGCTTTATGTAAGTGCACGCAATGCTGTGCAAAAGCACTTCTGGTTGCATACTAGGTATTTTTTATTCTCCCCACAAAAGCTATCACCGATGATTGCGAGCTCATGAACGAGAACTAGAAACCTATAGGTGGGACCAAGAGAACTGTAAGATAGTGTTAGCTTAAGTACACCTTTTATAAAGCTATATTGGTTCAATTGCGGAGCTTTTTCTTTAGGATCCACAAAGCCACGATGCCTCCAAGTGCCTTCGAGAAACTCATATCCGTTGCTGGCGCTGGACTGTTAAATAAAACAAGGAGCTGGTTGCCAAACATGAGTTACAAAAAACCGTTTTTTACACGAAAGTGTTTTATGCCGGTGTACACAAACCTCACCGACGTCATATCCGTCACGGAACTGGCATCACCACAAAAGTTGCATTGACGCTTCGGCGCTAGGATTTGAGCCCACGATAGGTCTGGCCGCAACGGGACGTGTGAAACGCTTTGCCAACGGAGCCATGAAGTCATGCCCGAACAGCTGCACAAACGCGTCTTATGTCTTTCCTTCTAACTTCTTCATTCAGATAGTGCGGCCGTCTAGGAGAGGAGAAGCGAAGTAGGCGTAATGACGCTAATGAGCGCCGATAGTTGGCGCCTCGATAGGGCAGCGTATAGCGGCGGAAGCTGCTGTATTTATCCTTCCGCCGCCTATGTAGAACACCAGCTTGTGGAACGCCACTGCCGCGTTCCACAAGCTGAGTTCGACGCAACGCCAGCGTATTGCGTACATGCCTCGGTGCAGGACCAATGAGGTCGCACATTGGCCGGCCGTACATTGCTCGCCAAGCACACCCACAAGACTGCTGCCGAACCGCAAATCATGCTTTTTTTATTATAGAGGATAGTGACTTTACCCAACGATTTGCTGACAGCCCTTTCGGTTTCCTTCACGCGGTTTGCGAGCGCCTGGGGTTTCAGTCGGATCTATGCAATGCTCCGGCGCGTGTAACCCAGTGTCTAGTGTTGATGCGTCTAACGGCCATACCGGTGAAATATGAATAGCGACGTGCATGTTTATATCGATGCACACTAAACATTCAACTGCTCCTGTGAAGGCACACTTTCCTTTTCGTGTTTTACCGATTCGTATGAAAGAAGGATCAACCACATTTTTTGTAAGAATTAACAAATCATGTTGGCTAAACTAAACACTCTGCTATCAACACATGAGCTGTTTCATGTTTCCTATATCTGTGCGGATCATTACCAGAAAATTCGTCTTGGCGAAGCGGAGAGAGGGGAAATGCTAAACCAAGAAGCATGAAGGAACGTGCGATTGTATAAGGAGCCCAGGAGGAGGTGTGGAGTGCGCGATTTAACAAAGCAAAACTCTTTCCGAGGTAGGAATCGAACCTTGGCTCCTCGCTTTATAAAACCGGCACCAGTCCGAATGCGCCATCATCATATTCGTGGCGCTCAGCATTTCCCTTAGGTTCGTAGCGTGGGAGTTGGTGTTCACTTTGGCTGAGTTGAAGTGGACTTTGTATTCTGACTTTAGAAATTCAAATTGTGAACTTTATGAAGGTGGATTGTGGACTTCGATTTTACTCATTCTTTATGGTGTTTTTTAACCATGTTCCTCTCAAGCAAGGGCAGACCTGAGAAAGCCAAGTTAACGCTAGTGAAGATCACCAGGACTCCTGCTTCCTGATTCTTCGCATCTCTATTGCCAAGGTGGCTCAACTTTTTGTTATTATTTTGCTTGTCAGGGCATGTGTGGGTGTATGTGCGTGCTTAAGCGTGTGCTCGGGTATTTCTGAAGTTTATTTTATTCCACATGTTTCTTACATTGCACTTAAGTGCATTGTCACTGTTTGTGCATTTAAATATGGAAATTCTTATTTCTCATCAAAGCCTACATAACCGTATGAGAAATCTCTTCCCATTACCTATATTTGTCTTATTACTATTTTCCACCTTACGTAAACGGACAGCGAAGGGAATTGTACTCCGTGTTCATTGGGCTTACTTAATTAATGTTTATGTGTAGGACGAGTTCTAAAACTTTGCGGTCGAGTTCCGCACCTGACGCTGCAAGAAAAGTAAGCTTGATACTGTTCGGACACTTACTGACAACATGGCAGGCTGAGAAAATTTTTGTGCCTATAACCTCAAAACTCAAAAACATCTAAAAAGCAATTAGCTGTTGTTAACGTATCAATTGAAGCAAACTGTTTTTGTCCGTTGTCAACAACTCGACGGATATTGTAATTACGCTTTTACAATAAAACCCCTAGGATAAAAGGTTTGCCATTATTTGGCAAACGTGTCTCACAGTGCCAATAAAGGTTAATAAAAAAATAACAAGAATGACTGTAGCTAAGCGCCCCCACAGGACCAAAGACTTGGATTTGGTCGCGTAAAAGCACTTACAACCTTCAATAATAAAGCTTTACTCTTGGCCATGGAAAAGGCACTGCATGGTGTTATTTTTCATAAGAAAATTCCAGCAAAACAACTCAATGGGGTGAAAAAAAGCTCCTTTTCAGAGTAAAACATTGCTCTCACAAAAGGTGGGACGAATTACTAACAATAACTAAATAATTATAAACATTGACTTGTCCCGCTTTCCCCACGTCCTACCAACTCTTTAGTCGTCCGCAATGTCTTTGAACGCCCTTGCGGACATCGTCTGATTCTTTTTTTGCCTCGAATAAGCTGCATGCGTAGCGTGATGCATAATTAATTTTTGCCCTTGAGGAATGGATTTGGTTCTCGTCGTCTGAAACGATGCGGAAGGGGTGCGGCCATAAAACATCGCGGTTTAGAAAACGCCTTTGTCGGGTGCGCTTTTCCTCGGTGTCCCCACATAGCGTAGCGTCGAGACCGAGCCCAGAACGGTGAGCATGAATTGGGGCTGCTTCGTTTTTTGTTGTTGTTGAATTGTGGCGCTAGAACTCATCTTTAATGTATAAGTGAGCGTCACTGGTCAGGAGACCGATATTCGCGGTTAAGGATGGTTAACAAGCATATCCGGGTGTTCACAATAACAATATCAGAAAGTTCACAAAAAAATATAAAAGTTATGGTACAGCTCATGAGCTGCAGATTTAAATATTGCGAGTTTTTACCCAAGAGGCATCGAACAGGCAAGCGGCTCTACTGGCTCACAGAAGGAATTCAATGTTAGACCTTTTTGTGCAGCACTTTTCTCTTATAGAAAACACTACTGGCATTTTTAAACGTACTTTGTTTGCTTCGCGCGAGTTACTCTACCATCCCATGCACGAGAAAGCGAAACCTTAAATCTTAATAAAGTTGAACACGTGTCTTTCAGGCTCGCGACTGCACAACACTCTCACTTATACTTCACAAACGAACAGTCAGGAGTGACGATACTGTATGCGTAGAGACGATAAGTAGAAAAGTGTTTTAACAACAATTTGTTTAAGATGGTGGTTGGGATGGCGAACTTGCGCCTGAAAACCTCGCATGGCCGCATCGCGCGCGCCGACATCGCTTAATCGTAGCTTTGCCTCGCCGCGCTCTGGCGGGACTGTCGGAGGTGTGATAAAACTGTCGGAGGCGCGATACAGAGGGTACAAGCACGGCTCTCAAAACGCGTCACGTGGTGGCTCGCTCTATCCCTTGTTGCGACAGGTGGTGCAGTTTTGGCGGTGCAGCGAAAAGAATTGACGCTAAATTGAAACAAGCCAAAAACCGAGAATCGCTAACGCTAATCAAGCTCTTAGTAAGCGTCCCACATGCCAGACCACAATGGCTGAACAGTGGCTGCCTAATGAGTTCAAAAATATGGAGCCAGCGCTCTCCCCGCTGTGCCCTTCGCTACTCTTGGAGCATCACCGAAAGCTGGTTGGCCCGCGTACATTGTAGATGTTTAATTACCGATTGTTTGTTGCTCGTTGGGAGGCTAATGACGGCACCAACCGAAAAACATGACCGAGTCTCGAAGCACGACGACGAAGAAAACTTCGCCGAGTCTCACAGCGTAACCACGCTAAACCTAGCCGAACCAAGAATAAGCTAGGTGGTGCCGTTAACGTCGGTGTCTGCCCAGTATTCGGGCCACTAGTTTGAAGCTACCGCAACATTTTTCACAATGCAAATAGGGACGTTCCTGCTACCACTCAAATTCATAACATGCTCATATACACGCTTTCACCGAAACAACTCCCATACTGCGTTCTGCGACAGAAGTATTAACTGTGCAAACGCCTTTTTGCGTTATTTGTGTCGACGGTACTACAATACTTGCTGTTAGTGGAAACACCGAGGCCGTAGAACAGCTTTGTATCCCGGTGTCAAATTCATCGCGAAGGCGGACAAACATCTCGCGTGACGCGTCTTCATGATTATTTTCTCACTGTACATGGATGCACATGCGTGTTGATTCAATCTCCGGAATAACATAATTAGAGTACTACTGTGTCCCGGCGTACTCTAATTGAGGCAGTTTGATCCTCGTTCCGTACATTGTCTTCGTCACCTCTGAGCGGTGAATACACGAAATACAGTCCTTCACTCCAAGCGAAATAGCTAGAAACATACAAAAAGGACAGCAGCGGTGTACCGCTGTGTGTACGGTGTTCGCATCCGGAACTGTCGGTTACGGGAACTTGGATCAGAAAATGGTGTTTTATTTACTTCTTGGTGTTTCTGAGGTGATGCGGTGGCAGTAACATATTGCAAGTACTAGCGTTACGAACAACTCTCTGCGTGTTGCGTTAGTTAAGTAACGTACTCGTTACCATTTACATATACTGACGGGTAGCGTGCTTGCGTCAATATTTCGGAGTGACGTGCAGGATGAAATTACTCGTCACTCGTTACACTTGATCACAGAAACCCCTCCCCGTCGTTTCCCCGTCAGAAACGCCTGTTTCTACTTGCAATTCTTTTCCCACCACAGCTGTGCCAGCGCCTGGTCCCATTGAAGCTTAGTCTGAAATCGCGAAAAACACACCCAGTTACCCTAGCCGACTGCCTCACTCGCTCTGCAGTCATTGGGATAAATCCTGCCCGCAACAATTTTTACAACCTACGTCCAGATTCAAATAAACCATATAAAGTAAAAACTTATACTCGCCCGCATGCCCCCACGCACATACGCATACGCAGACACACTCACATGTACACATTCAAACACCAGCACCCCCGCACAAAAATATGGGTGGATAAAATGTTTCCAAGTTAAGCCTCTCTTCATCCACCTGTGACTGCGATGCTATGTAAATGTTTGAGCAGTTGTAGCTGCTGAAGCACTTTTCCATACTTTTGCGGTTCGAAGGTAGCTATTCCTATTGGAATTTATTTCTGGATGCACCCACGCTGTCTTTTACATTTACTTCCCTTGTGTTAAATGTCGTTAACGGTTACAATAAGGGAACTTTTCATTTGTGGACAGGTACAAACAGTAACCACAAAGTAAACGGCCTTACCTTTTGTGTTGCTGGCGATGACGGTAGCGCTTTACAGTCATTCATTCAGAGGTAATGTAGGGCGGTTACGCGTGCCATTGTGTTGGTAACACTAAAGGTATTTATTAACTTCTTTTCGGCAACGCCTCAAACCCTGCCGAGGTGACGGTCGGAATAACAATTACCGGAGTCAAGCTTCATCAACCTAGGGCGTGCGTGCGAAAAAATGTTTTGCTTGTACTCAGGTACGCAACTCATTCTGCTACGAAAGCTAAGCGTTCGCCGCGTGCGCCCACATTCGGTGTATCAAGACCCTCTGCGGATAGACTTCGTGGGACCTCTTAGCAAGTGCCATGTAAGGATATATGGCACCATTGTGTCCTCAACACGAACAGTGCCGCAAAGCATTTGTGTTGCAATGGATTTGTGGAACTCCCGGTTGGTTGGTTTGCATTTCAACGTATTATGTCCTCGATCAAGAAGTTGGCTCTCCCTCAGTAAGCTTATAGTTGCAGTGAAGCACCCTTTACGGGCACTTCCCTATACACGACGCGAATACGCAGCAGCCTCCAATGTCGGGTCACCGTTGTAGAATTCATCACTGGCGACTCTGGTGATGGGGATAAACACCAATGTGACTGTTGCAAGCGTTAGCTCCGCGTTCATTCTTGCTTCAATGCAAAAGGCATATAACGCGCATCACCAAGCGTGCGGAACTAAGATAGCGAGAACACGCTCACAAAGAGCGCCTTTGCTGACGAAAATTAGGGTCACCTCCAGCAGCCAGGTGCGTCATTTCATGCATTATTTATACCTCACCGGATCGCTCCATGTTGGCTGCTAAGCTGTAAAAATTGCAATCGGTTTCGCGGCGTAGATTCTGGCCCCTCTGCGCTTGAGGCTTATCGCTTTTGTCACGCGGGAAAGCGGGAAGGGGGGGGGGGGGGAGGGCAGCCGTAAGCAGCACCTGTCCCTAAGACGTGTGCCGCAGTAATAAACAGCACTTGGTGGCCCACGATAAGTTCACGTAAATGTGCGCGCGTGCAGAATCTCTTCTATCTGGGGAGCTATAAAAGGAAAGCCGCGCGGTGTTCTCCGCGTGATTTGTTACGTCCCATTACGTCTTGTCCTTACCTCCACGCCCCTAATGGAAAGCGTACCGCCTGGTCCTCGCAGGTGAAGGAGAGTTATGTTGAAGGGAAGGTGGGCTTGTCCTGGGTTCAGGGTTGGAAACAACAAAAGCAAGAGACAACCCAAGAGGTGGCGTGGCGTCGCTAACTACAGTAGCTGTAACATTGTGGAGATGGGTTAGCGTACACCCCCCCCGGAAAACCGAGTTTAGGGTTTGTTCGTTTATTAGCAGCAAATAACGCTGCACCCAAGCCGGGTCGTTTCTTTGCAACCACTACTTTTTTGTGTTATTCATTGTGTGGGGGGGAGAGGAGGTAATATTTATAATGTTTGCACATGGTCAGCTAGAGCAATGCTGTAAAACGCTAAATCGCTTCTGGTGTAAAGCAAGGAACACTGAAACAATTTCAGAAGCAACACGTGAGCGGAGCAAATCATGTGGGAGTGTATTGGTATCCTCGAGCCATATTTAGCTTAGCATTTTATATTTTTGGAGAGAGACTTGCGCATTTATAACTTCAAACTTCCGGTTTACCTACATGATAGCTATTTAAGGAGTTTTTCTACTGTATACGTGTTTTTTTGAAGTCTTTCTTTTTAATGTAGAGAATATTGGCAAACGCTTTCAAAGTTTGCTAAAAATACCTATTAATCAAGAAGTGAAGCTCAGCACAGTTACACAGTTGTTTTGTGAACAAGCGTTGTAAAATTTGTTGTATGGTAGTAAAAAATTCTGAGTACCTGTATCGTCAGTCCCCTGTAATTGATCTGTCGACACATTGCCGATGGTGCGCTGCCTGTTAATCTCACGGAATGGGGCCATTGATGACTGAATACTTTTAACTAATAGATATAGCATTATTGGTCTTAACTGTTGTAAAATATTCGGCATAACACTGTCTTTGAATAGAGATCGGAACTTACTGGTACTCTGGAAGGCAACGAATTTTATCTGATCACGGAATTTTGTACACCACTCCAGTAAGCCTTCGTTTCTTGATTCCGTCCTTTACAGCCACAAGTTCATGCCTCAGCTGGCGCGCGAGGATATGAGCGACTTGCCCTTCGTTGAAGCGCAGACCCCGAGCAAGAGATTCGCCCACTCCAGGCACATACAGGATCGCGGGTCGGGTTTTCGGAACGTAAAAACCATCTGTGCCATCGTACGGGCTATATCAAAGGTTCAGATCAGCCGCTCAGATCAAGCTCGAACTTGCGCAGTCGGCATTTTTGCCAACCTACCACGTCATCCTCGGACCCCTGTTCTTGCCGAGGAGCTTGATGCGATGAAGAGATTGCGAAGCAACGCGGATATCGTGACACTTCCTGCTGCAAAGGAAACGCCACCGTTATCCTAAATACAAAAAACACGTTAAAAATGTCCTCTCCCTCAGAACGACAGTATGTACACCCAAGAGCAGAAGTTTACGGACCACGAAAGCAGCAATTTTGAGTTATTTTCCTGCCGAATTGCATCCCGGAGTACTATGCGCCCTAGTTTTCATTAGTTCAGTACTTATACGACATCTCGCATGCATTCGACAGTTTGTCGGGCTGCTATAGAAATAAAAATGACCTAAAATTGTCATTTCCTTGGCTCGTAAAATTTTGATCGTGGCTGTACATGACGCTAAAACGGGACCCTAGCCTAAAAGTGGAAAGAATCTTGCAAATGCTCTTGGCAGACGTGTTTCGGTTAATTCCCCTGCAACATGAGTAGATGTATTTCAAGCTTTTCTGCCACTGCAGTTCAGCACCTGCTTTATATGGACTCCCGAAGAACCGCAAACCAAACGTTGCCATGCGACCGACTGGACACTTCACAATTTCGCCCTTGTACCACCTGTCGGGATATGTGCAAAAAAGATTTTGCACCACTTGTTGTAAAGGGTTTAAATTTTATACTAAACCCTCGAAATTCGCTGTTCACCAGCAGACCTGTGGACTTTGGTGGAGGTTTGCCAGACCGCCTTGCAACATGACAACGGCTTGTGTCAAAGAACCCCAATGGAAACGTATATTTTGCAGCTGTTGCAGTGCTGGCTCGAAAAAACATATTTCATTTTCCAGAGGGGGAGCGCGGAGTGTACAAGCAGGCCCGTGGCACCGCCACGGGCGCATCTGTCTTAGGGACAACCACCAACCTTACCAAGGAAGTTTTTCAAACTCGCGCACAGTCTCCATTGGAACGACGCCCCAATGTCTTTCCGCGTTATATGGACGGTTGCTTTTGAATTATCAAAAGGGACACATTAGGTGTCTTTGCAGATCATGTTGCGTTTACATTGTGTCCCGGGACAATAGGAACCACATGGAAGAATACGTTCAATTCTTGTCAAGAAGGACGCTGCAGGCAGTCTTCCTTTCCTGGACGTAATCTTGAATTCACAGCGCAAACACGAAACGAGGACGATAGGGAGGGCACGACATCCCTATCGTCCTCGTTTCGTGTTTGCGCTGTGAATTCAAGATTATGGAGCACCAACTCGCCCAAGCATCAACTTTTCCTGGACGTGTTGGCTAAACGTCCTGGCGACCACCTTTCTCCAAGGTTTACAGAAAAAAAACCCACACAGGACACTACGTCCATTTTAATTCCGTTCATCCAGCCTGTCGTAAACGCCCTCTCATGGCTTCCCTCACCAAACGCGACAAAAACTTGTGCTCACGTCCAGATGATGGAGCTGATGGTCTACGCCAAGTACGCCTAGAGCTTGGAAATTGCGACTACCCCAAGCACTGCATGGATCCCGTGCTCCGACAGTAATCACGCCCATCAGGACCGGCTGGTCTTACTTGCCGTGCCTAGCCGCGGTCCCGCACGTGCCAGGCGTGAGCGAGTCTTTGGCTCGAGCTCTCCGCTCATACGATGTGAACGTAGCTTACGTCTTCGCACTCAGGCTGAGGCACGAGCTGGTGGCTCTCAAGGGCGGAATCAAGAAAGAGAGGTTTCCCGTGGTGGCGTACAAAAATCCCTGCGCGGCGTGCGAGTATTGCTACGTGTGCGAAAGAGGCGACTTCGAATGACGATTGTGTGAAAGCAAGAACGACGTCAAAACCGAGAAGATTGCGTCGAATGCGCTTGCGGAACAAGTGGGAGCCACGGCACGCGAAATAGTTTTGGAAGATGCAACAGTCACTGCAGGGAAAATAAATGGTTGTCAAGCCGATATCTTTACACCCTAGAGACTCAAACGATGTAAGAAACCCTGAACCACAATTCAGGCAATCTCCCGCCTACGTATGCAGGATGCCTGGGCCGATTACTTCGCTGCACTTCAAGGTTTCGAGCGTCGGGCTTTTCCGTTCTGTAAAAAGGCTTTCCTATGGAAGCCGAAATGTCTTTTTTGCCTTTCTAATAAAACTGTGGTCTTCGATCGCACGTGTTCAACTATAAATCTTTTACTTGACCAGCCGAGATTTCTTCAAAACTTAGATATATTAGGCTACATAAATAGCTTGGCAAGCAGCTTAAACACTGGACTAACCGCGGTAGCCGTAGCGTATAGATTGTGTTATGTGGCGTGAAGAATTTAAGAGGACCGGGCACTGTAAAAACCTCCGTGCATTCTACACTATTTCCTAGAGGGAGTTTCCATACGAAAAGGCTCCTGCTTCTGTATTCTGTTGGGGTCCAACGAGGCGTACGCCGCTGTACCCAAACTACGTTATTTTCCTTTGAGGTGCCTGAAGCTTGCTGAGAACTTTACAGGAATAAAAAAAATTCGAAGCTGCCGGCGCAGTGTAATAAATCAAACATCGTCCACGCTCGAAAGGGCCAAGCACAACAGTTTCGTGCACAATTCTTTTTGCTAGCTTTAACTATAAATTGCGCATATATTGCAGCAACGACGGCTTGTAATGTATGTTTAAAGCGATCACAGTTGCAATGGCATTATTTAAAATACGAAAGGGGGCCAGTAAAGATTGATGATGTTCGTTTCCCCGAAGTCCGGTGCCGCTCAGGAACCCTATCGCCCGGGCTCCGGTTGATTTGCAAGAGTCTCGCAGGGTGATGGTATTGAAATTTCCGGAGATGGTGGTCAAATTGACGAACTCAGGGCATTTGGATTTATGAGGGAAACGACGACTTTGTATACAACTATTTACGTAAAAAATAACTGGGTACATGAATAACAATAATGAAAAACTTTGAACTTCAAGTTAGACACTAGCTCCAAGTGCGTGCAAGTCACTCAGGTTTCTCAGCTGCGTCTACCTCTGCTATGCTCGAAGCGTACACAAACCGCTCGAGAAACGACGACCCGCCTAGTTGCCTGGGCCACAGCTGCTACCCTAAAATTCCGACGCGGTCCTCCAGCCTACCTCTCGCTTAGGGGGCTCACAGATCCCAACCTAGCTTCAGCGGTCGAGACTCGCTGTCTCGCCGGAACTGCCTAGCTGAGCGCTCAGACAAGAGCGCTGTTTTGCGGCCAAGTTTGGCCTTATAATACTTCGGCATTACTCTCTGTCTAGCACGCCCCTCTAGCTTTCGTACACGCGTTAATGAGGGCCCAAATTCACGCGGAAAGCTGTCATCCAGCCACTTGCGGAACATTCAATAAACAACACCACCTTCGGGTCAAAAGCCGGCGCGCGGGCGAGCAAGCACGCGGCGGCGAGTACGCATGCCTCAGAAGGGAGGGGCTGAAAAGCGGCGACTACCGGAAGGTAGCCCCGCCGAAGGTGGCGCGCGACAATGGGATCTCGAGGAAAAGCCACCGCTGCCGTGCTGTCAGACGACGATAATTACCCTTTCGTTGCCCTGCTTCGTCAACAATCCTCGGAACTTGGCGGGGCTGTCGGACATTCTTAAAGGGGATCCTTCCCGCGGCATTCCTCTGTTAAGTCAAGCCGTCTCCCGAACGCACCGAAGTGAATTAGCGGCGGCCGCAGCGTAGTGTCGGCAGCGCTGTGCCGCCAGACCGAGCGGGGGGGATCTATCCTTTCCCGCGCAAAGCCGCGGTGCCTGGCCACTGACCTCGTGAGTGGACCTTACAGGGCCCGAATATTTCGTTTTCCAGCATGGAAAGTGTTGGCAATGTCCGATAGCTTGGGACAGCGCGGACGCCGTGGCGTTAACGTATATTATGCATTAGGCGAATTTTCAGAAATTAGAGTTTTATATTCGTCGGCCGCTTTTCGCCCAGGAGGCTAGACTTGTTGAATATTGTGTCTTTTTGCTGTAGAACCGTTATTTATTTTTGAGATTTAAATACTCGCAATGGTCTCGAAGGGGTGGCTGCAGGAGGTAAACGCTGTAATGAAGTTGTCGAAATGGGGGGAAAGATGGCTGGTAAGTCCCGAAGTCTTTAAACAATGCTCCCGCGTGTCATTCGCGAGAACACCCTTCTGGTTTTGAAAACAAAAAACAGCGCAGCCCTATGCCGGAGTATCACATATATTGAAGAGTGCGTAAAAGTAGAGTGAAGAACGAGAATATGTACTATAGTAGTCGGTTCGTTTGCCTGAAGTTTTCGATGCGTGTTTTAGAATACAAACTCAACAGTTTTGTGTCAAGACCCATTTTAACAGAGAACGTTATATTTAGGACCACCTTTACCGGTGGTCCCGGTGACGCATTTTCGCATTCACGTTTCGGGAGCGTCACAAATATCGCGACAGAAATAAGCACCCCCTCCAATATCCGTAAGCCCGAAATGAAACGAACATGCGTCGCTCGTACGTGACAGTCAAGCGTACAAACATGCACGCCCGAAAAAACACGCCAGCTTTACTCGGTGTTTAGGGGACCACGAAACGACCCGCCCTTGTAACCACACCCCGATTACGATGGCAACACGAACGCATTCGCCGACCCATTCATCGTCCCCACGGTCACGAAATTAGTAACAGTCCGCTGCATGTGTAACTTCTACTACGAATGACATTCGGTGTATACCTGCTCAGAGATATGTAAACAGAAAGGAGAGATGAAAGAATACCACCCGAAATGAATAGGTAGGAGGAATACGTGATATTGGCGATGCTTTCTACCTGTATGGGGAGCGGCTGTAAGAAGGGGGGTGAAAGAACCGCGATAACGGAACATGGAGCAATGAAGGATACCAAACCGCCTGCGCGACCAAAGCAAATTGTGGGAACTGGGAAGCCTAAGCTTCTAGTGGCAGTGTTCTATCTGGGACGAGCCAGGCGACACGACCATTGTTCGAAGCGGTGACTCTCGGCTCGGTTTGAATGGTTGTCCGGTGCAGTCGCGTTATTACGGTCATATTCCCGAAGCCCGCTTAGAGGCCCTGTTAGGCTGCGTGGATTCTTCTTATGCACTCCACAGACAACTCGTATACGGCTCGGTGTTCGATGTTGGCGTGCGTTTTTTTTTTCTTTACTGCAGCATGTACTTTTTCGTTGCCCGTTTTTAGCTACTTTCATAGTGGTACCCGATCTCCTCAATTTCCATGCACAACTAGGGTCTCGTTGTGTGACAAAACCCACTGTTTCCTGTGCGTTTCAAATGAAGTGTAGAGCTAATGTAGTGAGTCGTACCTCACCACTGCGAATAAACAAAAGCGAGGCAGAAGCCCCTATGTACACGGTGAAAATTGGAGAACAAAATTTACAAAAACGTTCAAGCAGAAAAATAGGCGCTCCTTATCGGGATAAAGGCAGGCAATGGCGGTCGTAACGCACCACGGGTCTTCATAAGCTCTGGGAGTTATTAAAACACTAATGATTCATTTTTGCTGCTCACAAACGATTTATAAACGTCCTTGCCAGCCGCATACCACGCACTGTGTAAAAAAGCAATCCCTAGAGGATACTTCTTCTTAATTAAGAGATACGGAGTAATCTTCGAGGACAACACAATATCGTGCAATAATTATGCTTCCTGCACTTTCATAGGAAGGCGAGGATAAATTCAGAAAGGCAAGTGCCAAAATTGCTTTTGCGGCACCTTGAATAAAAAGCGTATCGAACTAGAAAAAGGTCGCGTGACAGATATTTTAGCTTATAATAAAAGAGAAAACCGCAGTTGGGCAGGGTATAAGAAAACAGAAATCTCAAGAAGTGCACATTTGGATAGCAGAGCTCCTATCCAAAGGAAGGAACTAGAAGTTGGCTACGACACATGGATTCAGCCATCGCAAGATACGAGCGCTTGGAAGAATATGGGAGAGGCATTCTGGCGGCCGTAGGCAACGTAAATAGGGCATATTTGGTGGGAATAATTTTTAACGGATGTTGATGATGATGTTATCGTGGTGAATATTATGATTACGAGGAATGTGGCGATGAAGATGACGGCGATGACGACGAAGATAATTGTTCAGGTGGAAGGGGGGAGGGTAGTGATAGTGATAGTCAAGCTGCTCAATGAGCAGCTTTTTGTCTGAAATTCATTTGTTCTTTGAGAAAATAAAAACCATTTCGTATTCTCATTCTGATGGTGATGAGAAATATTATCATTGATGGTGGCCACGATGAAGACGACGAAGGTGATGACAATATGATAATGAGAAGGAGACGAAGAAGGAGAAGAAGGATGATGACGACCATGGCGCGACGTACGGAGGAGTCGGGAGGAAAAAATAAAGGTTTTAAAAGATGGCTAATCAACTGGTTCAATGGCGCCACGCTTTAAGAAAACCAAGCGTACTCACTTTATCCGCCCCTATTTCTGGAATAAAATTACGTGAAACTCCAACAGCAAAGCGGTAATCCTTGTCAGCGATTCAACAACAAAAATGCGACTATTTCAGAGATAACAGTGCTACGGCTTTCTAAGATCTAGTGTTAGTAGTACCGGCTAACAGTGCACAAGGCTCTTAGATTTTCGGGAGAGCAGTAGTATTTCAATCTAAGGGTGTTGGGCAAGTTTGGAAAGAAAATAATTGATATATCCAACATTTGAATGATGCGCCAGGGGCAATGAACCAATCAAAAGAAAAAAAGCTTTAATAATTGTCGAAATGTGAGTCCCTCTGACAGTAAAAACCACGCTTGAACAATACAAATAACAAAGCTAATTACGGCCACGGGGTAGAACTACAGGTCCCGGGATAGAAATGTATTTCATTCTGGAGGCTGTTAATGAACTGGGATCCTTAGCTGACCGTTTCGGTTTTCTGGAGCATAAAAAATACATTTACGTGCTTTGGTGGCGGCATTTAAAACAATGTGAAATTGTTTTCGAAGAAAAGCACAGACTAGGAGGGCCCGCAGTTGTTGGGAGTATAGAACAATTAAACCCCCAGAACATGTTTTAGAGATATCACAATACAAAAAAAAAAATCATCGGTTTGTCACAAACGTAAAGCTCAGTACTAGGCTTAAGGATGGATATATGAAGCAACCACAAAGGCAGACAGGTTTTTGGGGGTAAGAGGGGGGGGGGGGGGGGTTGAGCAGCCCTTTTAAAGTATACAGGCCGCGACACATCACAATAGGTTGATGCATGCTATAAAATCGTGCGGAATTTCATAGTAACCTGATCCACGAGAAATAATACGCACAAAGACGCGCCCTGGGATAAGGCGGGTCAGGGGGGCACTTTCATCAATAGGGTACGTAGCGTACATCAGTCCCCAAAAAGGAAATGTTGCAAGCCGTCCCAGCATCTGGTATCCAGTCGAAAACAGAACGGGACGCAATACAGCGCGCATCAAAAGAGTACAGACATCACAGGAAAGAACCGCGACCAAAATAGGTTAAGTGCCGTGGCTAGTAGAATTCAGAATAGAGTGAATTGATTTTCATACTGGGAAGAATAAGAAAGCGGTAACAAAGTTCGGCAAATCTGGTTATGCGAAGAATTGAGAAACAATTGACCGCAGAAGTAACGGTGACCTTGTTAGGAATGGTTGAAGACGATGAAGGATGCAGACGAGGGGGGCTCAGAAAAATTGGGACAAATGATAGATTACACTGGCGCGCGATAGAGGCCAACCCAAGTCGTTTAAGGAGGCGTTCATCCTGCTCCGGACATGAAACGGATTTTGCTGGTGATGATGATGATAACGATGATTTTATTTTAACGATGTAACAGTGCACAATCGCGCAGTTTCTTTTCTCTCGATCAAACGACTTCATGTTTTTCTCCAACTCTAAGCTACAGCGCCTCCAGAACGGCGAGCATTGCAGTTTAAACTGATCAAATTCCGTCCTTCCCCATTCGGAGGATCGCCTCGCCAACACAATGGAAAAGCTTCATCTACGTGTAGTTGTTCGCTTTGTCCAAGTGCGAAATTTAGAAGAAGTGGGTCACACGTTTTTGCGGACATTTTAGGTTTTCGACGTGCGTGTGGTGGGGATTTAAACCAACTACCATTTCTGCAGGCTGCTCCTAAATTTGAGTTTTCGTAACCGAGTTTGTGAGAAGAGCGAAAAAATGTCAATGTCGATAAAATATCCTAAGCTGCAGAGCACTGCGAACAACCTAATTTACAGAACTATAACCCGAAAGAAAAAAACCTTGGATCTTGCGCTGCTACCAGACGCGGCTATAGGGTCGCATCGAATGTTACGACAGAAACCTATCAGAGGCAAATGAACAACCAAAATCACTCCAACATGTTCTTTCTTGCTAATAATGAAAGAACAGCAGGAGAAGCGGTTGATGAAGGCAATATCAAGCCTTGAAATTATAGAAAACCATTCCTGAAAAAGACACCGTATTCCCTTTTCCCCCGCACCGCATGGGTTTTGTTTTTCTAGATATCCTTCGTACGTTTTATCTGCTCATTTCACATCAGCCTTGAAGAACCTGCTTACTGGAGGGCCGACACTCACGGCTATAGCGATACGTTGGGGCATTTATTTTCTTCACTTGGTGTTATTTATGCTCCTTGAGGATATTTCTACCATATCGTTCGTTCTCAGAGCGGACTGAGGTACTACGGTGCTAGGAAGCAGTGTTTGGCACAATTTCAGAAAAGAAACAAAGGCTGGTATAAAAAAATATCAGCGAAAAAAGGCTCATAAATTAATTCTAGAACTGATAGGCACAATGACTTTGTGCACGTTTGTTACTCTGTTTTTTTTTCGTTGATTTCACTATGCTACCCTTTTCTCAACAGTGACATCTATTCTTTCCTCGTGATGGTACTGAAGGGCAAATCACAGGTTCGAAAAAGAAACTGTCATTTTTGCGATATCAAAAGCTCATACGGATTCCAATAATCCCTTTTGTTTATACACAAACTAAGATAACAACAATTCTGTTTATGGAGCTTCATTGTAGCTCTGTAATTAACGTGTAAAACTAAAACAGACACTTGAAACCCCATTCCCTGAAACAGTAGACCGTAAACGCTGTACAAGATAAAAAATGCTGAGGTGCGTTGAAACCACACATTGAGAAACATCCCACTTTGCTGCGTTTTTTTTTAAATTTTGATCGATGGTGCGAGATGTAGTCGTAATAAGTGGAAAGGGCTTAAGGTACCCCAGGGAGTTATTTGATCTTGCAAGGCCTCGATTATTGGGACACATAATATACAAATTTCCAAACAATATAGCACAGAGCGCAACTTGCTGGCGGACGATATCCAACCACTGAAAGTACAAGAGATTGTCCTTAAAAACTGTCTCTTTGGCCGTTATGTATCGGCAGCGCTCCCTCAAAGCCAGCCATTAAAAGCGCTCAAGTTACTGTAGTCTGTAAATATACTCCAGCCATTATGGCCTGAATATTTAGGGCCCTGGAATGGCGCGGCATTCTCGCGCAGCGATAATGATTTAGCATGTGCCCCAAGACGCGAATTCATGGTGACGTCGAGGACCATCCGGTAAACTGCATATATAGTGACCAGTTAACGGTACAGAATGCCGAGATGGAAGCAGAACTCAAAAGGTGTTGACATCATTATAGGTCCGCCGGAAAGATCCAGGAAATGGAAAAAAAAAAGAAACGATACAGAACTTGCCACATGAAAACGGCGACAACAAATAAGAACTAACTATGCGTGATCTCATCAGAAGAAGCAAAAGGTATTTGGGAAGATGCTCTCAAAAGATTTAACAGCGATGCATAGGAAATAAAAGCGCCTGTAGGAACTAAAACAATGTATATTAGTGTCCGCATAATATACGACGAAAAGGAGTCATTCACGCGTTGCTTTCCTTCATGTCAGTACTCTTACATAGATAATCTATTTACACATGCACACCCATAAAAACAAGAGAAAGTTCTGAGTCCATGGTCGTTTTTACCTTTTGAGGTCCGGGTCAGCGTTCCTCCGCTTCTTTTGTTCATTTTTAGTCGATTGTCTTCACATTTTTGGAGTTGCATTTTTCTGTCCCACCCTTCTCACTGCGCATTAGGTCTGCACTTTGCTAACCCAAAATGAAGAGAAATGTGAGGTGAATATGGATCATCAGTTAAAGACTGATTCGGTTGAGAAATGGCGGGTAGCGGAAAAAAATATTCTGGGACGGCAAGAGCCGAAATGAAGCTGGAGAAGCAACTCGGGAAAACTCAACCGTGCTTTCTCATAACGGCTATATGTCACGTCCGTCATACTTATGCGCTTCATTTTTTCCGGGAACCTGACACAGTGCTATTCCCCGAATATTTTTTGTCTGGCGAGTAGAGTGCACCCTTCGTCACAATGCTTTTTTTCTTGTTTCTTCTCGTCCCTGCCTTGTTATTCCCCTTTCACGCTGCGCATGCGACGTTATTCGTCGTTTCCGTATTACACCTCAGTGCCCTTGTTCCGTCTTGCTTAGCCTAAGTGTTGGAAACGTCGGACGTGAGCCAAATTCTCCCCTTTCTTCCTCAACGTGGCGACGCCTCTCTTCCTTTCTACCTTTCCCACACGTGTTCCCCTATTTTCCCCGATCTTTTCCTTCTTGAGACAACGGCAGCACCCCTACTTTCTTCCGCCTGCAGTTTTCCCTCGACCCGTCATTCAGGCCTCCCACGGAAACCACTGAAAATGGCTGCCTTCTTGCGTTCGACTTGCTTTTCCGGCTTTACCAGGTGTACTTTTTGTTTCTTTGTGCATTTTTTGAATAACCCATCCCCCTAACTTACCGTCTTGCACATCGTTCCACGATAAATTTATCTCTTTTTTTTTTGCTACTACTTGGTCCTGTCCCCATCGGTCGGCTGCAATAAGTTCAGATACTGGAAGACCTTTGACAGGTCCGTGTGATTTACGCCCGGGTGCTTATGTCTTCTCTTCCTGCGCTGTCCGTGTACTTCTCCGGAAGCTCAAAGGTGACGACAGCTGGGACACAACGGTGCGGACGCGCTCGCGTCAATTTTCGTGGAGCCCAACAGGAGTTTGCAACTCCAAGCCTTCGGCACTGAGATTTTGTTGCGACATCACTGCTCGTGTCTTTTTACGTGGGCAGAAAGGTTACAAGAGAAGGCGACGTAAAAAAGGCCCACGGTGGCAATCAAGTAATTGTGCCTTGAGCCAAAGGGCCGTATCACTGGATTGGTTTCATTATTGAAAAAGTTCAATTATTCATGTAATTTGCGGAGTATTATGTAGTATTGTGGCGTTATCATTGGTCACCCCTGTTTCAAGCTTAACTGGCGAGTTTGTAGCTTCGCAGTGTAAACTCCCTAAACGATGGAAAAAAAAGTGAAACGTGTGGTAGCTGTTTCCTGTTCATTAAATATTTGATTACCCCCTTTGTACTGCCAGAACCTAGGTGGGATCCCAAATTAAAATCAATACTAGTGTGGTCTCGTCACTCTTTCTAATGAGCGCGGCAAAGATTGTAGGGTTTATAGCGTTAAATCATACCATGCCGTGTAAGAAGCGATTAATTTAATGATACTCTATGATAAATAATATAATTTCTATATCCTGTTACGCTTTATATTGCAGTACCTATTGTCTACCGTTTATATTAACTTATTAGTCATTCGAGCGCATAAAAAGCAGGTTTCAAAAGGGCGGGCTTTGATTCCCTCCGTACGTAACAGTAAAATGGAAGAAAAAAGAATTGCAAAGTGACAGTCACAGAAATGGTGACAGTGGACGGAATTTTTCTGACTACCAGTGTCAACAAGCGCTGTTTAAATTACGAAATGGCATATATGAAGTGAGAGAAGAGCACAAAGAATTCTCGAACAGAAGAAGCGAAGGAAGTTGCTTCAAATAAGGCTGGTGGCGGTTTCTGCCCTCCTCGACGGGTCGCACCAGAACGCACGGGTCCTGCTGTAGCAGCAGCGGAGGCACACCCGAGCTCTCAACTCGTCAGCAGAAGGGCGCGGAACTAATCGAGTTTAGGTGTTCCCTCCTAGCAAGCGAAATTCGAAGCCATCGCCCTGGCCTGAGGTCGCTGCCGCGTCGAGCCCCGTAGTATTGATTACCGCCAGACGCCGAACTGAAAGCCTCCAGAGCGAATCGAGGACAGGTGATGCTGTGAAGCAGTGTAAAAGGGGCACTGCCGCGCGGACAGGCTCGAGTTCGCGTCGCTCCAGCGCTGTTCATTGGTGCTTTCCTGCTGACGTTGACATCTTTTGAGATGCTCCGATATGTGTTTTTTAACCCCTACGAAAAAAAATATGTGGTGTGTGCTGCAACTGATACGTTGGCGTCCATGCAATTAACTTCAATTTTATTTCCGGTCAACTTATTTGTGATTGGCTTACTGTGAGATATAGTGTAATATGAAAAATAAAGTGAGTAAATGTTAGAACTAGCACCAAAATCTACTAACACCCCCATGGGTGCACCGCAAACAATAGCAAAATTAGGCCGCCAGCTGTTTGCTTGTTTGTACAGCGACTGGAAAGACAAATGTGCACAATGTGTTCATACGTTGCCGATCCTGCATTTTTTTTAAATGTTGGTACGCCGTTTGTAAAAGAACCGATTAAGAGTTGTCAAGAGCCAAGAAGAGTACAGTTCGTGCAATGGATTCATTTGGGCCGTTGACACAATAGATGCTGTATAACGTATTCCTGTTAGCTAGTAATGACTACGGTGCGGAACAACCACCAAAACGCCGGGTACTTTTAACGATGGGGCATGACTGGCCTGTTTAAAACACACATGTGGTTTGCGTCCTGTCGGAAGCGTCTTTCATCAAATAGAGATCTTAATCCTGCTCCAGACGTTATTTATAGCTATTTTAAACATTTCTACCAAATTTCACAGAAACTATGGCAAGAAACACGTGATTTCTTATCCCTGCAGAGAAAAAAAAATTGGCTAGATGGTAGGGGTTGAAATGAGGTTAGCGCAAAAGCACGAGGACACACAGGCTTAGGGAAGAAAAGGCAATTACAAGCTAACTTTTGATAAACGCAAACGCACAATGTATGCAGTGTAGGCCACAATCTCACATCTTGTCAAAAATATTTAATAAAGTGAGACATTACTGCGAAAAGATAAACTGGTCAGGATATAACGTTTCGTAATTTAATAGGGTAACCGATCCTGGGCTTACACAGGCTGGACGAGAATCTAATAATTTTCAGAGCCCTTTCGCTACTATGAAGATGGAATACCAGTGAAGCTGCAGTGTTGGATAACTGTATTGGGTTATGTATGGGAAGACGCCATATAAATCAAATAAGGATACACCCATAACTATAGTATTACTTTTTAAATTGTTTTTATATAATTTCTTTTTGGAAATTTTCACAAAACAAAGGCTACAGCCATTTTATGTGACCATACTCCCTCCGCAGGCCGCCATGTCTACAAACAGCAGACGGTTATTTTGTTCAGTTTACAACGTGACTGTCAACTAATGAAGTAATAAAACATGGCGTAATATGGTTAATTTAGCGGCCTGTTATCATTTATTCTCTTTGAAGTAGTTTCGACAAAGAAAACAGTTTCAGCTGCTTTCCGTAACCATACTGCTGAAAGAAGACGGCAATTCCTAAATGTTTACAAATTCACTTCAAAAAGCTCATGACCAGTGAGAAAAACTAGGCACTATGATGAAGCCGGCTTAGTGGACACACTCGGTATAATTCTAGTAGAATACTTTCATTAGGCTGAGAGCAAGAAAATATTTTACACTAGCTCAGGAGTGAGCAATTGCGGTTCACTGTCCACGCGACCCGATAGGCGCACGCAATTTTGGTCATAACATTACTCAAGACAGGTTCTTTGTAAATTATTCAATGTATCGAACTATGTGAAGGTAAGTGACTAACGAGCATGGTGTGGGGTAGTGGGTGGACACAAACTCTCGCTTAAACAGCATCTTCGCACCAAGAAAGGCGTTGCGTGCTGAGCATAGCTCGATTCCGGCCGCGGCGGCCGCTTTTCTGATCGTACGAGATTTCGGCGCCATCCCCAGGTGGCCGACATCGCCTGCGTTGCGTCTGCGCGTTTCAATCAAAATCGCCTCGCGGTATACAGGGTCGCGGCAAGCATGGGGCGATCGTCATTGGTGGTCTTCCTCTGCTAACGCGGGCAGTTCGCTTATTGTAACAGCGAACGTGTTCTCGGTCGAGGTGAGCGAAGATGTGTAGAGGGCATCGCAAAGAGAGGTGGAGAGCAAGCGCCAAACATAAGTGCAGCGTGGTGGAAGAGGGGGGACGGGTGCAAAGTGCAGGTGGTCGAACTGAAAGCAGAGAGGAGGTTCCTAGAAACGCGCTACCAACAGATGGTTCAGAGGAGCACGCATGTAAACGCAAATACGCTTGGCGGTCGTTTCTCGAATGGTGAAACTCACGCGCTTTCCGGAAAAAGCAGCTACCCTTAGGGAGCTCCAGCGAAAGTTGAAGCCATAAGGGGAATCAATCTGCTGCACTTGAGAAGTTCTATGAAAGCTAGCCTAGCGATTATGGAACGCATCGTTATATGTAGGCTTCAATGGGCAAACCCAAGATCTGGGAAAACCAGCCTACAAAAACAAAGCATACATCGATGTCCTTAAATTCGGCTTCACCTCCAAAAGAAACTGCATTGATCGAGAAGGCACTTTTTCTTGGGAAATATACGCCATCTAACACCAAAATTTGAAGCGCCGGGGACGAACAGGTGCCCTTGGGGAGAATATGCGCCAAAGTAACGAGGGGGCCAGCATAGTTTCTTTGTCTACGCACACATAAAACGGGAGGCCGACCCAAAACATCTTTGTTGTAAAAATCCTAGGCCATTTCGTCAATTCTCTGTTACATCCCCCCCCCCCCCCCCGCCCCCCTGTGCTAAACTGTAGTACGCACACACACGACTGGCAGTGAATAACCAGATGCATCTAAGAGTTGCCTTTAAAGCACTACCATGCTCCTGCCGTCTCATATAAAAGCATTTGCCTGTCAGGGCTATGGCGACATGTTCACATTATAAAAGAATACAATACAATGCTCACATAGGGCAAAGAACGAATTGTTTTGCCTGTGCGTGTGTGTGCATAAAAAAAAACAGGGAGCTATACCTTCAAGTCGATAGATGCCCACAGTTCTTTAAGCTTGCTTTTTCAAGAGAGAACAATAGTTATTCTTTATCTCTACTGAATTCTTTTCAATCACTGCGATACGCCGCGTAACTCGCTTGGCACCACAGTTCTTCGGATGCACTTTCTACTCTAGCTTTATCTTCTTTTTCTAATTAGAAACATATTTGCCTGCGCTTGGGACAATAGGCTTCTCTGGGAAACCGGAAAGGGTGAGCCGGGCCACCTGTCCCTGGAAGCTGCTGAATATTTGATGTCTTCGTGACTCTCGAGAAGCCAATTTCAGGCAGGAAAAGGCCATGCCATTGTCACAGGGGGTGATGGTGGCAAAATTCTGGATGAGTTTTTGTTTCAAAGCAAGCAGGCCCTGCGTTCGCGATCCGGCTGGCACTGCAGGAGCAGGTTAAGAAATTATGTGCTGTCGCCTTTCAAAGATTTCTGAATAAGGTATAGTCCGAGACCCTTAATCTCTCATGGGTCGGAGTCACCTTAACATGGTATTAGAACAGTTCGTGGCATCAACGATGACTACGTAGTCGTCTACAAAGTAATGCGCGTATCAAATGTGCATCAGCTTCACTGAAAGGTGGCCCGGCTCACGCATTCGCGTTTCCTGAAGCAGATGCATATTTTCTCATGCGCAGAATATTGATTTTGTAATATAAAAAAAGAATAGAAATCCTCAGAAGAAGACAGGTGGCGCTACTATAATTACAGAGCGCTCCGCATACACCGAAAAGTATCGGGTAAAGATATGGAGCAAACGGCCTGTATCATAGGCAAAAAGTAGCTTTGGATGTTGTGTGCCGCCATACAACGGTTGGTATCGGGGGATCCAACTCCACGCAGGGCACCTTGTTTTGTGATACAGAGAAAGCAAGTCGAGCTTTGAATGATGGGAATGATACATAGTAGTTCTTTGTGTTGTGGACATGTTTACATGTGTCAGACGAGTAGATATTTAAGTATACGACTGCGGGAGCATGATCGCTTGCTCTTTTAAAAAGCACTAACAGGAAATTCTCATGTTCCCCTTTTCTCGCTGTTGTGGGTGCCTACTAGGCCACTAGCACGCGCGTCCAGACTGGCCCTGGAAGCTCACTCAGTATACCGGTATAACGGCAGTCCCAAAACCGTGACGTGATACATACGCCGAGCCAGCGTATGCCAACCGCAGCCAGCGCGTGGGCACGTCACGGGAGCCGTCACCTCAGCAAGTTGGGACCAGAAGGAGCAGATAGCATCATGCCGATCCTGATTGCAAAGGGGTATCCGCTGTGAGCTTTCCGATTCCGATCGAAAGGGTATCCGGTCTTCAGCTTGTCGCCAGGGCCCGAGTTGAACACTGCTCTCTATCCAGTGGTCAGACATGGGGAAAGCAGGGGTGAAGGCAAGAGGTGGGGGGGGTTCGGTCATGCTGCGGGTTCATGTCACAGCATCACATAATTTGTCACAGTGTACTGAGGGCCTTGTAGAAGCGGCATTGCTAGTAGTAAAAGGGGGGGGGCAGAATGTGGGCTCTAGTGATGTGGCGAAATGTGTTCTTTTGGATTCCGTGGATGTGGCGTTCATCTTTCTTAGTGAGGGTTTTGTGCGCAGTGGGATGTAGTGTTTGTTGCTGACCGTAATGCTAGGTGATTTCGTGGAACGACAAACGGGGGCAGACCTGCCACTGCTCGATGAACAACTGGCTTGCCCGGTGGGTCAACTCTCGGGCATGCTGGTGGGCAGCTTCGTTTCCAGACAAGGCTGAATAGGCTGGAGCCCAAGCAGTCCTTACAGGATGTCGGAGAGGGCTCTGAAGAATAATTGATATGGAAGGTTGTGAAATAAAACCGCTAGAGAATGCTGAACAGGATTGTTGGCTGATGTGATGATTATATGGGCAAAAGTTTGGACAATGGCTAGAAAGATGGCCACTTCTTGAGCCTGCAAGGATTGGGGGGCGGGAATATGTGCGCATGTTAGACAAAGGTAGCAGAAACAATAGTGGTCATAGCTACTCGACCGGAATGCAAAGCGGTGTCTGTGTAGACCGCGGCAGAGTGTTTGCCGTGTTGTTTAAGTACCGCTTTAGGTCGGGCTTCGAAAGCGGTACTTCGAAAGCCTGGTGGTGTGTCGGGTGCATGCTGAGTGACATAGTGGCAATATCAGTGAACTTGCTAATCTCATGGCAAGTTAAGTCGCATCGGCATAAGGTCGTTGCAGAAAAAAGCGCTGACACAGCTTGAACAGAATGGCTCTACAGGTAGTGCGAGAGCTGAGACGCAAAAGTTGGTTTATAAGGTGCGCCAACTTCGAGTACATCGACTAATCTTCCAGTTCTTCATTTAATTTATTATGAACGCCCATCTGCAAGGTGTTTCTGCGTTGAGGTGGCAAAAGATAGTGCTAGTCCGTTGTAGAAGCTTCCAGTGTTCTGATATTTCGATGTTCTAGAAGCTTCCAGTCATGCCTTACGCGTACAGAGAGAGCTGTGCAAATTTTCAATTTTCTTCCGGAAATCAACCATGTAAATTTTAATGCTTTCTTATTCTTCTTTCATGAAGATCAAGAGCACTTTTGCACTAAGTTTGGGCCTCCTAGCTCCAATAGTTTCCCATATGTAAACGTTTACTTTTTCCACGCGCGGGGTAGGCCGTCCACGTGGAGTAACACGCCACTGAAACAAAGCTAGCTAATTTCAGCGACAAGATGACGCCATAAAGATCCTACTCGCGTTATGTTGCTGTTCAGATAGTTTGACAAGTTAAATCATCTCGCTAGGCACTTTTTTGGCAACTTTAGAGCTGAAAGTGTTAATTAAACAAGCAGGCCGCTTATGTTATAAAAGCTTCCAGACATGCTTATAGACAGACTCGTATAGACACAGCTGCGCGAATTTTCAAGTTTCTGGCAGGGAATCTGCCATGTAGTTCTAATCCTATCGCAATCCTCTTTCATGAAGTTCTAGAGCACCTTTGCACCAAATTTTAATCTCCCAGCGCGAATAGTTTCACAAATATAAACTTTTTCTTTAAGTGCAATGCACTTCTTAAAGGGGCCCTGAAAGGCGGCACACTAAATGAATCGTTAGATTGGGTCGTCGACGTCCTCTGTGCCAAGTATTACTCTTTTTACGCGCAGCGGAAAACACTTTTTTGCAAAGTTTGTCGTTTTTTTCTCACCCTTTCCTTCGTTTTTTTGGACGCCGCTTTCACATGTCTACATCATCTTCCCAGATGTTTCATGAGCTAGACATCGTCATTGGGCGGCTTTTCAGCACTTCCGGCAAAGAGATGAGTCGTCTTCAGCGTCGGCTCGCCGGCTGATCTGCCAGCGGAGTGCCGGAGTGCTTGGGCATTTTACGACAAACGAAACAAGTGTAAAACAAACGCTTAACCGTTTGTATTGAATGCAACACGGCCATAACACGACATGGATATTCCTTACCTGAGTACGTTCCATAAAGAAAGCGTTGAAGCCCCCCACTTCTTTCGTGCAATCGCAGAGAACGCCCTGAGCCGAATGCCCGGGTTTGACGCATACATTTTATTCAACTTCAAAACAATCCAGAGATGCGTTTTTAACGAACACAACGTCACAACATGCGTTGAAAGTCTGAACCACGATTGACAGAGGATGGGTTGCCTCCTGCCCGTCGTAAATTCGGTACTCACCTCGCGCGCGGTTTGCGGGGACGAACAGCAAGTCACTTAACTCTGGCGCACAAGCCGATGGCTTTTAGCCACGCACCCTGCACAAACATGCGAGGTTGAGCGTAGCTCGAGAAAGATAATGCAGACCATGGGAAGAACTATCCACCCGCAGAAGCACAACGTCGCATTTCATCGCGAAACAAAGGCGTCCACAACACACACACCATCGCCTCCTGTAATGCCAAACGCATCTCGCACGCCTGCAGTGCCCACATGTCGCGAGGTGGGGCCCCAAGCTGAACCGGGATCACGGAACCGTAACTGACTTCTGGAGCGGTTTGTGCCTTGTTGCCAAGGCAACCGATGTTTGATATTGTCAAAGAATGGCGCTCGCTCCAGCGCTAGAAAGCTCAGAGCCGCGGCAAGCTTTACGTTGCCGCTCTCCACCACGCGTCGCCCCAAGCTGAAACTGGTCACATGATTGAAGCGTTTTGTGCACGGGTTCTGTATCGATTTAAAATGTCTTTTTCACATGCCGCCGGCAGGAAGTACCACCGCCGCAAAATAAGGCACCAGTGGGGCCACATCTGATACGGCGCTTTTTGGATAAACAGTGCGCGGTGCATCAAGCGAACGAGCGCACGACCCTCCCCGTGCGGCTGCGAGTTCGCCGCCGATAAAAAGTCATGTGCCGCCAGCAACGTACACCGCGAAAGGGCAAGGCCAGGCCGCCGCATACATGCGGCCAGATTTTTCGTTCGCTTTCCAGCCTTGAGCGGAGTGCGTGCGGGATTCATGGTGTCAACAAAGCTTGCCCGTAGCAGACGACAGTCTGAGCAGCACAATAGCGGAAGTACGTCACCGCTGCGGAGCGCAGCATCATGGGAGGCAAGGCTTCGCGCCGTCAACAGCGGAGAGTAAGTCGAAAGGAGGAGGAAACTCGGAGCGACGATAATGCGCGGTTTTTGATTTACGATTTCTCAGCTAATACTCATCGCTTTAACAAAATTCTTGCGGGAGGAGATTGCAAATACATTGCTTTATTTGGGTGCATGTACATCCATGCATCGGCGGAAGGTATTTCAGGACCCCTTTAAGCGACCCTGAACCTGCGTCCACCGGCGATGTCCGCGTGGAGATGGGCGCGCGCAGCCTGGCCGCTGACATAGCACATACCCACGTGGGGGATTGGCCAGGAATCTCCTCGTCTTCCTTGGCAACGGGGGGAGATGGGCGCGTGCTGCCTGGCCGCTGACATGGCACATACCCACGTGGGGGATTGGCCAAGAATCGGGCGTGAGAAGGGCTAATGCACCTGCTTAAAGGAGTACTGACACGAAATTTCAAAGCTGAGATCTGCTCTAGCAATCAAGTACAACGACAACACAAATAGGTGTCTGTGAATAAATGCATCTTTTCTTTCTTTGTAGTTGTGTGTGTGTGTGTAGATCTCTCTTTCGCGAACATTACGAATCGCGCGAATTCAACTCGTACATTCGCACTTTCACATTCTTCCCCTCGGGAAATGCGGGGAATTTTTTCTTCGCATGGGGACGTGCCGTTTGACAGTTGTGCAAGATACCCAGTAAAAGAAAGGTAGCTACATCCGGGACAAAGAAAACGCCTTAAAGGTCAATCCCGCTTTTTCGTGTTGCTGTTTCGATAGTTTGACAAGTTAAGTCAGCTCGCTAGGCGCTTTTCTGGTAACATTAGAGCAAAAAACCAGGATGTTAACTACAAGGGCCGCTTATGTTCTAGAAGCTTCGTGTCATGCCGGGCGCGTACGCACGGAGCTCCTTGAATTTCTAAGTTTTCCTGAGGAAATCTTCCATGCAAGATTCAAGTTGTGGGAGGAGCGCGATAAACGGTTTTCCGGCTCATGATACTTTTGAAAAGGCGAAGAAGGATTCTAATACAACTTCACCTGCCTTTTTGGCCAGCTAACTTTCAAGCTAGCAATTTTCGTAGCCCTACAGTTGAGCATGGCAGTGGCTTGCCTTTCCGTCGGCCAGAGGTCAGTTAATCTCATCAGTAAGCCAACGTGTCACCTTGTTCTTTTAGAACCACGCTTATAAAAAGCAAAACTGACAAATGCTTGGTCATATATAAGTACAGGCATGCGGGGCAACGTCGTCGACCGGAAACTTCTCTCACTCTTCCGCTATTTTTTGTCTGGCTCTCTATGCCCAACCCATGCAGCTAAGAAGTGCTGCGTGCTCCGGAAATAACCATCATCCCCGATACCTAAGGGGCTACACTAGAAAGTTTCAACCATGCTAGGAAGGCTCTTAGGGACATAAACAGCACCCCCCAACAGAGAAGGTTCTGGCCACTCTGGTGTAGTAATTGGCCGGTACCTCTGATGACTAACCAACTCAACTGTCGTCCCTCAGTCCCCAGAAGCTGTAGAGCACCTGTCCAAGGTGGCAGTCAGAACAGCGATGCAACGGAAGGTGCTAAGAATCTCTGGGCACAGACAGCCTCCTTTGAAATTTACACTGGCAACGTTCAAAGCACACATCTTTTCTAGTGAGGGAAGCTTAGCTGTTCTATTATTGGCGCACTCGGACATTACGTGGGTTATTATAGGGTTAAGCGACGTTAGAAGACAGGAGAAGGCTTCATAAAGCACGCTGGCGGCCATATTCTATGCACAGTGGACCCCTAGAGAAGAACATACACGGGGTGGGATTTTAATCCACTGATAAATAGCAGGAAATGTGGAGGAGCTTTTCAGTATTAGCACGAGAGTCGCGGCTGCTGTGATCAAGCTAAACAAGCGATACAGGTTAAAGATAGTACAGCCTTATGCTCCAACAACCAGCTATCGATCATGATGCCGTAGAAAGCTTCTACGAGGACGTCGAATCAGCACTGAAGAAGGCAACAGCGCCCTCCACAATTGTAATAGGAGACTAACGCAAAGGTCGGTAAGAGGCATATGGGAGAAAGGTCAGTAAGAAACTCTCGAATAGACAATCGCAACAGTCGAGGGGATACACTGGTAGGATTTGCAGAGAGAAAACATCTCGGAGGTTAATGAAGAGATTCTTCTGCAAACGAAATATTAGGAAATGGACATAAAAATCCCGATGGTACAACGAAAAACGAAGTTGATTTCATTTTAATTGAAAACCATGGTATCGTGCAAGACGTAGAGGTGCTAAGTAAGATACGGAGCAGCGATCATAGGATGGTTAGATGCAAGCTAAGGTTGAATCTCAGAAGAAAGAAGGAAACTCGTAATAATTAAGAAACCCGGCATGCAATCAATCAGAGCCCGACCGCCAGAATTTAAAATAACTGTTCAAAAGCAAATTCTCGCTCTTGAACGAGCAGAACGAGGTTTGTGTAGACAGGCCAAATGACAACTCAACATCGGTGCTCAGTGATACGACAGCAGCTGAGGGAGAGGCAACATACAGGAAACAAAAGGTAAAGCGAACTAAGAAAATAAAGGAACTATTTGCCAAACGTAATAACATATAAGTGTCAAGTACGGCGCATCGGATTAAATTAGGAGAGCAATCGAAACATATCAACAGCTGTAAAACAAATTAGCCTGGCAGTAATCGAGGAAACGCTGCAAATAGGGGGAAGCTTGAAAACAACTAAGACAAAGGTAGCCATAGGCAAAAACATAGTGTAAGCGCTTAGAGATGAGCAGGGTAATATTACGCACAACTTGGACGAGATATTATAGCTACCAGAACGATTTTACACCATGGTGTATATTGGCGACGTTTGACCAGGGTACACAAGTTAGAGCACGAGCTCCGGTTGCGATGCCCCACTAGTAACTAAAGACGAAGTGAAAAAGTGAAAAAAGAAACTGCTCTCAAAGGCTTGAAAATAGGACAAGGTGTAGTGACGATGGCAAAACCATATATCTTTTGAAAGAGGAGAGATATGAATCGACGGTTCCAGAACCACGCGCGCCGAAAGATAAAAGCCGGCAGAGCAGACGCCGGGGTATTCGATTCTGCGACGTTCGCCGACGCACGTCACTTTGTTGACCGCTGTTTCGCCGCCTCTGTATTCTTTTGAGTTGTTAGGGGAGCACAAGTTCGCTCCAATAAACTTGTTTCTCTTCCAAAACAACTGCATCGTCCCTGGCTTCGTGACAATATTCTACTGCAAAAGTTTGCTGTTATATTTTCCGAATGCTTGAAGGCTCGAAAATTCCCCATCGCCTGAAAAAACGTCAACATTATTCTGATTCCTAAGAAAGCACTCAATTTTTTACAGGCTGCTTACCAAAGTTATAATTTGCCGCATATGTAATAGCCTGGATGTTCAACTACCTAGAGAGCAGGCTGCGATTTAGGAAACGGTGCTCAACCATGTATCACATCCATGTTGTCAACCAAGGGATAGAAAAACCACAGGGTATTAAACCCCTTTACAGGACATTTATAGATTACGAGAAAGCGTGTGATTCTGTACTCACCGCAGCGGTTTTAAAAAGCATAAAATACCAGTGAATAGGGGAAATCTACAAAACACTTCCAATAGACATCTATAAGGAATGCACAGGCACAATGACCCTCCACAAGGAAAGCGATAAATTTCTCATCTGAGAGGGAGTAAGACAAGGAGATACCATCTGTCCAAAACTATTCACAGCATGTCTGGAGGAGATATTTAGAAAGCTTCACTGGAAAACAGAGGCGATAGGATAAGCGCAGAATACTTGAGCCATTTGAAGTTTCTGGACGACGTAGTATTACTGATTGAGACGGCAGAACACCTGCAAACAATGCTTGAGGAACTGCAACCAGAAAGCGCGGCCATGGGGCTTAAAATAAATATAAATAAATCTAATGTACTGCGGAATAAGAACTTCTAAAAATCCTCTTCAGCTTAGGAAAGAAACGCTAGAAGCGGTAAAGAAAAGAATATAACTACCATTGGGGAGATAGCCTAGTACTGACCCCAGACACAAGAGCGAAATCAGTCGTAGAATAGGTATGGGTTGGGGAGCACTCGCCAAGCACTCCCAAATATATACAAGTAACCTAGCCGGCAATTACTGAACAAAGCGGTTAATTTTTTAAGTTCACCAAGTATATCGTACCCATTTTAACGGCTGTCCACCTCTCTCAAAAAATTACTGTTCCAATTTCCCCACAACCAGCTAGAATGTAGAATCAGGTTTCCATCCGCCGTTTTCCGTGGACATTAAGCCACTTCATGCGTTACTTCACGGAGGGTGGTCAGCCCATACAGTCAAACGGGTAGCACTTCAATTGTTGCGTCTCAGGCTTATTAAGTGCCTATTTGGGGAAGATAAAGCCATGATGCAAAGTGCACTGCTCAGGCAAGGGTCGCAAAGCCACGGAACTTTATCGGTTCTTCGCAAAAAACTTAGGCGTTGTCAACCTCACTTCGCGCTAACCACGCCTACAGCGTAACAGCTGCTAACCGAAATTTGTAGAGAACGGTTAAAAGGACACTAAAGGCTGAATGAAATTTTTGTTTTAAATGGAAGATCATACGTTTCGTTGCTCTCTCGGCTTTTTGTCGACGAGCAATGATGCGTTTTGGACTGGGAAATAATCAAACAAAGATGAAATTTCTCGCCCCGGCTTCCCTTTCAATGTTTCGTGACGTAGCCTTTCTTTCCCTAACTAGGAACGAAGCACCGGCAGCACCGGTGCAGTATAGAGTGTAAACGCTCTCAACGATAGCTTTCACGTCTCCAAGCAGTGGCTGACTACGGCTCGTTTCTCTGGTTTGGGATCCGACGTTAATGATTTTTCACCAACGGATTGAGAAACGCTTTAAGTGCTCGAGCGGCCGGTGTACCTGCCTTCTCCGGATTCCCAGATCCCATACAGCCGGCTGCCAGCGTCTCCTTAATAACAAGCAACAAGCGTCGTTTCGACTATCAAGTGCGGTGTCCCGGGCTCCTGCCTGGCGCCATCGGGAAGGCGCCTCCATTTGACCTGGTCAGGCGACCACAGACATCTCATATTATCGTCTCTCGCGCGGCGCGAACCCAGTGTCACATAAACATTCTTCACGGGAGCCGTGTTGGCAATCGTCCTTGCCCGTGAATCTCTGGCACCAACAAACGAAGGGCAGAGTGACGTACGCTCTCCGGATTATCCACGGCGGTTCTAAGAAAACGGGTGGATCGGTCAGCTAAGCACTCGCAGGAAGTTCATTTCACGGGTGATTAGGTTCGAACCGGTCGCGATTTGTCGATAGCAACATTTTAAGTTAGGTTTTACTCCAACTCCTACTCCTGCTTCGCGCGCGTAAAACGGGAGATCGGAAGCTCGGGCTCCCCGCTTAACCACCTGCAGTGCATCTTGTTCCTGTTGCCGATTCTAATGAAGGCACTTTTGCTGCTTCCTGCCAGGTATATCGCTTGCAGAAGATCGGGCGCTCACCGCCGTAGATTCTTCATGTCGTCAATTGCGCAACGATGGTTTTCAAAAACAAACCCGAAAGAATGATGGCTGACAATCGTGAGAGAAGCAGGCTGCCAGCAGTGTATAAATGCTGTAGCCGGTGTATTTTAGGTACTATGAGCTCACGCAAAGCTTTGATTTGCGTTCATTTCGTGTGCTCAACTCATTATGAACTGTTTATTTCAAGGAAAAGATCTCTAGAAGATTCTCCACTGAGCTCTCGCCGTTCCCCACCTTTGTGAGGCCACAAACTGTAGTACCCAAATGCTTACGGCGCGGCGTTCCCTTTTTTCACGTTTCTCCCATTTTCTGCCTTAATAAACACCAGCTTGCTGCGAGAATGGTGTATTTACATTCTCGCCACCATATTCCATTGATACAGGCCAACTTGTTTCCATGCTGTAGTGCCCCTTTAAGGCTACATGCGTGAGCGGGGTATAAGGGCATATTGTTGCTACCAAAAACAAGGTTTAAGGGCGTGTACAGAGAGAGATAAGAAACAAAGCGGCCAATGATGGCGGCGCATAGAGAGCGTTCTAACGTGATGTGAATCGTATAGCCGCCTTGTGTGCTTACGGTGTAATTGCCGGCCTGTTTCGGGCACGGACATTTTCAATTTCGCCTTGGAGCTCGTTTTTACAGCCCATAAATGTCCGAGTGGGAGCAGGCGGACTCTTGTAGCGACGGGGAACACTTTGCAGCCCGGTATTGCCGCGGCCTAAGAAGCAGCGAAGGAAGTAAAAAAAACATCAAACTTTTACGGCCCTTATATTTATCGAAAGACAAACGCGCACCCCTATACGCAACTGCGAAAACGTGACAGTAAGACGGTGTCGGCGGGAAGCTCCACTTGCACGTAATCGGTTGTGCGAAAGGAAGGCAGCCAGGCTTGAGCGCAATTGTATTTGTCTTTTTTGCTGCCGGGGCCGTAAAAGGCAGGTCGACTCGTACGTGTACGTAATCTTGCAGAGTACGTGTCTGTGCTGTAGCGCGTTGCGCGTGCAACATATGGGCACCCGTCAAAACTAGGTTGTGTTACGATTTACGGCGGAAGGTGCTTTCTTGGCTGTTTCGATTTAGCGTACTTTCTTCGGCAGACACCCTTTAAGTAGGATTGGAGAGGGAAGCAAAGCTAAATTGAGAGCCCCGCAGTTTTCTACGGTCATTGGCGAGACTTAGACTACACATCACGGCACAAGACGTGTGTAAAAAAGAATTTGATGGTTTGTCAGTGTCACCTTATGATGGTTTGTCAGTGGTGATTTCTTGGCTTATGACAATAAGTAATTCACTGAGTCAAGCAAAATTGATTCAATGAAACTGTTTTGCAGAAATTATTCATTTGATTGCGTGTTTTATACGCTCTCGGAAACCCACCGGTATGTTTGGCGACACAGTTTACCCGCATTTCTTTATTGGGTTCAGTTGTTATTAAACAATATTGCCTGTTTGTCAAAATCAATTCATTTCTTCCTTCTTAGATTTACTTGTTTACTGAAACATTTTCTTTAGACTACCTTATTGATAGACAGTATTACTTACTAAAAATTCTTTATCAGGTCTGCGCCAATCGCTTTCACCTTGCAGCTGACGCTTTGCAAAAACTAAAGTGAACAACTTTTCGCTTCTTTTCTTTGTTATGATGGTTACCAACTAAGAATATTTTCAAAGTTATCGGGTAACGTTACGCGCCTCGAATTTTCAGGCATGTCGGTTGCACACACATGCTAAGGGCCAGGTAGGTAACGCACGTGTGAACAGGGGCATGTGAGTTATGAAGTCACTTTTTTAGACCTTGGAGCGTTTCTGGGCTTATTCAGCGATTTTTCAGGGGCGCTAACTGTCTCCAGCTGCTGTAGTTGCCAGACGTGTTAACGATTCTTCCGCTATAATATCTGATTTCCTTCACCCGGCAACACCGAAAGCAGCTGCCTGAACCAAGTACCCGCCTGAAGATGGAATTTCGCGCAGAGGCAACTGCAGTGCAGAACTGAGGAGGTGATGGCGGGCTCACCGACAATAATGCTGGAGGCTGAACCCGAATAAAGGATGCGCGATTGTTACAAGCACCGCTCCTACGGAGTGAAGTTCGTTCGATTCCGTTGGTGACCGCACGACCCCATTGGTGATAGCGTAAGCTCCGAGCACGGCACGAGCCGCACCCGTAGCTGACGCCATCATGACAAAGCGGTTCTCCCACCGGAAGTTCATGCTGGCAGCCAACTTGCGTCACCTAACCTAAAAAATTGCCGCCAATCCACTCAGTGAATGTGGTTGGAAAGCAAAGCTGTAAACGGCACCCACCACGATTACCCATGCGACATCACATAGATTCACTCACGTCGGCTCTACAAATCGTGAAACCAAGAGAAGTCAAATGTACTTAACCACACCCTGTATTACTTCAAAGAGATATTTTTCCTCGGGGTAAATTATTGCATAAGGCATTGTATTGGTGTAGGCATTGTATTGGTGTAGGCATAAGGCATTGTATTGACTTGTATTGGTGTAGCACATGATGGGAAACTTTTTGTACAAAATAAAAGCTCAAACCGGTGTTAGACGATCTCACTTCTCGATCTCTGCCGTCGCGGACGGAGGCGATGAGATCGGTGGAAGAGACGGCGGAGGAGCAGGAGGGGGAGCAGGAGGAAACACTTCTATTCAGACTTCTGAACGGCCCATAGTGCGTCCCGAGGGGAGTGGTTCCTTCCTACACTGTAGCCCATATTCAGTCCGCGCCGTCTGTGCCCTGTCCACCATGCAGCTGAAGCTGGGTAGGCAGAGAGGGGCTGGACAGCAGCATCTCCCATTTCTCTTGTTAGGTAGTTGACAGAAGGAGAGGAGGGTGCTCAGGGCTAAAGTAGCACACCTCGATTATGTGGCAGAGTGTTCCTACTTAGGAGCAAAATTTACATGCAGCGTCGTAGCGATTCGGGTGCATTAAGTGAACACGCGTCCGGTGTGGGAAGGAGCCGGATTGTATGAGCCGTAGCGTACAGTCAAACCCGTTTATAGCGAATTGCAATATGCACCGTGATTAGTTCGATATATCCAATGGTTCGATATAGCCGAACCCGCCTATAACGAACTTATCGTTACTAGTTCGCAATCCGCAGAAACCCCCCTCCCCCTCCCGAACTCCACCATCCCCGCATGCAGACATGAACACAGTTAAGAAGCCGTTACCATACCAAAAAAAAATCCGTTTATTGCAAGTAATAAAGCTACTTTCCGCCTGAACTGCCTACTTTGCAAAGAAAAAAGCGGTGATTTTTGTTTTCACTTTCGTTTGGCGGCTTCAACTAGCATAGCATTCTCTACACGAAACATTATTTGCACCAGTTCGAGTCCGCGTCCTCCAAAATCTAAGAAGCATTGGCGGAGCACATTGACTGCCGAAAGCACTTCAATATAAGCGTCGGACGGCTTTCACTGGCGACATCATCGGGAATGTGGGGGAGCTCTTCCCACAGTTCACCGATGTTGCTGTCTTGGTCCGGACTCGCTGACTGCGCGAGTTCCGTCGAGAGTTCCGCGCGCCGGAAACAGTTACGGAAAGTGTCGGGCGTCATGTTGCCCCATGCGAGGCGCAATGTCTACGTCGCAACTCTTGCTCTGTGGTCACGGCCAATCCACATCTCAATCGCCGCTGCGAGACCATGCATTTCGGCGGCCATTCTAGGCGCGCAGAGTTCGATATATCGGATGTGAACGTCGTTGTAAGGAATATGTTTCCCATGTATTTCCGTAACTGAATTATTTTTGTTCGATATATAGCGTAATTCACTCTATCCGGGTTCGTTATAGCCGGGTTTGACTAGTCTGTTGTTCAATGGAAAGGTCAGGGTAAGACGAGAGTAGAGACTGCCTCAGAAGGCGATAATTCTGGGTGATGTCCCTGAACGAGACAAGCGGGCGACTGTCCTCGTGAAGCTCCATAGCACCGGGGATGAAAGTGCAGGCTTGTTGGGCGTATTCGTTGCACTCCATGGAAGCGTGAGCAGGTGTCCAGATGAGCTGAATGGAACCATTTGGGGAGTGGTTTTTTAGCACACGCAGTGAAGGTCGGGACACCAAACCCGACAGGTAGTTCTTGTAGGCTTGTTGGGAATCGGTGACTACTTTACGAACCCCTGGTTGAGAGCCAAGGCGATGGCTGCCTCTTCTGCTGCCATCATGTCTTCGGTCTTGAGTGAGGCACAAGCAAGGAGCTTGGCTCTGGAGGTAGCCACGATGATGGCGTACTGCTGCCCTCTATGTTTGGAGGCGTCTGTGTAGATAACTGCATGATCCCCACCGAGGGTGGTGTTGAGCGCTTGAGCCCGTGCTTTTTGGCGACCCTCGTCGTCTGAGGGGTTCATATTTTTAAGCAAAGGGAGCATATTTCTTGTCGCCAAAAGCCCAGGAGTACATCAAGCGGCGTGATATTCTGTGCTGCCAAGCCAATCTGGTGAAAGATTCGGCAACCAGCCGCATTTCTGCTCATGCAGAGCTTCTGGATAGAAAGATGGCCCTGTCTCAGCTTATTAGAGCTCCGTGCTAAGCAGCCTCTCTGGGCGCACTCATGGGAAGACAAATGGCTTGCTCAACCGCCTTTCTAATCATTATATAATAGCATCTTTATGCCCTCCTTGCCGAGAAGAAGACAGGGGGTTGACGTAAGTGATTCTGGAGAGAATGAAAGCTAATCGAAAGGTATCGGTATCCTTGAGGCCTCGCTTGTTGGTGGCAACTCGCCGGATCATGTGTATAATTTATTGATGTTGTGTTTGACGCACTGCAAGGATACGTTGTAGATGTAGGCCCAGGAGTTTGATGCTGGGGCTTGGAGTCATGGCCTGGCCATCAAGAAGTATTTGAATGTGTTTCTTGAGGTATCGTCTGGCGTGAGGGCGGACGACAAGGAACTGATATTTTTTTACGCGAACACTGCAAGCCACAGGCCCATTGGCGTACTAGAAGTGAGATGCCATGGGTTAGTGTGAGCTTCGTTTAATCGCTATCGCGTGGCATTTAGCGAGAATGCAGGGGTTAAACCCATGCATGTGCTTGGTCAGTGCACCACTTGTCTTCCTCGTATCCGCTTGGGCTCGTAGCTAAATCGGTAAGACTACGGGCTCTTGCTTTGTTAGTTCCAGGTTCTGTAAGTTCCAGGTTCGTTTCCTGGCAGTGGAGTAAATTCTTTTGTTTGTTTACGGGAGTTTTCTGATCCCACCAACGGTCGCGAAAGAACCCTTGGGGGGTAGAGGTAAAAAGCTTTGCTTTAAAAATCGGCCAATATTTACGCCACGCTATCAAACACCAATGCAAAGACTGCGAACGCAAAACAGTTATAATCTATATAACTGCAGTATGTGGCATTGACCGCCTAGGTGTCCCGTGACATTACCCCCCCGGTCGAGGGCGACCGTCCCGGTCGAAGTTGCACCGCGGTGACGGTGGTGACGCAGATGAGCAATGTGGGAACACGCAAGCCAGGCAGCATGCCCCACACAGCTTTGTCGTCATCGCAGATGCTTGTGCGTGACGCCACATGCGGCTGCTGTCTTTATCATCTTTGATGGCGTAACATGCCCCTTTCCTCGAAGGCGACCGTCCCGTCGAGGCCGCAGTAGCATGATGAGCTCGGTGAAGGTGAACGATGTGATGAGAATAAAGAGTGAAGCTCTTGCCACCACGGATGTAAGGGATGGGTTTGGTGAGCTCCGGCCCACAGCAGCGACGCCCACAATGGAATGACAAACCGCTGAGGGCTTGCTACCACGTCGGACCACATGGCTGGGGACACGTCGTCGTCGTCGTCAGGTCAAACGTCGTCATCGGATCGGCTCGTCACGGGCTGGGGACACGGGGCAGGGGCCGTCGTCGAGTTGTTGTAGCGGTGGGGCTGGGGCTGCCCGACGCGGTTCACACACCCTCGATGATTCCACCAATGCCGATGGGGTGCGAAGCTGGGCCCAGGACGTGGATGATACCCCGCACCTCTACCAAATGTAACGTGGCGGCAGAGCCAATGACTCGAACGAGCAACAATCTGTTTACAGAATTTGGAATGCGGCCATAACCGCACGCGCTGGGACCCAGTCACTTCTTCGTCACCCTCGTCGTCTTCTCTGATGAGCCATTGCAGTATGGGGCATTGACCGCCTAGGTGTCCCGTGACAATATTAAATTTGTACCCGCTAAATAGCGTCTTATACCCCTGCCACGCGACAGATATAATGGAATTTAGTGGGAATGTCATTTTATTCAAATGGTATTAGTCCGCATGGTACACGAGAATACCGAATAACATTCAAAGTGAATAGCTTTTAGCAGCTTAATGAGGCTGAGGAGCTCATTCAGCGGACAAATGAGTAACTTCGGCAGCAGCGACGCGTCACTAGAAGAGAAATATCAGTAATAAACTAAATAATACTGTTGATAAAACTGCACGAACACCTATATATAAATAAAAAATGCAAACAAGTACGTAAAAAAATAAATCCGGCCCCGATGCATGCTGATACGGACGTGTTACGGACTTCTCTCGGCTTATACTGTCTAAGTTGTGTCCCTTCAAACGGCTATTACCGTCCTTTTATTATCAAAATATAAAAAAATGTCTGCTTTAAAATCTATTCGGTACAAAAACATTCTAGACGCACTTGAGCAATAAGTTTCAATCTCGCGAGCTTGCTAATCATCACCGCTATCACTATCAAATAACATTTGTTTGACCGTGTATACCCGCACGGCCAAACCATATGCCATTGACAGCTAATGTCATTTTCTGAATGGCAGAAAATTTTCAGGGTGACAGCGGTATAAATGTTGAATTTGCAAATGTGTTTTTAGACTCCTGCGACACGGTCACCGCCCCAAGTTCTGTCAGCAAAACCATGGATGGCGGCACGCGCCCCTGCGCCGGCCACTCTACGACTCGTCCAGTAGAGGCTGTGCTACACGCGTGGCAAAATTTACACAGAGAGGATAACATTTTCACCGTTATTAGTGGTGTCGTTTCGTTCGGGTCGATTGGGTATTAATATTGCAGGCTGTTACGATTCAGCGCATCAATACCCTGTGCGCGCGTGATACAGGTTTGATGCAGTGCGATGAAATTTTTCTGTGCCGGTAAAGCCTGCCCTGCTCAAACAAGTTACAAGACGGAGCGTGTCTGTACAAGACGGGGGATGGTGTTCTTACGTGTTTGTACTTTGTCCGTGCCATGCGCAACAATTGAAGGCTGGGAAATGTTCGCACTGTGTATATAAATACCGCCTTTTGAGCGACCCATGTCACAGCGCTTCAGTCTCTTATTACGAATGTTGCTCTTTCCAAGTCATGCTGTAAGCTCGCAAAAATTCTGTTTCTGTATCATGTCTGTTCGTTTTTCACCATGCAGTAAACAAGGTACGTTTTACCACCGATTCTTCGTCGTCATCACCAAGGCAGCTGTCCCGCTCGCCGTTCTTTCACAATGCTATCATTACATGACGGAAGCAACGGATCTCGCTACCCAGATGCCTTCGCCAATCTTACAACGCTTGCACGAATGCCCAAAATAGAAGAGCATAGATAGCAGAAAAGTGCGAATAGTAGTCAAAAGGTTCTGAAGCAACACGTACGGGCAAGAGAAGAAGGAAACAAAACCACATGTTACCAAGATACTCTAAATAAAAATTGTTTCCTCCATGGCCACAACGGGGTTGTAAAGCCGTCTAAAACGGTGAAGAAGGAGAGGGCCAAAGGGAAAACACGAGACCAAGAAAAAACAAGGGGCTTAGGCACCGAGAGGAGTGGAGCGCGAAGAAAGAAGCATTTTGAAGGGAGAACGGCTCCACTGCACTTTGAAGACTCGGAACAATGTAGAAGTCTGGGACAAAGTGTAATGCAGGCCAAAGTAGAAATGAGACTGAAATGGTACATCCACATCCTCCCAACGTTTCGTTTAAAGTGTTCGTTGCATTGACTTGTAACGAAGTTTCACTTTCACTGTGCAGCTGAAGGGAACCGGAAGCTATACTTAGTTTGAACTCTGGGGCCCGTGCCTTGGACGCCGAAGGGTTGGGAAAAGAAAAGGGAAGAAACAGTGCTGGGGGTAAAGTGAGTTACAGTCGAGTGCCAAGGCTGGTAGCACGAAGTAGGGGGAGCGAAAGGGTCGAAATGACTTTCTGGGCAAATCGAGTTGTCACAACACTTTCCCTCCATACCAAAATACCATGTCCCCGTGAATCCACTTGTGCTTGCGCCTTACAGCACCACACGTCTGAAGAATCTTGGGTTGCCTTTACTTTATCAGCGGGGGGGACAGATGTGAAGGTTTGCAGCAAAATACCATGCGAACGTCTAGCATCCAACGTAAAATAAACATGTTTAGAACAAAAAAAAAACGACATTTCTTTGCTGATCATGCGAAGAGAACAATAATATGAGGGAAGACCGAAAGTAAAGGTTAGGATTTCGGCAAGTCGAATTTTGCCAAGTCGGGATTACATTTATATGCTCCGGTCCATTTGCCAGATGGCGACAACAGAAACATGTTATAGCGCATAACGCTTACGTTAAAAACACAAACACAGAATAAAGGGAGACGTTCTGAGACCAACTAGCCGAATACCATGCTCTACTGAAGACCACAGAAACACACATGTGTTATTATTTTTATCATTTACTTTTTTGTGTTTTCTTGAACTCTTATCGGTAAAAAGGAGCTCGTACCAGGGGTTCTGCCACTCTGTGCAGCATGTGAATAGGCTAGTTGGTCTTGCATTTTAAAAAGATGTTACTTGTCACCCATCTTGTGTGACAGGATGGGTGACAGGATAGGAAGGTATCTGAGAGGGGTACCTAGGAGGGTACATGAGAATGGGTTTTAGCCGCTTCAGTCCTGTATGATACTCAAAACCTTCACGCACTTGTCACCTCTGGTGTGCTATGGTGAGAAGTCTCTACGCGTATGTAGCGAACCTTTACAGAGGAGGTTCTTGTGTTAAAGTTAGGTGAACGCTCATACCGGCTGCAACAGCTTTGTCCTGCTGATATAAAAAGGTTCCTCTCCTTTCGTTGCTCTTTTACCGCACGTTCCTCTCCTACCAGGCAACGAAGAATCAAAACAGTAGATTTAGAGCATCACATTTCAGCAACAAATCCAAGCCACGGAAGATACGAAGATTAAACCTAACGCACCTTTCATTAGAAGTCCTCTAGGGTACAAAATACAGCCAACGCGTCTTTTGAACTCTCAGTGCATACCAGCCGTGTTTTCACTACACTTGCAGGTTTCGATTTCCTTCGGGAGCTCAGCGCTCTGCAGTGTCGTCGGTAGGGAGAGCTTCGCGCTATAAAGACAAAATCCGGTGTTTTCAGGGCTTTAGCTGAGAACATAGGTTTTCGCTCACATTTTGCATCCCATGTATTTCATGGAACGGCATCAAGCTCCCAATGGGACTGCTGCTTCACCAATCAGCACCGAAGAATACGTAGAGCCTGGATGCATTTATTTGTGGTGATAGCTTAGGGGCCGACAAGCCAGTCGTGCCTTCGTACAAGTGTGTCCTGCTGCAAAGCGGTTTCCGTCCGCTACACCCTCCGGTTACGTAACACAGAAAGAGTGTGCGCCCATAAATAAGCAAGAGGGTATGTCGACGAGCGCCAAAATACTAATCCAACGGGGGAGTTTCGTAACAACTAAAATGGTTGTCATCAACGCTTAGATGCACGATGGAGTAGCACTTTTCTTCGCCGTTTTTTCCGCAGCTCAACTCTTTTTTGCTTCCCTTGTTCGCTTGGATCCCTGTTGGAGTTAAGATTCTTCCGGCTAAACCTATCGCGTGGAACGTAAAAATTAAAGAATCCTGCTTGAGTTTTTGGGTGACCTCTCATGAGCTAAATTGAACGCCGAGCCAGCTTCATCACTGCCGGTTACTCCATCGGTCTTACGGCTGAGTGTCGCAACCCGTCTGCCCATACAACGCTTCAAAAAAGAAGAAATGACCGGGATTGGGAGCCGCCTCGGCGAAGGCATGGAGATGAGCGAGTCGACCATCTTAAGGATGGGACGAACAGCCCGTAGTCTTGCGGGGCGAGGGAGCCCGCACGGAGAAGTTCGGAAAGAAAGAATGGACACGAACAGTTGAGGAGGATTTAGAGGCTTTGCAGCCAGTGGTAATAGCTTGCACCAAATAATGGCCTGCCTGCAGAACTGTTCGTTTTGTCCCTATGAGGACTGAAACTTCTAAAGTGCTACGTTCATTAGTCAAGGGTCTATGGCGAGCGATACTTACCTTTTGGTATTTTTCGCATAAAGAAATCACCGCCATCCTATTTTCTATGTAGATTACCCTTAAGTCTTTAGGCTCAGTACACAGTTAGAGAGTTGGAAAACGAAAAAAAAGGGATGAAAAAGCCCTCAAAGTTTTCTGCAAGGCTTCTACGCAAAGTTTCGGCCCATTAACAAAATGAGGGTGTCGTCTAATTCCAGCAAGTCATCTTTTTTATGTATTTTGTTCTCCTTCAACTGAATTTTAAGTTTTTGCCGAACCATCAGCAAGTCTCAAAATCCGTCTACTTTGTTTCCATATCTTTGGAAACTAAAAAGTTTTTCTCCGTTGCTCATGCTCGCGGATTAAGAGGGAGCCGTTTGATTTTGAATTACTACATGAAGATGCGGCGATATGTGTCTATAATTGGTGACCTATGTGCTGTCAGAGCGCCCTAGACACGTTCACTTGGATGCTGAGGCCAGACGCCGCACTGATCAGCTGGGCTTAGTCTCGTCCCGCTGCCCAACGGCTTGAAGCAAACGTGTCCAGGCATGCCTGGAGCCTCCCAAAACAGCTCAGATGAGTCCCACACCCCTTCCCCTCATCGAACGATCGTCTGATGTAACGCCTTCGCTCCCATTCGTCAAAGTTAAACACTGGGCAGCGAAGGGTCCTGATTGGAGGAATTTGACCCACTGGTGGCTCAACCGTATCCCGCGGCTGTAAAAAGCCCGAGCCGCTTGACGCGAGAGGACGGCGGCGACGAGTGACAGCGAAACCAAGCTGAAGCGTGTTCTCACTTTTGTACCAGCCGGCAATGTTAACGCCCCTGTACAATTTCTTTATAAATGCTTGTTTAACTCACCGTCGCCTCGACCACTTTATCGCTCAGCTCCACAGAACAGGCGGTGGGATGAGCAAGGCACCTTCACAACAATATTAGGGACGTCTAAAGTGCGCTGCCGAAGCTTGTTGCTGCAGAGTGCTGTGGGGTGAAGAAATGATTGAAATAAATGTCCGAAATGGTGTCCCTCACTGCTTAAAATCTTGTAGCTTGCACACAATTATCTGGCATGGGGAGTCTGCTCGCCTAATAAAGTATTGGTTTGCAACATTTTGTCTGCCGTGGCACACGACCGGGATGCACAAACGATGCTGTAGTAAAAGGACTAAGATATGTGGCGGAAACATGCAGTTTTAGTAACCACTTCGAAATCTAACTAGTTGAAGGATTCACGGGAACAGGCATTATAAGTTTAACGCGCAGCGATAAGGAGCAAAAGGTATGGCTAAAGGAAAAAGTGGACTAAAGGCATCTCTAGTCAAATAAAAAAAATAAAATTCTCCGAAGATCCTTTTGGTTGATTCGATTGATATCGATAAATGGTAATGTACGGCGATGTGATTACGGCGATTTCCAAACACTATATTTCACACAGTACAGGGTAACCAGCCATTAGAAAGATCAGGAACACAAAAAGCCTGCCCTAGTACTACAAAGAAATGCATTAGAACCCTTGGTATTAGGCTGCTAAACAATGAAAATACCACATAAGCCGCAAGTTTTCCGAAGGAAGGTACCCAAAACATTCGTCGGCTCGCATTGATTCCTGATAATAGATTTAACCTTAAGGAAGCAGAAGTGTTGCTTGTAAGTGAGGTGATGCTGCTCTTGAGAATAGACACAAAATTGCATACATTATATTTTCTAGGGGATAAAACTCGATTAGAATAGATTAGTCTAAAAGCATTCAATATTTCCCTTCGTACAGTATTATTACCACAAGTGCGGCGTTACCAAATACGGGCGCCAACAAATCAACTGAAGTATACCGTGAAAGCATTATAAATTTCTCAACGTCATATCGGCATGCTGCTTGACAATCTGCTGCTCTTGCACCCGCAGGTGCATCATGTACGGGCGTCAACACAGCCCACAAAAATACCATTAGCAGGACCCCTGGCTGATGGGGTCCAAGCACTGCCCGATGAAGCTGCTCCTAAAAGCTGCCCCATTCACTGAACTGATTGCTTCCTCGACTGTCTGACTCAATACAAACGAGGCTTACAGTTTGCACTAAGCGCATTCAAAGAAGCAAAAGTCATAATTAGAACGGCACTAAAACCCGGAGAGGTACGCTTACAATTGCTGTCGCTGACCTTACTATCTAACAGCAATGCTGCCAAAACGTTTTGATGAACCTCGGCACAATCCCCAAAAATGTCGGCAAAAAATTCTGTGGCACACAACAGAAGGGCTGTAACCTACCCTCTTCATCGTTTGAATCACCAGCAGCTAAATTAGCAGCTCGCAATGTGTGCACTATAATCTACAAAGAGTGTCCACGCCAACTACCCCCTCTCCCGGAAGAATATTACCGAAACTGTCTTGGACGGCTGTCGATGTAATGCGACTAGCATACGTTGCGTTGTGCGACAGATCCGTCTTGACAAACTCAGTTTCGCTTCAACATTGCAAGCTTGACGACTTAGTTTGTGTTCGTCATCTGGAACAGCACGGAAAGACGACGGAGAGATGGGCGCAGGATGCCCATCGGAGAGAAGTGCGCAAGATTGGCGCTGATTTGTAACTGGTATTAGTGCGTAGCATTCTTTGCCTTGTACCCCCACAGCCAGGAGCGTGCAACGCCTTGAATTCCCACAACAATGAAGATTTCGCGAAAGTTACAAATGTAATCATTAGAGTAGTGTAAATGGAAGATAATTGGTAGAGCGAAATTTTGAAAATATTAAAAAAATAGCAAGAAAGTAAAAAAAAGTACGGGAAATGCGAAAACGTATACCGCATGGCATTTCCACAATAATGTAGATTTCGCGAAAGTTTCACCTGTAATCGTTATAATTGCGTACATGGAGATAATTGGCGAACAAAATTTTGAAAAACTAAAATAATAAGAAAAATGTAACAATTACGGAAAATGGGAACCGTGTAACGCCGTGCCTTTCTACAATATAGGAGATTTTGCGAAAGTTTAAAACGTGTGCCGTGGGAAGGCAGCAGCGGCAATGGTCGCTCAAAACCCGTTCTGTCTTTTCACCCAGGTTAGTACTTATTGCCTTCATTCTAGACAGTCAAACAATGTATGCTTGCTGCTATTCCCATGCCCACCTGTTTTGATGTCTACTGTTTGTGAATGCGTTCATGTCGCGAAACTGCTATTCTTAGGAGGTGACGTTGAACTGAAACCTGGTACCCCAAAACTTGATCCCAGTGTACAGCGTAACGAAGTTCTTTCCACTATAAAGAACCTAACCGTGCACCATAAAGAGCCGTATGGTAATATTCTGGACGCTATTGAAGAGGTCAAAAATAATCAGAAAATCTTGGATGGCAAAGTGTCAGATTTAACAAAGGGACTAGAAAATCTTGAAGAAAAGGTCAACGCTATTGATAACGTAGCCGAGAATCACGTTTAGAATGCTTGGTGTCTTCAGCAGTTCGTAGTGAGAATGCTGCCCTACGCTCGCGACTGGACGACTATGAAGATCGGTCGCGAAGAGACAACTTAATTTTCTACGGAATTTCTGACACTGCAGCCGAAACGCCGTCGGATACAAAACAGGAGGTTAGGGCACTTCTCTCAAGCTCTTTTAACATACAGGTATCTGAAGAAGCAAAATCGCGAGCCCATAGGCTAGAATCATTTGGGTCGAAAAAGTGTCCCCCAGTTGTGGTACGGTTTCCATCATTCAAAATTAAAGACGCAATTTTTTCCCATCAAGCGAAGCTGCGTGGTACTAATATTAACATTAGGGAAGACTCCTGTAAAGCTACGCGAACACCCCGAAAAAAAACTAATTGACTTCGGCAAAAGCTAGCAGTGAGCAGTTTTCATTAAAATACAACAAAGGTCGTCATTAACAAGAAAAACTACGTGTACTGCTTCGTCACTGAACGCGTGCTGCCGATTGATCCAATCGACAATAAAAACGAGAGTGAATATAACACGCACCCATCCGGCTCGTCGCTCAAGCAAGCTCATAGCAAAAAACAAAACCACAGAATTCTGTGAAACATGATTGATCCTTTCTTCTTTGTAATGTAAGAAGTGTTATGGACAAGCGAGACGCGCTCTCCTCTCTCATTGATACATTTGCCCCTGACGTGGTCGTTGTAACGGAGACGTGGCTTTCCGCAAAAGTTGACAGCTCTGAAATTGTCACTTCCGAGAAAAAATATAACTTCTATTGCTGCGACACCGTGGATCGCGTTCCGGAGGCGGTGTTCTTATACCCGTCGCAACCGGACTGGTTTCCGCCCACATAGCCCTCGCTTGCCCTTTGGAGTTGGTTTGTGTTAAAATTCGTTTAGATTATACCGATGTCATCGTTTGTGCGTGCTATCGAGCCCCTAATGTTCCTGTTGGTTTTTCATCAGATTTGTATGATGTTCTTAGCATGCTGCATGTTAGGTTTCCTGCCTCGCATGCCATACTTTTAGGTTACTTTAATTTCCCCGACATCAAACGGAACCTGCCTGCTACGTTACCTGGCCCCCGGTAATTCTGAAACCGCCTCTTTTGCTAACACTTGCTTATAGTTTAACCTCACCCAAATGGTAAATAGCGCCACCCGTGTCACGGCTAATAGTTCCACCATTTTAGATTTAGTGTTTTCAACTAACCCTGATCTCATACAGTCCCTGTCAGTTGTACCAGGCCTCAGCGACCACTCCGGCGTCCACTTTACTGTACCAAACACAGAGTCCAAAACCAGCAAGACCACAAATCTAATCAGGGAGTATGAAAGGGAGTACGAGTCAATGAATACTGAACTTGACTCTTTTTCACGGGACTTTCTAGCTTTCACGAATGCTCAGTAGACGAAAATTGGATACGTTTCAAAGCTAAAATAGCAGAACTTACTGACCGCTTCATACAACTTCGTAAAATAAACGACAATACCCAGTATACCTGGTTCACACCTACTTTAAGACGGGTGCGCAACACACACAAAAAAACGTATCATTTGGAAGGCCAAACTGTCAACTAACACCGAAATATGGGAAGGATATCCCGTGTTGGAGAGGAGTACGCACACGTAGTCTCACTTGCCAAGCAGTCATACTTTCAGCAGACGCTGTCTTCTCTGTGATTAACCAATTGCCGTAGATTCTGGAAGGTAATCAGTGGAGATAACCAAAAACATATTGACCTTACCTCTCAAAGTGATTACCTTATTCCAAGTGGAAACTGTTGTTTGGCTCTTATCACTGTATTTTCATTATCCTTTGTTGACGTGGCCCCTACTTCAGTTCCTGACTTGCCTGTTTACAACTACGATGCGATGGAACCTGTATACATTGATTGGGTGGGTATAGGAAAATTCATTCAAAACCTTAAATAAAGCTTCCTCTTCGCCCGGTGACAATAGGATCCACCCCAAGAAAAAAAACACTGAAATTTTTGTTGCCATTATATTGTCTAGAATATTCGTTCAGTCATTAAAATCCTCTGCTCTACCCAATGGCTGGAAACTGGGGAAGGTAGTTCCGCTTCGCAAGTCTGGGAACACTAGCGACCCGCACAATTATAGGCCCATTTAACTAACAAGTGTACCATGTAAACTATTAGAACATGTCATTTACTGCAGCATAGTCACTTTTCCTTAAAACAATTCTTTTTTTTTTACCGGCCTCCAACATGGGTTTAGAAAAGGCCATTCTCTTTAAACCCAGCTGTTGTGTTTTACTAATGATTTGTTCTCTGTTGTTGATCGCGGTCCCTTTATTGATTGTGCATTTATCGACTTCTCTAAAGCGTTTGATACTGTATGTTATACATTGCTAATGCTAAAGTTTAGTAAACTAAACCTTGACCCTAAAATCCTAAAGTAGATCGAATGTTATTTGTGTAACCGGGAAAAATTTGTAACTGCTAATGAATGTGACTCTCCTGCCACTCCTGTTACTTCCGGTGTCCCGCAGGGATCCATTTTGGGTCCCTTGCTTGTGCTAATACATATTAATGACTTACTTCATAACAAATCCTCTTCGATTATGTTATTCGCCGACTATTATGTAATTTATCGTAACATTTTATGCCCTGATGACGCTGATGTCCTACAAACTGACCTGAATAACACTTCTCTGTGGTGCAATACTTGGCTAATGAAGCTTAACGTATCTAAGTGCAAATCGATGAGGATCACCAGTAACCCATCAAAAGATACAACCTCTCGTACCTACTTAACGACTTCCCACTAAACAACCTTTCTTCTTACAAGTACCTCGGTGTTGTCGTCTCTAATAACCTTTCGTGGCAATCTCACATTGATTACATAACATGTAATGGTAACCGCACTCTTGGCTATTTACGTCAAAATTGCTCTCTTGCTCCGGTAAACCTAAAACTTCTTTACAAAACATTAGTGAGGCCAAGACTTGAATATGCGTCTTCTTTTTTGGGATACTCACACTAACACTCTCCTAAACAGTATTGAATTCATTCAAGATCGCTCTGCACGTATTATTATGTCTAACTCCGGCAAGCTGCAAATGTGCAGCTTTTTCCCTATTCCTCCCTCTCTTTCTCAAGAGAAAATTAAAGATTTGATTTGATTTGATTTGATTTGAACTATTTCTGGACTGCAAGTGTCACGTCAATGAAATCACATCTCAACCTGCCTAACCTTTCACTACGGCGCGAAAATTCACGTCTGTGTCTTTCATAAGATCTACCTTACTAATACAGCCTTCTCCTATTCACTGCTTTCGCCCCCAACCGAAATATCATCACGCAGTGATCACCATTACAAAGTTGTCATCCCTTTCAGTCACATGAACCAATATTTAAACTCCTTCACCCCCAAAACTTCCGGCGATTGGAACCACCTTCCAGCATTCATCGCATCGATCACTGGTGCCAACGCTTTCAAAACAGCCATTTCGAACGTTGAATTGTAGTTGATTGTAATGCTGCCTTTTTACTGTATGTTCTTTATTTTTTTGCCTACTCCTCTCTGTAATGCCCTCTGCCTTGAGAGTAAATAAATAAAATAAAATGAAATAAAATGTAGTCGTTAGGATGACGTAAACGAAAATAATTGGTTGAGCTAACTTTTGAAAAACTATAACAATATATAAATAAAAAATTACGGAAACTGTCAAAACGTACCCCGCATGGCACTTCCACAATTATGTCGATTTCGCGAAAGTTTCACCTGTAGTCGGTATATTTTGCCTTAAATGAAGATGATTGGTTGAAAGAAATTTTGAAAAAACTAAAAAAAATAACAAAAATATAAAATATTCACGGAAAACGGCGAACCGCGTAACGCCCTGCATTTCGATAATATCGCAGATTTCGCGAAATTTCCAAATGTAATCGTTACAATAAGGTAAATAAAGAAAGTTGGTCGGCCGAAACTTCGAAAAACTAAAAAAAAAATAGAAGAAACATTACGGAAACTGTCAAAACGTCTACCGCATGGCATTTCCACAATAACGTAGATTTCGCGAAGGTTCCACCTGTAATCGTTATAATTGCGTAAATGGAGATAATGGTAGAACGAAATTTTGAAATACTAAAAAATAAGAATAATATAAAATAATTACGGAAAATGGCGAACCGTGTAACGCCCTGAATTTCCACAATATTGCACATTTCGCGATATTTCAAAATGTAATCGTTAGAATAACGTATATGCAGATAATTGCCCTCGCGAAATTTGAAAAACTCAAAAATAACAAAAAATACAAGAAATTACGGAACCTGTCAAAACGTATTCCGAATGGCATTTCTACAATAATGCACATTTCGCAGAAGTTCCACCTGTAATTGTTATAAACGTAAATGGAGATAATTGGTTGAACGAAATTTTGAATGACTAAAAAAAAACACGAGAAATATAAAATATGTTCAGGAAATGCAAGCCGTGTAACGGCCTGCATTTATACAATAATGAAGATTTCGCGAATGCTCGAAATGTAATCGTTAGAATAGCGTAAATGGGGATAATTGGTCGAAGGAAATTTTGAAAAACAATAAATAAGAAAAATATAAAAAATAGAAACGAAAAATGCCGAACCATGTAACAGCCTGCATTTCCACCTTAATGCAGATTTTGGGAAAGTTCCAAATCGAATCCATATAGCAAAGTAAATGGAGATAGTTGGACGGCCGAAATTTTGAAAAACTAAAATATACGGAAAATATTAAAAATAACGGAAAATCGCAAAACGTATAACGCATGGCATTTGGACAATATTGAAGACTTCGCGAAAGTTTCACGTGTAATCACTAAAATAGCGTAATTGCAGATAGTTGGTCTAACACGATGAGAAAAAACCAAATTTGGCTGGACAAAACTCACACTCAAGACACATAACGGAAAGACGCTACGGATTAGCAGAACATTCTCTGAATTTCTGCAGAATTTTTATTCCAAAGAACAGAATTCTTGAATTCGATTTTCTGATGCGCTCTAGCCACAGCTAAAACGGAGCAGGCGGGCCAAAATAATTCTCCGAGTATAAAAAATTTGCAGCCGCAGCTCACCTTTGAAATGTGGGCGTTCCTGTCTAAAAGCAGGGAACAACTATCTAACTTAGGGTTCGTTTAAAACGTGAGTATTTAGTTTTAAATGATTAAGGCCCCGCTCTCACGTGAGCTGCCCGAAGACAAAGTAACATAAACTGTTCAGTTCAGGATTACAAAATTAATTATAGTAAAGCGCTGAAAACGAGACATTTTTGTCCATTGCAAGTTAATAGAGCTAATAACAACATTCCCAATTCCTGTATGCGTGATGCGGCTCCAGCTGTAGTAAGGCGAACACTCTCTTTTCATATTGTTCTTAAGCGCTGGCTGTTCTCGAGTTCTCGAATCATGAGAACTTTGTCGCTTCTGTGGCCCCTTCCTCAATCATTGTACGTCTGCCTTTTTCCCACATACTTTTGTTCGCGGATGCCGTGTTCTTATTCTCAAGAAAGCACTCGCTTCGACCTCCTCTCCGCACTCTCTTTTCTGGGAAGGATAGGTCGACACTAGAGGCACCGGTCTGAGGCGCAAAGGAACGCTCAGGCAAATGCGGCTACCCCTGCATCTATTGCGCTCGGCTTCAAGATGTACAGCAGCGCTTGGCGCACATAGGACCTCCGTATACAAAAAGAGCTCGACAGGCCAGGCGCCTCCAAATTGAAAATTAAGTCAGGACGGAAGCTGAAAATTAAAAGGGGGCTTTTCATTAACGCAGCAGCTGCCACTACTCGGGAGCCGACTTCTTTGTGGTTTGTTTGCATGGCCAGGTCAGCTGGGGCGCCCTGGGTCTAACGTCTGAAGCTGTTATGCTGATTAGCGGTAGCAGGAACACTAAAGTGCGTATTTGTAAGGATAGATATCATGTCCTATGGCTAAAGAGCGAACAGGAGAGAAAGAACTTCGACTGCCGCAGAGCAGGGTAGGTGGGAGCATCACAAAGAGAGTTCGGCTGGAATGTAAAGATTTTGAACTACCTCTGTGTTGAATAAAAGGTAGACTGTTACGTGTTTGATTGAGACCGAATGTAGGGAAAATGGAGAAGCAAATTCGTTATTAACTCTTCTTTCGGCACAGCCGGTCAGAAAAAAAATTGTAAACACCAAAGCTTTCTTAGTAATGTATTGAACACTAAAGTTTGCGTGGTGAATTCTGGAATGGATATGCCGGTATTGTATGCGGAACCACGTTTCACAGTTGCTGTTCACGGACAGTGCGATCATTTTATTAGCCCTAATGACGTGGTGCTTACAGCGGCAGTGGCACAGAGGTAAACCTTTCATCTTATCATCATCATCATCATTGTCATCGTCATCAGCGTATTTCCTTTGCCATGTTTTCCTGCACTTTTGGTTACTATGACTGATGGCTTTTGTTTGCCATGCGTGCATGCTATTTGCGAAATCGTGAGTTATACAACTCTATTTATTGCTGTTGGCGCAATTACCACGCTCTACTTTCTCCTGTGGTACTGAGCACGTGTCCCTAAAACACGTTTCTACGTTGAAGGACACCACCTTTACACGCGGTTAATTTATATTTGGGGATCCAGGAGTTTCGAGTTTACCTGCCATTGCGGTTGACCCGGCTTCAAAGCCCACTCGGTGCAAAATATACTTAAGTTTCTTTTCAATTTCATTAGTTACTTGGTTTATAGGAGCCTGTATTCGAAATGGAGCAGCATTTGGCCTGTTCATTGACCTGTGTTTTTGTTATTTCAGCAGTCAGCCATCTTTTTATTGCATGATTGGGTAAATATTTCTCTGGATATTTAACCATACGTGATTTAACCCCCCCCCCCCTCCCCCCGCACCACTTGAAGGGCCAAAAATAGCTACGATAAGACCATGTTTAACACAAGCCTTTATTGTTACCATCCACGCGAGACATTTTTCCTCTATCGTCTGTGTTGCACTTTTACACAGAGAATAGGAGGGTTCAGTATACACCAACGACGTTGCTGAAATTTTCTTACGCCTTTAAACCCTCTTTTGTTCTCTGGGAACATCCACGTGAGTGACTGACAGGTGGAAAAACAGCGAATGTTTTTCAGCGCTTATCTAGTGCAGGAAAAGCTGTCGTGCGTTTTTCAAGCCCTGGCCTCGGTAAAGCCTCATAGCGTCAACATTTCCAGAATTACGGTTGATGTCTTTACGCATTCATCCGACGCATATTTATATTTCACATTTCATTCTCTTTTCGCCAACGGGTGTTGTTTACACCCTATCGTCACGTCCCACGTGAAGGCAAAACTGTAGCTAAAAGTTATCGTCTCGCCTTCTACGATACGCCACTTACCATCACGGGGCGAGAAATTCTCCAAGCTTCCTCTTCCTTCCCTGCAGCTCGCAAAAGACGCTAAATCTTTTATTCTCATCCCTCTTAGGTGACACGTGCTGACATCCCCATCTTCCCGTCACGTCATCTCTGCCAGAGCGAAAACAGGCCGAAGCAGGCGTCCTTAGGCAGCGATTGCCGCTGTAACCGTAACAAGAAACAGCAGCCGGCGCGTTCAGAAATAGGAAACTAGGAACCCAACGAGGGCGAGAGCTAAAGAGAGAGGCGGAGAGAAGGAAGAGAGGGTGCGGAGCTGGTTTACGCGCCCTGCGGATCCTATTTTCCTTTACTTTGCACTGTTAATCTTCGAAGCCGTCTTGGCTCCCGTTTGAGGGCTACTTTCCCCATTCATTCCTCGTCTCCGGGTCTTCCGCGAGGAGTGCGGGACTTCGGCTGCGCGCGCGGTGTTTGCTTTTGCCCCGCTTCACGCTCGACTGAATGGCGTAGCGCACGCCCCGGCGTCCCAAGGACAACTGGCCCATCCATCCGGCATGGGCGGTTGTCCAGCGGTGCGAGAGAGCGAGCGGGGCAGCTATTGGAGCTGGGAAAGCAGAAAGCACTGGGAACAAATTGCCTCGCACTCCCGGCCACTTCCTCCCCCTCCAAGTATTCTGCCATGTCGCTCCAATAGTCGCCGCCTGCTGAGCGGATAAGACCACGGAGACGGCCCGATGATATAACGTACACTGCGTCCATTGGCGTTCCACTTACGCTTCTTCCCTTTCCTCCACCACCGCGGCTGCTTGGAGCATTCAGGTTAAGCGGGCTTCGCAAAGGCTGCCCCCTCATCTGGAGACTCCTCCATCGCGTTCCCTTTGACCCGCAGTCCCGGAGTGTGGTCCGGTGGTCTGGCGATCTGACATTCTGGCGACGTTTGAGTCGCTCACACTTACGTGAGGCGCGAGAGAAATCACAGGCCCAACTTCTAGAAGAGATTGTGCAGCTGATATTAGCGCTGTCATGTTTTAATAAAAATCGCTGGTGGGCTAGCTGGGTCGTAGTATTCGCAATAAATTCGCAAGAGGACAGTTCGCAAGAGGACAGACGCAACACAGGAGTCCATTCTGGGCTAACGTTTATGGCAGATGCGGTATGTTATTAGCCTCACAGTGTGATAACGCTAACTTATTCTAGAGGCTAAGCATTTATGAATGGCTGCACCCCACAGATGAAAGGTTGGGCTTCTCGGTAGCGTTAATGATGAGTGGGGAAGATACCGCGCGACACCTGTAAACAATACTTACGAAGAAAATGGTTGAATCTTAACGTGAAGAACCGATTGTAGATGGTTGAATAAGTTCAACGGTTTAATTAAAAAGCAGATATACAAACCGATTTCTTGCGCCAGGGAAATATAGCGCCAATCAATTACAAAAATTCATACACCACCGCACCATTAGGTGAAACCAAGTTAGGAGGGTAAATGACGCTATTGTGAAAGGTCGCGGGTTCAATTCGCGGCCGTGGCGGCCGCTTTTCTGATGGAGGCGAAAAGCAAAAACGCCCGTGCGTACGAGATTTCGGCACACGTTATAGAGCCCCAGGTGGTCAAAATAAATCCGGAGCCCTCCACTACGGCGCGCCTCATCACCTGCGTTGCGTCGGCGCGTTAAACCCAACAATCAATCAATCGCTACTGTGAAAAACACAGCGATGACTTGCTCGTATTTTGCCTTTTTCGGAGTATTAGGTTACTAAGGTATTTTGTGGTCTTTTTTGTCCTCTGAACAATCTTTTCTTTGACGTCTTTTGGTTGTTTTAACGGCCGGTTTATTGGAGGAAAGCAGTGTGCAGTCTAAGCTCTTTTTAACAAAGTAGTATAAGGGCAGTATATCAGTTATTTAAACCCGTTCTGTGTGTGTAACATTAGAGGTGAAACTCGGCGCTAACTGGCCTGCGGAAAAATCCTAGATACAAAAACGCGTTATCCTAAACTTTGAACCCACTGTAAACGAGGTAATATTTACCGGTCTTCTTGTGCCATTCCAAACTAATTCGAAGTGAATATGAGAACGTGAAATTACAACATAATAAAATTTGTCTGACAAAACAGGCATGTGATCTTATTTATTTGAAGAAGGATGTGATCTCGGTATGTGATGTTTCACAATACTGAGCAGGACGGTTTCCAGTGCCCATGCACGAAAGGGCCATTTCTACTTCTACTTTTCTTTTTGTGCTAGTTTTTCTGTTTTGTGTCTCCCGCGAACTGAATGTTTCTTCGTTGAAATCAATACCACGCGCAGCTCTCACAATTTCGGTTTCGCTATACAAAGAATAAGTGTAACTGCAGTGAAGTTACCCCAACCAAACTTCGCATTTAGTTCGCTACAATTGGTCATTCGCCCTATTCTAGTTTCTTATAACGATGTTTGACTGTAATGTCAACGGCATACGGTATGAGGTTATACCCGCTACAGCAATAACCAAGCCACTAACACAGATAAAAAAATTATATGTATACCTTCAGTTGCTCCCTGCTGCGCACCCTGGATATTTTTTCTAAACATTCTCTAAAAATCTTCAAAAAATCACAGCGGCATTTCTGTGTTTCGCTGCCAGATTTTTACACATTTGGCTGCACGCGTTCTCTTATTGCCGCTTTCAGCTTTAATTCCTGGAAGAACTCCCGCTATTACAACTTTATCAGAGATGCGTGTTTATTCCGAACCAGATTGATTGATTGATTGTAGGGTTTAACGTGCCGACGCAACGCAGCCGATGAGGCGCGCCGTAATGGGGGCTCTGGATTAATTTTGACCACCTGGGGATCTGTAACGTGCGCCGAAATTATTTCGAACCATCTTGTCGGATGAAACACCACTGCCAAATATGGAGCCGTGTCATACAATATGACGACTAAACCTCTGCAATGGAAAATTCACAACTCAGTCTCAGAAATTTTGGAGGGCCATCTTTAGGCCGACGTCTTCGCCTTGCTGAAACATCAAAAGTACCAGCACATTTCTGAGACATTCAGATCATACCTTACACAAACACACGCAGAAAACCCCTTCCACAATTTCACATTTCTGGCTTTACACGGTTCGCACACGTCCATGGCCCAAAACATGCAACCTACTTTACATACCGGTCGCAGCTAGGCTCATAGACAAGCCCAAGAACATGTTTAGAGCACAAATATCAAGCGGTCCTACAAAAATGGCAGACCATCTTCTTCCTCCCCTCACTTGACCATGGTAACCATCAAGAGAAAGAATCCCACCAGCGCCTTTCTCAAGACTACAGGTACCCGCAGAAGAACTGGCCATTGCCATCGTTGTTATAGAAACTCTTGGAAGGATCGTAATTACTAACTTCGAAGCCACCTTTGGAATGAATAAAAACAGCAGCACGACGGACAAGACAATAGAAGAGAGAGACGTTTTCGCTTGTGCTCCGTACTATTATGTACCGCGCAATCTAAGTTTAAACACCTTTGAGGTACCGGTCACAGTTCTCTAGCGTGAAAAGTAACCCCTACTAGGTGGAAGTTCCCAACTCATCGACTCCTGACCAAAGGTCGTTTTTGTGTAGATACCGAGACAATACTCACTAATGGGCATTAACTTCGCAGCAATCCTGCTCACTTTCTTCCCTGGCATCTCAGAAAAGCCACTGTATTTCATTTCCTTAGCAACCTTTGAACGGTTCACCTAACATTACGCTCCTCAAGACCCCAAGTTTACGAAAAGAAGTGGTGCTCAAAAGACTTCGAAGGAATATTTTACTGCGCGTAACTTATCTGTATAGCATGTATGCCCCTCATAACCTCGCCACGTATTAAGACAGCCCTTACTCAGGTACCCTAATTCATATAATCTTTGGATGCGCCCTTAAACTAGCCCGACTCCCTTTATCTATTCTCTTCTCCTAGGTGAGGTGTGGGAGAATTTGACGACCAGCGGTGGCTTGGACGCCCTGCAACTCTTGGTCTATAAGGCTTAGACAGCAGGGCCATCACATGGCCTACTGGCACGAAGAACCACATCCACATCATCAGGCTCCGACAAAAGTTTTGAACACCAGTTCCCGAGGCCTGCACCTGGTATTGGTCCCTCGTACTTCATAGGCGGCCCTTACTTTTAGACGATTCTCCACTGGCCTAAGAAGCGACATTAGAGTTAAGCTTTTTAATCTGCCATAAAGTTTGCCATTAGCTGAACAAATGACAGCTGTCTTTCTCGCTCTTTCTTTAACAAAAAATCACAAACGCATTGCTAACGACGTTGCAACTGCTTGCCATTGTTTTTTTAATGTCATACCAAGTTTAGGTGGTTCTGAGTCGGTGGTTCTGATCAAGTTACTTCTCTGCGTCTCTTTCCATGTGCGTCATTATTTTGTGTGCTTCCAAACGGAATTTCTAATAATGGTTCAGCTTTATCAGACCTATTCCTATTTTGTGCAGTTTTTCGCTTGGCATGTTAAAAAGATATCGTACTTTTCTCGCGCTGTTGCTCGTCCCGGCTATTACCAGCGCGTCGAAACGTCAATAACGTAATAATTTCCCCTCTTTTCGAAATCAGTGTGGTGCACGGCGGTTATTTGAAGGAAGAAATACGTACCCGCATTGCACTGTCTCAATTCCTGGCGAATTCCTGTTAAGCACAATGCCTGCCCTTAGATTCGCCATTTTAAAGCGAAGCTTTCGACTACTTCCAGCCGAAGGTTCTGTCGCGACGATCTGTATCAACAGAAAACTCCCGCGAACAAATAAAATAAATTATTCGCACCGCCAGGAATGGAACCTGGGGCGATTAGAGAAATAGAGTGAGAGCCCGTTGTCTTGCCAAATGAGCTACGAACTCACGCGTAGAAGGGGAGACAGACGGTGCACTCACCGAGCACAGCTGCGGGTTTACCCCCGCGTTTTCGCTGAATGCCGCGTGACCGCATGGGGCGACTTCTCGCGCCGCTTAGCGCTCCGCCCACCCCACGTTTCGCGGACGTGTGCGCTCCAGTAGTTCGTTCATTTCGTTCTCGATGAGTTTGGACTTGTTTCAACGGCGCTACCAAACAACCGACTACCATCCCTGGAAAGTGCATCGAATTAACGTTCACGAAGAATGTAACTGCGGTGCAAAACGGAAAGTCTGAGTGTGTATTACAGCGATCACAAGGTCCGTACTGAACGTCGTGCTGAAGTGAAGTAATGATGAACATGTTAGAGGTACAGTGTAACTCGTGATCAACGCCAGCGGACCGTGGTCACCCGTTGTCGGTGGTGTATAAAGCTTCGCTTTCCAAGCACTTCCAGAGGGTGGATTCGCCAGCACTTTTCTTTCCATCAACTGCTCTCTTCTGCTCAGTTGGGCGCTCAAACACAAACACTCGCAAATAATAGCCTTGCATTCTCTGTCGTGGCCTTCATCGATCTCCGGCCTACCCACGAGACCATAACTCGAATGTCGGTGTTGTCCTCCCACGTCCCATTTTTTCTGATTTTATATTTTTAGCAACCGATCAGGCGTCCTCCCTGGAGCGTTATATGTATTCCTGATCATGCCTTGCGGGCCCCGTTTGAATGGAGTGTCAAACATGACAAATTACAAGCAGGTTTGGGAAACCTTTGGTTCAGGTAGAAGTAACTGGAAACTCGATAAAGGCCGGTTACTGCAAACTGAAAGTTCAGATCTAGTTTTTTCCCCAGTGCACGTTACGCGTTGTTGGTTCAGTGCCGCTCTGTGACATGCAATTTTCGTGGAGGACGCATTTATTTCCCGAATGAGGGGTATACTTCCATTGCGACAGATGAACTGGGGAGGGAAATAAACCTTATAAGAGGAACGAAGAAAAGATTTTAAAAATAGAAGCGAGCTTAATAAACCACAGCGATCCCAACCTAGGAGAGGACCACAGGAATAACGACAAATAAAGCGTTTTTTTTCTTCGTCACTCTTGCTTATTTGCGCTGTGGATCAATATGCATCGGTATGCTTTCAAAAACACAAAACGTGCACATAATATCCTTCTACTTAGCTCAATACGGTGTGATGCCTGAAGACTCAATTCGCCGAGCGACACCGCATGATCACACCTGAGCATTACGCATTGTCAAATTTCGTTCCGCCAATCATAGGGGTGGTTTTCTTGGTCGATCTGACCAGAGCCACCAGAAAATCAGTCGGGGAAACGAAATAAAGGCTGATCGCCACAATTTACATCACGTGATTGACAGAGTTCTGAAGGATAAAGGCATAAAAAGATGAACCGACGGTTTTACATACGGATTTTGTTATTGCTGTTGTTGAAAACAGCTTTTGGTACTTTGAATGTATTTTTGATCTGCGGTTGTCCTTTAAAAAGCTCTATACTTGTAAATGTCGTTTCTTACTGGATCTTGCCATGTTCGAAACGAACATGAGATAGCGGCCTAACTGAATGACAAGCGGAAAAAGATAACGGTGCTGCCTGTCGGCGGCCTCCTTGGTATTTCAAATGGCGAATTTTTGCTGCTCCAACACGTTGGGCATAATGTATGCTGCGATAAAATTTCTATTGTGCCAAATATATTCAGGCAATTCTTTCCCTGCATGCATCCGCCTTTGTGGGGTGTTCGTGTACGTTGGTGGGGGCATACTTCTGAAAGCCTTGTCGAAATGAAATTCGGATAGCCTACTGCCCGTTTGTTTTAAGTAACTTCATCACAGCGAAAACTCCCACTGCCCTTATCTTCCATGTGGTTAAAAATTGCTAGCTGGCATTTTCAACCTCCGCGAAATATACAATAGAACTAAAACCTCGCCGCCGCAAGGCTAGAGCAACGGCGGAGCTGGTGGGAGACATAGATTCTTCGGGCTTGGCTAAGTTTTTTTAGGTTTTGGCAGCCTTTGCTAAGTTTTGTTAGGTTTTCCGATGTCCTTGCTAGGCTGGGCTCAGTGTTGAGGGGTGAGGCCAAGTTTAGCCGGTTTTGAAGGCCCTTCACGTCGGCACACCACACTGACAGCGGACTCAAGCGGAGAAAAAAACTAGGTCGACCACCAGCTCCGGTGTTTCTCCAGCCTTGCACCACTTGTGGAAGCTGCACCAATTTTTTTCCGGTTTAGTAGCCTGAGAAAGGCTATCACATTTAAAATAGCGTAGTAAAAGGTGCGCATACGCATATGGCCCTTGTGGTCACACTAGAGCAGGTGCGAAAGCCGACTTCAGTGTAATACTACCGTATACGCGGTGGTGCACCCTTTACAAGTGGCACAGTTTTGTTTCATTGTATTTTTTTTTGCTAACGCCACCAGACCAGCTCAAGCCTAAATAGCTCCGCTGTTAGAATTCGTTTCTTTAACACTGCCTTCCTACCTTCTGCCTTCCTTTGTGCGCCGCGCTTCTACACTGGCCGATGGCGTCCAGAACCGAACTTATTTGCGCCCTTTCTAACGGCTCCTCGGAAGTGAAAGGTTCCGGTGGAAGCAACGTCCAGGGACCCGCGTCTCGCCACTGAGCTCCCGTGTCGGCTGCTCTTCTCCAATTCATCGGGTGGCAGGCAGTCTGCCGTGTTCTGTCACGGGTACGCCCGCCCTGACCATCCGCTGGCGTACCGAAGAAGGTGACGAGGTGGCCGACGTGGCCCGGCTGAGGCACGCGCGAGGGAGCGACGGCTCGCTCGTCTTCCTGCCGTTCCGTGCGGAGCACTTCCGGCGAGACGTGCACGAGGCCCGCTACGCTTCTCGGCCGCTAACGCCATTGGGACAATTGTGAGCGCTCAAGGCCACGTCACTACCGGTGAGTTAGACCAGAAGCATTCTTTTGTCCTTCAACAGGGGACATCGTGTCTGTCGAACGAGCACAGACAAGCGCAGTCAGGCTGTTGCTGTGTTGCTAAGGTATTTTAAATGCAACAGTTTTGGATGGGAAAGAGGAGAAATGACAGGAACCACTGATTGGTTTTAATTCGACACGTGCTGGACTCGTCGAAGCCCTGAACATATTTATAGCGGTTAAATATGGTTCCGGGTCATACTTGGTATCAGCTAATCTAACCAAATTAGGGGTAATCTAAAGGATCTTCTTTTTACAACCACGGCAGGTTTGTAGCAAGTGATGTTATCATGAATATATGCGCGTGGCTACAGTTGCTTTGAAACAAATGCTACCTTTAATCTAGCGAAGCCGACTTCCCGCCATATTTCTGCATTCTTCTACTCCCAAGTGGCGCTCTCTTTGTGCTATCTCTTTGCGTATTTCTTGTGCACTTGTTTACCACCCCCACCCCGTTTTGTCGTAGTACGCATTCTATAGCACGTTTTTTGCAATACATTTTTTGCATTGCGGGCCCAAAAGACAGATTCGCTGCTCGCGAAGGCAACAGTCAACTAGTTAAAATCCACAAACCAAACTCTGGGATCATCTGATTACATGGATATTTCAAAATGAAAGAAATGGCTCCTATCAGCACGTTCCCCCCACCCCCGTTTGTGGCGTTAAAGAACGACGATAGCTGATGCCATCTGCCGCCCACTTAAAATAGGTTGGCATGGTAATGTGCTTTATTATGCATGCTGGCCGTTCTAATTGGAGCAACAGTGTAATAGGAAAGGGATGGGAAAGCACAAAGGCAAAATAGCGCCAAATGATAGCGGTTATCACTGGGGGGAAGAGGGCGAGGTGCGCAGTGTGCGACACTGGCGTGATTACTCCTCGAAAAGAGCGTTTTGGGGCCACACGGCATACCTGGAAATCGTCTCCCGCATATTTAGCCGTCGATGCGAGCTTAGGTATTCGTAAATACGTTCCCATAGGCATTAAAAACAGCATTTCTAAGATATAGAGCAAACAATTTCCGGATGAAGTAAGAATCGAGGAGAGGGTAATAATACTCAATTTTTAAATTTATAATGCTCGCACCCACTCGGTTTAAATACTGAGAAAAACACGAACCTCTTTTAAGGGGGCGTCATCGCTGTTTCCCCATAGGACGTAGTGAAGATATTCAGAATAAAAACTATTTTTGTGTCACATCTTGGCGTAAGAGCAGGTAAGTAAAAAAGTGGCAGGCTTCGTTGAAAGAAAAACGCACATGTCACATCAGCGACAGCCGAACATCGTACTCCATCGGAAAGACGATATCTTGCAGCCTAAAGGCTCCTTCGCCACTCGCCGTTTTTGTCCCTCTTCAGCGTCATCGAATCTTCTCTTATTCGAAGCTCCTTTAGTGCGCCTCCCATTCCCCGGCTTGATGTTTGGAAAACTTTCCGGGAGGCCCGCCTCGGAAGCATTAGGGGAAGAAGAAAAGTAATTGGGCACCATGTATGGCGTGAAACGCGAGCATTGTGTGCCGTAAATGGTGTAGCGTTGTTACTTCTTTTACTTTTCATGTTCACTGAGCTGAAGAAACACACGCACGAAGACTCAGCGCAAGGTGATACAGAGAAAATAAAGCGCAACTATAGGAACTCGAACACTTACGGTCACATAGCAAATCGATCGTAGTTTTATAATGCGCGCAGTGTCCTGTTACGTGGTTTTGACAGGGTCTATATCTTTTCTTGCAAGCATAGCCTTTAAAATATAAGTACGGAAGAAGCAGACACCACCGAACACGTATCGCACAGGAACCTGTTGTAGTCACAATGGGAGATAGCTAAAGCTGAGAGATAGAGAATACTTTTTCAAGCGAAACTTTTTACCTTTACCCCCCAGTGTTTCTTTCGCGACAGTTGGTGTCCACAGAATACTCCCGCAAACAAATAAAAGAAGTTACTGGCACCGCCAGAAATTGAATCTGGAACAAATAGAGAAACGGAGCGAGATCCATTGTCTTGCCTATTGAGCCACGGCCCACGCGGAGACATGTGAGATAGACGGTGCACTCACCGAGCCCATCTGCGTGTTTACCCCCTGCGTTCTCGATGAGTGCCACGTGATAGAGTCACGTGTCCTCTCACGCCGCTGTGCGCTCCGACCACGGCACTGTAGCGGCCGTGTGCGTGCCTTGCGCATGCGCTTGGAGAAAATTATAAAGGAAGCTCACACCAACGCATGGCATATCAATTCTCCGCCGTCTCTGCCGCCGATCTCGTCGCCTCCGTCGGCGGTGGCAGAGATAGAGGAGAAGCGATATCACCAAACGCCGGGTTTTTAGCGTCCTTTAATTTTATTAAAAAAAGTTTCCACTTATGTGCTTCACCAATGCAACTCAACCAACCACCGTTCATGAATCATAGATTGATTTAACGTTACCGAAGAATATCTCTTGGAAGTAACAGAGGCTGTAGTTACGTGTTTTTAATTATCTCTGGTTTTACTTCTTGTAGAACCACGTGAGTGAAGTAGTATTCCGTCGCATGGGTAAACCTTGTGGTTGTCGTTTACAGCTCCACTTTCCAAGCACCCTCACAGCCTGAATTCGCGTGCATTTTTCAGACTGAGATGAGACTGATGTGCCCTGACATCCTGATCTGAATGGAAAAAGGAAGATTGGAGAAGGTGAGTGTTTATGGTGAAGAAGAGCATGCATGAACCCATCGCGTCCGCCTGCACACAGCCCAAAAGCTAGGACATTTTCAAAAGCCCTACGCGGGTAGCAAAATTCCGCAGAACAAATACTATGAAACAAGTTTTTAAAGAATAAAAATAGTAAGAGAATACTTTTACGCTCTATAATGCAGTTAACAATAACCTGTACTTTGTGCGTAAACGTTCATCGTACCTTCTAGCGATAGCTCCACTAACGCCACACGAAGCGCGACAACTGCACAAAATTCGGTAGTGGCAGTAATATGTAGGTTGAAGACCCAGAAAATGATTCCTCACAAATTATGATCCGTCATAAAATGCTTCGTTAGGCGAGTTGGTTCATTAATTCAAGGAAATAAAAAAAAACCCGAAAAGGAAGTGGACAGAGAAATACAAGTAGTCTGGGCCAGGGCTCACTACGTACTGGTTTATTTTAGAACATTTCTGAGGATATAAATGCCGGTACATCACAGGCGCGCCCCGCTCACAATACCCGAAGAGCCTGGCGCATGCGCTGCTACTGATTACGGCATAGCAGGTGAAACTCATTCTCCCGCATACACACTGACGTTTGACTGACTGTAGTGAGATGCCAGGAAGCGGTGGCGAAGACGAAGAAGTAAATGAAAAGACCAGGACAATCATACGAACGCGGGTATGTGCCATAGGAGAAGTTCGTGGAAGACGAGAAAGACGTCGGAACGCTGGGAGCCAACAAGACAGGCTGGAGCGAAGGGCGGCTCATCGAACGCGACCTGGCGCTGCGAGAGCACGCACCCAAGTCAAGACGACCGTGCTGTAGAGCCGGGACGTCGACTGCTCCTGCTGGCACAGCGGGGCCCGCGCTGTAGGGCCGGGCACCCGTCCATCTCCAGGCATTCGTGTTTTTCACCGGGTAGTCTAACCCTCGTTCGGTACTGCGGGGACCGCCACGTCGTCGGGTGGATCACCTGCCCTCCCGCATACCGAAGCACCCGTGCTGTGCGCCGGGGAGCCTTGGTTAGTGCCACTTGGTTCGTGCCACCTGGTTCGTGCCACTCTTTGGAGCCGGCACGTCTTCAGGGCCTTCCACTATGCCGGGCCGTCCGTTGCTCCGGCAAATCAAGGCAGTGGCTTCGGCGCCATTGCGCCACATCTGTCCACGACGACTGCGACTACATCGACCTAGGCTCTCGCCCCTTCTAGATGGTCGACGCACGCCTGACCCTGAGAGCTCTACCAGGCAGCATAAACAGTGAGCTTGTGGGTTTATTTGCCTAGCTTGGTATCTGTGGTTGATAGTAGGACCAGAGCAAGTAGGACCTTACTCGTTAGTTTTTTTTTCTTTCTGTAGTTTTGTCCTCCATCTGTCTGTTTATAAATGTAGTTCTTCTGTATTATGGAACCACGTGTTGCTTCTCTATCTCTGGCCGTCAAGTGTGCGTAGTCTTGTTGTTCATTAACACCGGAACCCTGACAACATCACACTGACACAGTCTGTGTCAGTCAGACGCCACCAAAACTTCGCGTACCTACTGTTTCTCTACGGCGGCCCAGCAACTCCAACTAGGAAATACGGTCGTGATGTGTCGGTTTTTGCGTGTGGTGTGAATGTGTTTCTGCGCAGTTTTTTGCTATAAACCAGTACCAACTCACTCAACTTGTCGTGCTCCTAAGTAAGGAAACGACAGCACACCCACACACTACGCAATGCGCAAACAACAGAAAAAAGATTAGGTTAATAACAAACAAATGCTTATAAAACAGGTAATAAAATGCTAATAAATTAGGTGCATGATCTTCACCTTAAGAAGGTGGCGAGCAGGCACAATGCGCCTATTGTTTTTTTAAGAACCGCGGAAGTTGTCGAATTTGTGTGCACCGATTCCTGGATATGCAAGAAAGAGTGGGGCTTGCGCAAAGAAGCACACCAAACGCTATGTGGAGGAGTGTTATCTGAGGTATGCGAGTTGCCACTAGGTTGGTGTAAGTCCTATATTGGACAAAACGGCGGGTGTGTCAATGACCGGGACCGTAAGCTTGAGCGATCGCTCACAAGTGATCGCGTGGGTACCTTCCTGCGCATTGCGACTGAGCCCGCTCAAACTACGCGCCCCACACCACCTCTTCCTCACCAATGGTGTCCACCGTAGCAGTATGCCCGACTGCCCTCTTCTTCTTGATCTTGTGAGAATATCTACGTGGGGATATAAGTATCCCCACACATCTCCCCAGGCGCATATGTGTCTAACGTAGCCAAGTACGACTGGCACTCGGGTTTGATATCTGCTGTTGCCACTGTCGGTCGATCCAGGTGTAGATGGGGGCAAAATTTCACCTCTTCCCGGGCAGAGGAATAAAAAATCAATGGTGGTTATATGCGGCGTTTATACTTTCAGTTGCACGGAAATTTGCAGCAAGGCAAATATGAGTCAATAAAACGTGTTATTCGCCTAGTTGGTGCATACGCTCCAATTAGGTATCAAAGGTGAGTCATTCTTGCCTCTAAACAGGCCGCAATGCTTGAGTTCCAGGCCAGCAGCTATAACTAGTTATTAACGTCTTTCTTGGTTTGCTTAATTCCGGAAATATTGTCTGTCTGTCTGTCTGTCTGTCTGTCTGTCTGTGTCTGTCTGTCTGTCTGTCTGTCTGTCTGTCTGTCTTCTAAGCAGCCACCTGGTTAGGCGATAAAAGAAATAGGAGAAGTTCATATAGGCCACGCCTTTCCAAACAACTAAATTTGGAAACACTCTTCGTACTTGTCACCAAGGTTAACAACAAGGAATTATCAGGCATAATTAAGGTAAAACATCAATATAAAACTCGAACTGGCCAGTGTTCCTTTAGTTGAAATATATGTAATCTTGATATTCGCGCTGGAAATAAAAAATACTCGGTCGAAACAATATTTTGAAAAAAAAAATAAAAAGAGACTAATACCCAGCCTAGACCTCGTGGCTACACTCCATGTCCAACATTGATTATGATATGAGATTTCTGTGGCGTAAGGCCATCATAGAGCAAAGAACCCCAAATTTAAATTACTTACTCACTAACACGCAACAAAAAGCCCAACAGCAACAAAAAGGTTTCACAAGATGTCAAGTGAGCAGTCAACGCGGGAAAATTGAATTCCTGTGAGCCAACCTCCACCGTGTTTACTGTGGGAGGAGCGAGTCGGAAGAGGAAGAGCGGGAGAGTTGAGAGCATAAGAAAAGAGAGACATTTATGAGGCAGGGAAGGCAGAAGACTGGCGCCTTTCAAGGATCTTTGCAACAAAATGAGCAGAGACACAGGGCCAATTTGTTGTTGGTGTTAAAGTTAGTTCAGATCAATTCAATTATGTAACACGGTAATTTTTCCAGCCAATCTGTGGGGACAACGCTTGAGGTTTCTGCTACTGATGAGGCATATAAGGCTTTTTACTTAAAACGCCAGAGAGATGGGCGAGAAAAAACATCTTTAACTTCGAGCTTGATGGTGCAGGATGGTGCAAGAAAGGGGCGGGGGAGGGGGGGCGTCCGCTAGTCCCTGATACCCTGGTCCTTTCTGGCTGCTCTTGTCCTCTCCATCAGCATGCGCTGGGTAGAAATATCTGTGGTGGAGCAGCCGGTCCACCCACTGCTCATACGTGGGAAGGGGATTGGGTGTGAGGGATGGGTATTGTTGGCATTCCCAGACCGGATGGTACAGGGTACCTGGCTGGGGGAAAAAGTTGCAGGTACTATTATATTGGGTGGGGTAGATATGGTGCAGGAAGGTACAGTGGGGGAGGAGTGGGTCTGTAGCCGGCGGAGTGTGGTTGCTTCGGCTCTACAAATGTGGGAGTTGGGTGGAGGGAACCATTGCCGCTCTTGTCTGAAGTGAGAAAGGATGTCCGCGTAGCCATTCAGTGTGTGGGGGTCTTCTCCGTGTCTTGGCTCTCTCCAGAAATCGCCCGGAGGATGTGTAGTCGGGCAGCGGCGTGTGCCGCCTCAGTTCCGAAGAGAGACTCGTGCCCAGGAAACCAAACGATATGTATCTTGGGAAGCTGCGGGATGGTATTAAGGATCTTGAGGGCGAAGGGTGATATGCGGCCTAGCTGGTAGTTGTGGCATGCTACCTGCGAGTCCGTAATGACTGTGATGTATTCGCTGTTTGTTGTGGCTGCTAGGGCGGTGGCGATTTCCTCAGCGGCGTTTGTAGAGGTGGTGCACATCGTGGCGGCTGGGAGATCGGTTCCCTGGTTGTCCATAAAGCCGTTCGAGGCCTACTTGCGGGTCGCCAAGCCTAACCAGTAGCTCTATGTTTCATTTCCCAATGCATGTAAAGCACGTAATATCCTATTCATTGAACAGGGTTCGTATAAAAAAAATATGTAAAGACGTGATATCGGAGGTAGTGCGAACGAAATTTTCGTTGCAGTGGCTTCAGCTATGCAGCTTTACGAGGGAGAGAGCGAGGAGAGAGAGAGGAGACGAGAGAGAGAGAGAGAGAGAGAGGAGAGAGAGAGAGATGAGAGAGGGAGAGGGGAACTTTCGGCCAATACATTGAAAATCAGGCTCACAGCGAGAATGGCTTGCTACTCCGCATGGGGAGTGAGTAAGGGAGCGAAAAAAGGGCTAAACAGTCGTGCACACAAGAATGCACAAAGAAACCTAACAGGCACTAGTACGCACACATCCACGGATCACGGAAGTATGATTAGGGCAAACCTTTACAGACTTTGTTGCGCGCCCATGGGCACGGAAAAAAAGGACACGTAATACCCATTGTAGCCAATGTCAGAGTGGTGGCCGAGTAGATAGATGGTTTAATTACATCGCCGAGTTTTAAGCATGCATCATCACGTGGTCGCAAGGTCGTCATCGAGGTGAGCTGTGCTGTATCGAAGCGAGGACGCCCACACGTTACGAGTCCAATGTCCTCACGAGCAATAAAAGTCTCACGCAGAAGGGCGGTCATTCGGAGAGTCTTGTGCGAGTAGCTTCAGCCGACGAATTGGGTCCTGTTGGGTTCCAGTTGGCCATTGATGTTGTCCGTAACGCTGCTAGAGACAGGCGGCACTAAAGAGGCCCGTACGTGCTTAATTGTTTCCTTATGTAGCTTGTTTTTTTTTTACTTTAAGGATACAGCGTATATAATACAAGACTTCCTAGTTGGTTGCTTTCAGCGTTATTGTTTTTTGTTGCGTCTGGCACTTTTTTCTGCGCCTCCCATTCGGAGTAACCACATTTCCAATCCCGGTATCACCATGTAACGTCGCGGACGCCTTGCGTGACCCTGCTTATTTGCTGTTCCAGTAGCTTCCACTTTCGCGTTTTGCTTTACAAGTGTCGCGGTAGCCTGCCTAGTCTTCTGGCCATAAGCATCAATCGTTCCTCCAGCAGCCTTCCCACTCACTCGTTCTCGGCTTACAAATCTCTCGCACAAATTTGCTAAACAAACAAGGCTTCGCGAAAGTACACATATCAAGATAAGGAGGCTGATAGCTGGACGAAAATAAATAGTGGCGAAGGAAAAGTGCCAAGGCATTCCTGATGTCAGAAACGAATCCAATCTCAACATTGGAGACCCTGCATTTGGCTGTATATTCTACAGTCGCGTTCTTGTGTTTGCGAACGGCTTCTGCCGTCCAATCTTTTGTTGCGCGCCTTCTTCTTATTTTTGCTCGCACGTGTCTTCGCCGCGTCGCTGTTGCTCCGCCCGCGTTCCAGAAGCAGTTTCGCCAAAATTGGAAACGCAGCCATGTGTGCGCATTTTGGCGTTTCCCGTATCCGCCGGCTGGCTGTGTCTCAGGCAAGCGAGACCAGTGGAGAGGCGGCCCGCCAGACGAGAACGTTGAGGATCCAAAGAAATATGCCAGAAGAAAGTAGCAGCCGGAAAGCAAAGTCGAAACGGCAAACCTTGAGAGGGAAACCACGTCGTGGAATTGTCTCCGTTCCCTTCCTGTCTGTGTAGCGAGATTGATGCTTATTTTTAGCCGAAAATGCTCCTTTTATTCCTACGTTGTGTAACGCGCGTTTTTAACGGCGGAGAAGCGCTAGGTATTTGTTGCCTGGGGCTACCTATCTTTTCAACATTTCATTCACGAGGCATGAGAATAAGCGTAGTTGTAATGTTCGGTGGTGCTTTTTTTGTCTCGGATGTAGGGGGCTAGGAAGCCCCACCATTTCATAACCGTATTAGTATAGTGAATGTCTCATACGCGGCTACCCTAAATGCATGGTACAGCGGGATCAATCTAACTTCATTGTCTTCATCACGTACGTGTTCGAGCAGCTTAAAATACAATCAGTCATTCATTTATAGCAGTACGTCTCTAGTGCTTTTGCTGCAGACACCTCCAGTTGGAGGGACGTGACCACTGAAAATAGGGTCCATCACCGGGGGTGCCATGGCTATTCGCCCATTACGTCACAGTATGCGCTCCTTGCGGCTATGGTAAAAACGGTGAACATTGACGAAAGTGCGTCACAATTTCTGAAAGGGCTCAATGTCCCCAGGTGGGCCATACAATTAGTAGCCCTCTACTCGTACGCTTTGCTACGCGTCTAGAGCTAATAGCCCAGGTGTGTAGCTTCAGCGCGCTAAGCATCAATTTGAGCTTTCTCCCCACGGAGCGCCATGATTCCCTGACCTCAATGTCTCCTTTTTCGCCGAAAGCATCGCAAATGAGTCAAACAAATGGAGTTTTATTGGGCAAGCGCCGGCGCACGAACTCTATAAAAGGCAACCTTCTTTCGGCTACCGGGATTGGGGCTGCATTTCCGACACCCATATTGAAATATTTGTACCGCCAGATGTACCCCCATAGATTTCTTGTACAAGAACTTGCACAAGATAATGCAATATCAAACGAAACTTATACTACACTCCACCGGAACTTGTTTTATTACGTCGGGCAAGCGTTGACAATGTTAGGTTGGAGTAAGTTAGGTTTGGGGTAAGCGCGATGCGCTTATCCCAAAAGCGAAATTACGTTGTAGGTGGGGAAGCATGCAATAAACAGGGTGAACATATTGACAATAAAAGAAATGATCATCTCTGTGTTTTTATGGTGCCAGGCCAGGCGGGCCGAGGAGGGCTAGAAACAGCATAAATTAAAAAAACTAAAAGCACGGACTTAAGCGAAACAAGCCTGGTAGTATGAGTAGAAAAACCCATGCATAATTGAGTGGATAGGGTGATCGAATCAATTCAGTTCACTTCAGTTTATTTTCTATATTGCAATAGACTAATTCATGTGCAAAAGCTGTCTATGACGGCTTGACAGGGCCTCAGGAACCGATGCATGTGCTATATTGTGAGTGCGGGTCAATCCCTAAACCAAGAGACTACACAGCCGCGATGAAAGAAACGTGCAAGAGGTGCCTAGCAACTCCTTTAATAGTGGTGACACGGGGCATCCTTCGCAGGTTTTTGGAATCCCAACAGCCGATGTTTTACGCAGTCAGAAAGTACGTGCGCTGCCTTACTTTTGGCAATAGCCACTAGCAACCTTAGAGGGTGTAGCGAGCGAAACAAAGTAGGGGTGGATTATTGAGTTTTTGCAATGCGCAGCCCGAAAACACATTGGAAAAAACGGCGTGACCTCACTGCCGTAGAGGGTCCAGCATGCCCGAGCGTTTCGTTCGGCCACACATTAGACATAAACAAAGAATCTGGGCTCCGACTACATAATTATGTGATAAATTTCATCGGCAAACATCACACGGCAGATACAAATTAGACGTACGCAAATTCCATTCGTGGCTTCTTTAAGAGATTGCTTAACGATGTGAAAGATGCATGTATCGCGACTGTAGAAAAGGAAGCTGAAACTCACGGATCAATACAATTACCGCTGGCGATCTTAAGGTTTTCTAATCAGCGTTGCAAGAAACGAAAGAAATGGTCGCCATTTCGTCTGGATGCATTCGAAAACAGTCATCAGAAACTACAGTTTAACGAGGCGTCGCATAAAGCAAAACATTCGAAAAGGTAGTTAAAGCGGACAAGACACATTTCTGAAAAGGAAGAACAAAAACTAATAGAGGGTCCCAGCAATGCCTTCCTCTCCCGATTGGAAATGAACAGGGCATAAGGATAAACGAAGCTCAGGCGTATCTAAAAACTCATGAGGAGCATTTAAGAAAGAAAGGCAAAAGAAACGCCTCTATCATGAAGCATACTGCACTGTGTGGATATAACAGATATGAAATAGTGAGAGGAATCTGGGAGGGAGTAATGGTACAAGCACTCACCTTTTAAAACGCAGTAGTGTGTGTCAAATCAGAGATTCAATCAGGGCTAGAAGTAAATCAGATGGCGGTAGGCCGATTGGCATGAGGAGCACACAGTAAAACAACAAATGAGACAGTGCATGGGGACATGGGATGGGCATCCTTCGAAGTGAGAGAAGCAAAGAGCAAAATATGTTTTGAAGAACGGCTTAGAAATATTGATGACCAGAGATGGGCGGCCAAAGTGTTACGGTATCTACATGAAAAGCGTGGACCCACAGTGGAGGAAAAGAACCATAAGGCTCCCGACAAAGTGTATGAAACCTGGAAGTGCAGGGGAAACGACCAAGGCAATAAAAATGATGTGAAAGAATGAGACACAACGACCTGCAGAAAAAAGGGCGGACGCGAAGAAGTCCTTAGTTATCTGCAGGATCGGGATGGGGATGCAGGAGGTCACAAGGGGAAAATTCTTCGATAATACCAAAGGGAGTGCATTGCTTTTTGAAGCCCGGGTGGGTTTCTTGCGGACAAAAAATGCTTATCCGCGAGCCGGTACAGGAAGAACTATGCGCAGGCTGCGGCAAGGAGCCAGAAACCATGCGACATATTGTAACGGAGTGCAAAAGTATCCGTCCAGTCCTCAGTGAGGGAGCCATCCAGTTTGCGGAGGCCCTTGGCTTTAAGTTTAGCGGAAAAGTGAATTGTGGAGCAGTAGAGGTTAATAAAAGAAGGTTAGAATGTTGGTGGAAAAAGAGCAGAGAACAATCTGGGAAGACATGCGAACAAAGTCAGACTAGCACAAAAATGTCGTAAAAGTATGTTCATTTTATTTTTATATTTCCTTTTTTTAATTTATTTTTTTTTGTACTTTTTTGGCGAGGTGATTGTGCAGTGGCGTTGCGACTAAGGCCGCTGTGCAACGCGACCCAGTTACAGAGGGGAAGCCGCTAAGCATCATCATCATCATCATCGCCACGGAAGTGAGGGGGGGGGGCCGACCCTTCAAAAAAATAAGGATGTGTGAGGATACAAAGTAAATACGAAACATCTAATGAAAGATAAAATATAGCAGGGCGGAATGCAGTGCTTCTCTTTTGCTTTTCTACAAGGTTAGTACAAAATGGCTGATCGTCGTGGGGCGCGTTCTGACATCAAAGCAGCGTAAACGTAATGCATCACTTGAGGCAGAAAAATTATTTTACGTAGTTTTTATCTGATGTTAGGCAAGGTGATGGCTGTGCCAACACCACTATCCCCCTCTGACGTACACAAATGCCTCAAGCTGTATTTGCTGTCGTAGAGGTCTGGCACTGTGGTAATTGATGTGACGGAGCCCTGCCCTCCCACAGAATGTGAATGGGACGCAGAATAGAGGGTGAGAAATGCTTAGGGGCACATCAGAACAACTGAATTCAGTAGAATGTCGATAACGGCAATCGCTTAAACGGAATTGCCGTTTAAACAGAACAGTAGCCTGAATGTTGCTTGGCTTTGTATTCAGATGACATAGAAAAAGTCCCGGTAATCGGAACTAAAACGTTCTCGGCACGCGCAGTGGCTTCAGGAAAAAAAGAAAGGACTCCAGCGCTGTCGCCAAGGGACACTCGTAGCCATGTCTCCAATTATACGTAAGTACTACCATATAATGCGGCCACCGCGGCGACCTGTCCGAAGCAGGGTGTCTTTTCTTCCTTACCATTAGCATAATCAACCTCTAGCGCTAATGGTAAGGATGAAAAGACACCCTGCTTGGGAGAGGTCACCGCGGCTGCGGCATTATATGGAAGTAATTACACATAATTGTAGACACGGCTATGAGTGTCCCAACCCTACCCGAAACGACTTGCAGATCCCACTTCCACAGGTTCGAGTCGATATCGAAGAACTTATGGAAGTCTACAATGCTGACCATTATTTTGCGTCCACCAATCGCCGCGAAAATGACGGCGAGCTGTTCGATGCACAATATGCCGATTACAAGCACCGCAAATTTGCAAACAAACAATGGTACTAGAAATTACCCTTGTGTCTGGCAATGCAACAGCTCCGTCATTCAACATTCAACAGCTTCGTCATTCATAGCTCCGTCATTGAAGTCTCGCGCGTGAGTGCAAGCAACCCTGACTATTTTTCTTTAGTTTCTTGGCTAGAGCAAACTCGTGTATCTGATATTAGGCTGAAATCAAGCGAAAGCTGAGGCTGGGCTATTAGTGCAATACGAATGAAAGACAGCAGGTGAACCATCCCGTTAACGGAATGGTTGCCAAGAGATTGCTGTCGATAAACAGCAACAAAAAGATTTTCTGGAGGCATGATAAAATATTGTGGGGAAAACAATGGACTATAAATAACTCGTTATAAGCAGCTGGAAGTCATGTGGAGAGCCGTTCGTACTGAAGTAGCCACCACCATGGCGTTGATGACTAGGCCAGGAGGACTAGTAGCGGCAGTGTTACGAAGCTTTATTGAGCCGAGAGGTAGGAGTGGGTTTCTAGTCCGCGAATCCAAGTGATGACCGGCCGGCTGATACCCCAGATGCCAGAAGTTACTGGACGTCCACGTGGAGAAAAGTGGATGGAGACAAACGTGGGGTTTGAGAACGGAAAAGTAAAGAATAATGTGGTTTCGGAAAATTAGGGCGTAGCAGAAAACGAAAATTCCTTGAGGTGCACCACTGCTCGTTTTTTGAGGACCCATTCAATCAGACGTAAATGAGCGCAAACATTTATTGCACGGAGAACATTTTGGTGGCGGGTACTTATCATTCTTGAGTATTTTTTCACGCGTATTTAGCGTATGAAACCTTTAGATGAATTACAAGGAGTGAGTGATGTGAAGTGCTGAGACGATGAGAAACTGAAGTATATAGCGCACCTGGAGGTACTTAGGCTGCGACTTAGGTTTGTCATGACGGGCTCGTCAAGGCATTTGAATGCCGGAAAATTGAGGATTTCGGTAGGGCATGGTGGTTCGCATTTAGGTACATCTCACAAAGTAATGTCAAAATATTAGGCAGGTTTGATGCGTTGGTTAGAGCTGGTGTCACAGGACGTACCTGTTTTCCCCATGGCGCCATGGCTTAGCAGCGACAACAAAGAGGGAGTGGCTGTCATGCAGCCTGCGCGGATGCTCTCATGGCTGATTTTTAAATATTGCAAATAAATCGCTCATCATCTTTAACCATGGTTCCTCGCAACTGCTCTGGCACCACCTAACAGTGAAAGTAAAAACGTAAGAGTGAAGTAAGAGTGAAATCGCGAAGACACCTAAGTACTGCTCATGAGTTCTGAAATTGCAAGCATTAATCTCCAATTGAACGCAGGTGAGTGTCGCCTCGACTAGACATGTTTACATAGCAGCCACCTGCAATTGGGGAACAGTCCGTAAATCTCTATATCAGCTGTAAGTTTTTAGGTGGTACATTGTCAATCAGTACGCATTGGAAAAGTACTAATCGCGCTTATTGTTTTTCAAGCCGCGCGGTTCGATTTCTGCCCTTAGATTTTTAAAGTGTAAAATTACCCCGACGGTGGACAATTTCCATCAAAACAGCACCAACTGCATAGATTGCCTGGCCATGGAGAAATGCTCGCTCATTACCGACAAACTCGCTGCAGCGTCCCACCACCACACTGGCACCTCTCACGGGAGGAAGCCACAATCTGGCTATGACTCCAGACGAACACCGGCCCCCATCCCACCCGCTTTCGCCTCATCCTCCCAAAACAAACCGATCCCCTCTGCGCATAGAGTCTTCATCCTGGCTTGCTTTACGATATGGTATGGGTATTCCAACGCACCCAAGATTTGCCCACACTTCCCAACCAATCCTTCGAGCAGTGGACGGCTTCTATGGCACGCCCAGACCCAGATACCTCGCTCAACCTGGTGACCCGAGCGAGGACAGTCAGTTGAAGCCAAGGAATGCTGTACTAGAGATGCCTTTCACGGGGTGAGGACCTAAACATAAGCCTCTGCTCTCTATATCAACGCCCAAGCTGTGGACCACACCCGCCAGTTGCTGCTGGCAATCTAAAAATGTGTTACAGAGAAACTCGGATGTAACGAACCTCCATATAAGGAATTGTTAGATTATACGAGTTTTTGAAATTCCCCATTGCCAGCCCAACAGATACCCATGTGTTGCGAAGTCTATGTCATGAAGTCGTTTCGATGTTAACCTTGATGTGACGAATTCGCTGCGCTGCTGAGTCATTGTTCTTTTGCAGTTTTTTTTATAAATATCGACTGGCAAAACGCACTAATTTAGCGAATTTCAACCGCGCCACCAGCTACTGTGCATTTACATGTGCGAGTAGAGTGTCGGTTCGAGACTTCCTATGTGCTCGGCCTGCCTGTTGGCGTGTACTCGCGCATCTCTACTGCTGCCTGTGACGTCGCTTCGTCGGTGATGAGTTTCTGCTCCCACAAAATAAAAATATTCGTCGTTTCAATACAAGCTGGCAATTTTGATGCCGTCTCTGACGTCGAGGGAGGAGAAGGTCGCTCCTCCGTACAGTCAACAATTCAGAGGTGCGGACAAGAAAGAGCATCAAGTTCCCGAAAGTGGCCCTTTCAGCGTGAGTGTGGTTCTTGAAACTCGTCAAGGCACCAAAAAAGCTCAAAAGGCAAAATTGATGCTTAAAAAACGTTTATGACTACGGGGATACGTGACCTCGTTTCTTTGGATCGCTGTGTAATGCCTAAGCGAGTGCGACAGCGAGAGGAGCAAATTACGCAGTTTTTCAATGTGAAATATATGCTTGAAGGGTGAGTTAACTTTCACTGATGTCCAGCATACTGGTTTCGCTTCTGCTTTATTCACGCGAGCCTTACCTTGAAACCTGCATATAACCTAAACTTGCATGTACTAAAAATCGCGAATATTTGTTAACCTCGCTATATTCAGGGTTTACTGTATATGCAAACTGGTTTAGCACATACTAGCAACGAGGACTGTGTGCTGGTTTAGCCACACGAGCACGCGCGGATAGCGCAGCCTAAGCGGGCGCAATTGTTTCTTCATCACAGCAATAAATGGGCTCCACAAACGCTGGAAAGGACACTACACAAAAGCGACGGCCCCCGGGTTTAAAATGCAAGAAGTGTCTTTTGAACTCTGAGATCACGAAGTATTTTCTGGGTTCGCAACAAGCCACCTTCATGCAAAAAAAGAAAAAGAAAAGCATTTATTCAGACCTTCCTCCAGGGCGCCTTTCGAATAATGATTCTACCGCGATCTAGATGTTGTTGAAACACAGTCGGGGGAAGGTAGCATATCTACGTTCAGGCAGCAAACGTAAAGTCATAGAGATGTTAGGCCCGGCTAGATGACGAACAAAAAATATGGGTTTTCTTCATAAAACACTCTCGTAAAGCAGCACTTAGGGTGAACGGCTGACTGTAGAGTAAGTGGCCATCAGGCGCTAGACAAAATGTTTCTAGACCGGCACATTCCAAAAACATGATCACTCTGTCTCTTCCTATCTAATTCCTGAAACAAAGAATTGTACGCTGAATATTTCTGAATGGTTTTATAGAATAAAAAGCGTAAAGTAACGAACTAATTTAACATCTAAAACTGCAAGCAGTTTGGTCATTGGCACCCTTACGATTTGTGCTTTTATTGTCAAAATGAAAGCAGAGATAAACATGGTTAATAACTGCCTCCATCATCACACCCTTACCCGATTTGTTTTCGCCTCGAGAGAACTAGTGACGAAACGTGGAGAAAGACCGTTCCCGACTCGCGAATTTCGGAGACGGTGTCAATATGGCGGAAGAAGTCCTAACGACCCTAATTATCAGCATGCATGTTCTCCTTGTTCGCCCTTACTAACTTTGCCCCTCGGTAATGGAACGCAGCGGGAAATTCTAACCATTCCACAAGGACACAGAGACCCTAATCGCTAATTTTAAAAAAAGCTCGGAGGACGCTTACTCCTTCTGTTACATTTGTGCGGACGTAGCAATTACAGGGGCACAAAATGGGCATTTGATCACCATTAATCACACGCACTTCCCGCGCGTCTAGTTTTATACGTCCTTCTGTCTTGTGTTCTCCACAGTTAAATGACGAAGTGTTGTTTGGTGCATCTGTTATACAAAATGTCTCGCTAGTTTGCCTTTCTCACCGAAAAAAAGACGCATCTGTTCATTAAGGCATCCTATATGTAATTCGCATTTGATTTAGATTTGGTATCGCCAAGAAAAAATGTAAAAATCTCCCACCTCCCCTCGCGGGAACCCCTGTGTAGATGCGACGCATAGGGGGTTCACGTTGCAGCGTTGGACAGCGGAGGAACGGCGCTGGAACGATGGAGCGGAGCGGCGCAGGCACCGCGTTTTATAGCGCGCATAACGGGAGGGGACGCGCCGGCGCCAGTGCGTCTGCCGCGGCTATGACGCAACACAATCCAACACAATCCACTTTAATCCAATCCAATCCAAATCCAATTCAATCCAATCAAATCCTAGCCAAGCCAAGCCAATTTAAGCGAATCCATTCGAATCCAATCCAATGCCCCTCGCGAGAGAGAGTGTTCGCTATCGGAGAGGAGAGGGGTGAGCGGCGGAGAGCGCAGCTCACGCGGCGAGGAGAATGGGGGAGGGGCGGACGCCGACAACAACGCCGACGCCGGATGCAGGGACAAGGCGAGTGAATGAGATGCAGTCGCATCTAAAACGTTGATTGGATTGGATTGGAAAACTTCTTTGGGGCCTGCGAATGAAGTCCTATTGCTAGGTCTTCATGACTTGGCCGGAGTCGTCACCGCAGATGTAGCCAACCCGGCTAGGGGTCCTCCGCTCCCCGTCACCGGGTCGCCGGGGTCCTCCTGCCTGGCCAGCGCCACGATGACTCGCTGGACAGCCTGTAGTTGAAGATTTTGGCCTTCAGTCCGCACCGCCTCCTCGAAGGCAGGTGGCATCGTTCTTGTGTTTGATTCGTCCGGGTATGCGAGGCAATCCCAGACGATGTGCTCGAGTCTTGCTGGAGCTTTGCGACACACCCGACAGGTGGCATAAGGGTATGTCTCCGGGTACATCTTGTGCTTTAGGTAGGGGCTCGGGACCGTCTTTGTTTGGAGTTGCCTATAGATGACCGCCTGCTCCTGCTCAATCCTTTGATGTGCGGCGGAGCTTGCGTCTGGCAAGTCGATAGGCCTGAGTAATTTCTTTGTAGGTAGTCATTCGGTCTCGTGTGCTGTGCCGCAAATGCTCTCCGCCACTTTGCTCGGCGCGGTTAGTGAGTTCGCGCGCACGAGCGTGTGCGGTTTCATTGTGGTTCTCAGCGCGTGCCGACACCAGACCTGCGTGTGCCGGGAAACCACTTGAGTCTCGTCTTCCCCATGAGGCTTGGTTGTCTTCGCAGTAGTTTCTCCGTTACGGGGAAACCCTGCCTTTGGAGAAGTTTTTGACAGCTTGCCTGGAATCACTCAGGACCGTTGTGCAGCCTGGATCTTTGAAGGCCAGCGCGATTCGCCACCGTCCTCTGCTTCCTCAGGTCTCCCGCTTGCAACGCTGGCCGCCGCTCTGAGGTTGCCCTCGGCGTCGACCACCGTCACCACGAAGCCACGTTCGTTTGCAGTATTCTGCTGCATCGACGTAGCGGGCTCCAGCGTCCCCGGCGTGGAGCCTCCACCAGCGCCTTGGCCCGTGCTCGCCGCCTGCCCTCGTTGTACTCCGGGTGCATGTTGCGCGGGACTGCATCCACCTGGATTTTGTCCCTGGTGTCGCCTACGTAGCTGCGTCTTGGTTCCCTGCTGTTCATGGTAGTTTGTATCCCAGCTTGCCAGGATTCTTCTGCCTGCTTTGGTTATGGTTAGCCTCTCTAGCTGCGCCACCCGTTGGGCCTCGATGACTTCGTCCAAGGTGTTGTGTACGCCCAGGATTAGCAGTCGCTCGGTACTTGTGGACTCGGGTAGTCCGATGGCCGTCTTATAGCCCCTTCGGAATGAGCGATTCAGCTTTTCCTTCTCATTGGCTTTCACTTGTGAAACGCCGCCACGTATGTTATGTGGCTCATGACGAATGACTGCACTAGTCGTATGAGGTTCTCGCGCAGCCCCCTCTTCCTGTTGGAACCTCGTTTCATGAGCCGAATGGCGCTGGGCCGCCTTGCCGGCGATCTTCGCCATTGTGCCCCCATTGTTGCCCTTCTCGTTGAGAAGCATGCCCAGTACTCTGATGTCGGATACCCTGGGGATCGCCGACCCTTCCTGGGTGTAGATCTTAATTCTCGTCTCGTTCTCTTCGTTGTCCCGCTGACGGTCTTTGGGCTTGTACAAAAGCAGCTCAGACTTACTCGGTGAGCATCTCAGGCCATGCCCTCGAGGCTCCCTCGACGGTCCTCACTGCTTTCTGCAGGACCTCTTCCACTTGGGCGTCGCTACCTCCCTTGACCCACATGGGTGATATCGTCGGCATATATCGTATGCTCGACGTTCTCCACCTCTGCGAGCTGGTGGGCGACCCTGATCACACCAGCGTTAGAACAGGATCGGCGAGATCACTGACCCTTGAGCCGTACCTCGGCTCCGATCTCCTTGGCTTTCGTCTCGACGTCTCCGGCGATGAGCACCGCCGTTCGCCCCGTCAGGAAGCTCTTGATATACTCGTGAGATCTTTTGCCCATGTCCAACCTCGAAACTTGCTCGAGTATTGCCGAGTGGTTAACGTTATCAAAAGCTCCTTGTAGGTCGAGCCCCAATACAGCCCTGGTGTCTCGGGTGTCCCTGTCGATGGTTAGGTGTCTCAACTGCAGCATGGCGTCTTGTGTGCAGAGATTCTGTCGGAACCCGATCATCGTTGCGGGGTAGAGGTCGTTGTGTTCGAGGTAATCTTGCCACCGTGCCATCAGGACGTGCTCGAACACCTTGCCCACACAGGACGTCAGTGAGATTGGTCGGAGGTTGTCTATATTTGGTGATTTGCCCGGCTTGGGGATCAGGATCATCCGTGAGCTCTTCCATTCTTTCGGCACGATTCCCGTACTCCAACAGTCATTGTAATATTTGGTCAGCGCTACTATCGACGCTTCGTCCAGGTTCCGGAGCGCCCTATTGGGCACCCTGTCTGGTCCCGGCGCCGACCTGCTGTTAAGCTCTTGCAATGCCACTCGTACTTCCGCCACACTGATTTCTCTGTCTAATTTGTCGTTCGTTCTGCCTCGATAGTTGCCGTGCGTGACCTTCGGCGAGTCGGTGATGTCACTTATCGAGTAGCTGCGGCGCCACCACCGTCGCTCCCTTTTCTTTGATTTCCCGATGCATAATTTTCGCTAGTCTGTCCCGTTGGTGAGATTTTGTCTTGGTTTCGTCCAAGAGGTGACGAAACAGATTCCAAGTATTTCTATTATGCATTTGGCCGTCTGCGGCATTGCAAATTTCGTTCCATTTTTGGTCGCTGAGCACGCGGCTGCGCTCCTCGATTTTGCGATTGAGTTCAGCCACCTTTTTGCGCAGTCTCCTGTTAAGTCTTTGCTTTTTTCCATCGTTCTCGTATAGAGCGCTTGGCCCTCCAGAAGGTGGGCTAGCCGGCTGTCGAAGCCATCTATCCTGTTGTCGTCCGCTGTAATCTCCCTCGTGACCGCCTTGACGTCACAAGTGACTCTCTCCATCCAGACGCTTATGTCCGTGATTTCTTCCTCTTCTCGTTCGGCCCTCTGCGTCCGGAATGCTTCCCAGTCGACCAGTGGTGCTTTCGTATTTGTGGCGTTCGTGTCTTTATGTGATCCTGGTCTCTACTATAGCGTGATCGCTGCCTAGGTCCGTCCCGGTATTCCTCCACGTGACCTCTTCCTCCGCAATGTTCTTAACGAAGGTGAGGTCAGGCGTTGTGTCCCGGGACACGGAGTTTCCGGTTCTCGTTGGATTGGTCGGGTCCGTGACTAGGATATATCCGTTGTCGGCCGCGTCCTCCGCCAGGTGCTTGCCCTTCGCGTTGCCTCTGATATAACCCCAAGACTGGTCTGCCGCGTTGAAATCGCCGCACACGAGCAGTTTGGCCCCTTTTGCTTGCGCGCTGGCCTTGCTGAAACGCAAACAACGCTTCCGGGCTAAAACGTGAGCTTTGTATCGTTCGACCAATGTTTCTCTCGCTCAATGTTTCGGCAAACTATAGCAAAGGTTCTTCAACCAGCTAAGTTATTTGCAAATTTTGTATTTCACTTCAATGCACGCCAGTTGTTCTGCAGCCGTTAAGATCCTTTCCGATGTACGTGGGTGCGACATTAGTTGCTCAAGCGGGAGAGGAGGGACTTCTGATGGTGAGGAGGACGTGGCAGGGTGGATGTCTGACAGTGAAGGCAGAAATGTTTATTATGAAGGTCCGTGGATATCTCCATAGCTGGTGAAAGGGCACACAACTTATTTCTGAGCGTTTCAATATCCGCAACTCATTCCGTGTTTCTTCCTGTTGACCCACGTTTCCACGAGTAGTGTTGGTTACTGTACAAATGAAATATGCATGCTTTATAGTACGCTATAGTGGCGAGCGGACGGAAATCCAAGCATAGGTGGTTGTCAGCTTGCTCCTTTCGGGACTTTCTTCCCTTCCTGCGAGAGGTGCACGGTACGTTGCCATACCATGCATTCAACCTTTAGCACGTATAAACTCCCCTTATATCTAAACAAGTAAGAGAACCTGTGATAATTAACAGCAGGTATTCGACTACGCTTAACTAGTTTGACGTCTGTCAGCAACGGCACCACCAACTGAGTGTTGCCGTTCAGAACCCACCCCCATTACCATGGTTGTTACGACTGACGACAGTGCCACCAATACATCTATCTTCATGCTGTATATAGAGTATTCAACCCAGACATTTTGGATAGTTGGTGGCAAAACTTCGACGTAGTAGAAAGGGCGAAAAGATGGGGACACTTGCTAAGACAATTAGAGTACACTTGGAGAGAAGCACAGTTGCAGTGGACGGGCGCTAGAGCACTCTCTGTGCAAGTGATCTTCTTGTGTCCGTCTTTTTACGCTATCTACCGTGTCACGGTATTAAACGGCGAAGAGAAGACGAGGCGAGAGAGAGAGAGAGAGAGAGGAGAGAGCGAGAGAGAGAGAGAGAGAGAGGAGAGATGAGATAGAGAGAGAGGAGAGGAGAGAGAGAGACAGCGAGAAGAGAAGAAGAGAGAGACGGCAGAGAGGAGAGAGAGAGAATTAGCGATTTAGGTGACCGTTTTCACTGTCTGCTCCGCTCCGATAGCAAGCGGAGCGCCATTGCGCATCCGTGCGCGCTGGCCGCGAACGGCATTGACTCCGGTTTCGCTGAGCGCGCCGCCGGTATGGAGCGTACCGTCAAAAATGGCAAGCTAAAACTCTCTAGAGAGAGACAGAGAGAAGAATTTATTCAGTGGCCCGATAGGTTCTCAGAGGATCAGCGGCCGAGTCCAACTTGTACCTGACGGCGGCGCCTGTGGCCCGGACGTTCACGTATGAGGTGAACGCTGCGGCGTGTTTCGCTGAAGCACCGTAAGACCCGCACGGATATCCAGAGCCATGAGAGCCGCCTGGATGTCCTTGTTGGGGCTGAGAAGTGTGGCTGAGCGTAACTCTCGGAGTTTTGCTTGTGTTTGAATGCAGCCTCTTCTAAGCGAGGTAAAATAAAAACAGGCGAAACACTAACGGAGAAGACGTGAAACCATGATACCCTCGATTGCGAAGCCTATGCCTTGCTGACTATGTGACGCCTGATTGGTATTCGCTATAATCCAAGTGTTGTACGCGGTGTCTGAGTAGCGTGCATTAGAGCTGGGTTTTATGCCTCGCCCTGTGACGGAAAAACTCCCACAGGTGAACGTGTGAAGCAAATACGGAAAGTTGATCAGGCTGTGATTCCTTACCTAAGCCTGTGTGAGAATGAAGCATGTCACATATCCATTAAATTACTAACAAAACATTTCAATGCAGATACCAAGTATATTTGCAGGGTCATATTTTTAAGGCTTATACTGGCATATGTACGAAGTGCAGCAACGTGCTTGTACAAGGTATGTCACGCCCAGCTCCGCAAACAACAACGAGCTCCCCAAAAGTGGCCACGGGAGTCAACCGAAAAGAAGATGTGGCCGAGCAATTGCGACTGCACCGATAAAGTCGAGACTATGCCACAGAGCAAGCGTGCAAAAAACACAGCGGAAAAGCAGCAAACGCTATTAGACAACGCCAGATTGCACCAGCATGCCATGTGCGCTGCAGGGAATGCAGTATGTCGTCAGTAAAAAAAGCGGCCGACGTAATGTCTGTGCAGTGCGCAATCCTACAGATGCTGCCTCATGCGGTGAACCATCTGAGTTATGGAGTGGAATTTAACTATCGGAGTTTTTAAACATGCGGCCGATGTCGGTAAGGCAAGAAGGCGTGTCGAGAAATATTGTGTCAGGATCTGTGCGCCAACAGATCGCTGAAACGACTATATCTCTGTAGTTCAAAGACATACCCAGTGCCGTGGTTAATGTCGTCGGGAAATATCAGATTATTCCGAGCTGTGTCCTACAACTACCTGGCCTGGCGATGAAACTAGCGACCTCTTGGGGAGCGGAATTACGCTCCCGCGTGTTGAACGAAATATGGTTAACACGTGGTGGAACGTGTTAACCAAATTTTTCCAAAATAAAGCGGCGACAAATTTGTATGTGCAAAACCAAAATGGGAATATTATACAGTTATAAAAGCGCTACATCAAAGCGGCACCCAAGAGGCGACAACATGGTCATAACCGAAGCCAGAAAGCAGTCAAGAAAACCGCACATCTGTTCCCGTATTTTTTGAGACGAAGCTCTAGAAGCCTTATAAAGCATGAAAATTTTGTGTCCCTGAGGAAAACTCCAAGTGGGATTCTGGTAAAGGCAGGCCATGGTAATTCAGTATCGTTATTCGCCGTTTTTTGACAGCCGTAAGCGTTCTGCCGCTGAGGAATGATAGTTAAACCTCATGGTGTTGATCTGACGCATAGTGCCATCCTGAAATTGACAGCCGTTCGCATGAAGACACATCAGTATTGTGTCGCTGAAAAACAAGGACAGGTTCGACGTGTTTTAAGTCGATAGTTACGCTTTCATCGCGTGTGGCAAGCGCGTAAACTCGCGAGCGTATGGTGTCTCTACGTAAAGGAGTGAACATGTTCGCGTGCATATGTATCGGTCTTTCAAGACGACGAAGTCGTTAACAGCGGTATTGTCTGTTGAGGTATTCACGGTGTTTGAGGAGCACGAAGTAGAGGAGCGCACAAGTTAGCAATGTTCAAAGTTGTGTACTTTTCTGCGTCGTTCTTTTCGAAAATGTGCTCTGTTCAGTCTATAGTTTTCAAAAGCTGGTTCCATTGCTTGCCGCATGTGTAGTGCGAAGAGATGGCTATCAATCCCACCGCGGCCTCAGAGGCCGTCCCATCACAGGGTATTTTTCGTGCATTGGCCGGGCGTGCGCACTAGGATACGTGATCTAGCCGGACACTACTAGGCTATGCTTTTAGGCGCGAAGCTTGTTAGCGGCTGGGGCTGTGGCATCTCTTGTCATCGTCGTAAACGTCGTCACATGCAGTCACGGTACTAAAACCACCGGAAAACTATTTTACGCCTTGCGCTAGAACGTAACGCGTACTAAAAAACATCGGTACACTCGTTTATCATCGCGCTGGAGCGCTTCGAAACACGTACTAAAAAAACACAGGGTCACTCCTTTACGTCTCGCGCTAGAGAACTTCGTGCTTGAAATACAGGAGACATTTAGACAAAGCTGTATACTTCTACCCCCAACGATTTCATGTCCGTTGGCAAAAACGCCAAGGCACCAATAATACACTTATACACAGCATGCATCGCCCCTCCGAAGGTTCACATTAGTGGAGATGGCGTATTTCTTAAACTGCTCATTCCTATCAGCAAATAAGCCACCTAAAAATGGCGCCGTGGCACTCTACTGAAGCTTCCTTCAAAAGAAGAAGTGTCACCCGTCCATGACGCTATTTTCACGAAGGGAAGGTGAGAGAAAAAACTTTTCTTGCTTCCTTTTCCGTTTCGGCGAATTGTTTGAGGGAACTGCATGAACGAATCAGCTCCGTGTGCACAACAAGCATCGAGGGTTGCGTTTGTGTGGCTTTGGCCAAAACGAACGGCGTGAGGAATACAGAAACACTGAAGAGAAGGGTGGCGAGTATGTGGTTTGGGGAATGAACAGAAATGTGGAGGGAAGCAGTCTTTGTATGCATTAGGCAAAACAGTTTTGGGAAAGCAAATCGGCCTGTTCGAGGTCCGTATCCACTGGCTGCCAGCCAAGAAAAAAGGCATGACGGACCCACTCTCCTCTTTATCTCCCGTTACGCTCACTACACTCGCAATGTCGACGCTTGCGTGGCTTTTTGTTGGCTAGTTGGGTCTCATCACCATTGTTGTCCCCTTGGCAAGAAATTGAAAGGAAATGTAAGGTTTTGTTGTGATTTTGACCCCTACGCAGTGGTGCGTGGGCTTAAGACCGGATTAACATCTAAAAACAATTACACTTTAGGTAAGTAATTTAAAGTGAAAGTGGTCCTTACATCATAGACAGCTCCTGGAGGCCATTTCATTGTTCGGCTTGCTAGAGATATACCTTAACAGGACTTTTCTTAAAAATATTTTTCATTAAAAGGTCATTAAAAAGACTTTCTCTCGATAATAATGATACCAATTTTATCGCAAACTTAAGCCAAATACATTTGGGGTAATTCAGATAATAACGAAAATATAGGTAGTGGGCCGCTTCCTCGTTGGTTGGCTTTCATTTCGCAATTGTTTAATATTCGGGCATGTTGTTGTTTAGAAGGCGTTTTTCGTTGCCGGAACAGGGCTGAGTGAGTTACCAAAGGCTACTTTGAAATTTGACAAATTTTAATTTTGTCTTCATTGCCCCTTTCCTGGCGGCACAAAATTTGAAATAAAATATGTTGAAGAGGCGTTGACGACCTATGATCAGAAACTTTGGTGTTCGAGCAGCCCAAGACGCATTATACTGTCTTTATAACTCCGTTAACCGCGAAAAGACCACCCAGACGAGTGGTCAGGGACCAGCGCTTGTATTTGTCTTCTCGGCTGTATCGTCTTTACTGGTTTTCTTTACTGCGCTAACGGAATTAAAATGGAGTACCAACTAGCTCGTACCAAAACGTTGTTGCATTACTCTCGTTGGATTACTCTTTTGGACCGTTGTTAAGTACGTTTTTAATGTGGAACATTGTGGAGGTGGCGCCCATTCACTTCTACTCAATGAAGTAAGACATACACAACTGTATATTTATGCTGATCTCGCGAATACAGGAATTTCTAAAAAAATCCCAGGTTGCTCCTTTCTCATTATTGGTATTTTAGTCATTAGCAGCCGTACCTTTGTGCTGATGTAAAGGACGCGCTGACTAATTGAAAGCAACGCTGCTGTTGGAGAGCAAGAGACATTTGCTATCTACTTCTGCACAAGAAAAGTAAAATCATGATAGTCCAGCGAAGAAAATGAATTACAGCTGCGGCTAAGCTGCCCCGACATTTCTATACTACTTTTGTATTCCAGTCGAGCCTTCTTATAACGAACT